>CAWUFW010007654.1:0-382500 GCA_963921515.1 Calotriton arnoldi | reverse complement strand
TGCTACTGCGTCCTTATGACCACGAAGGCAGATTCATCTGTATCTTCGTCCTCTGCTGTTGCATGTGCCTCACATGTGGGTGGTGGTGTTCTGTCTCCAGCACTGTGTGGCAGTGACACCTCAGGGGCCGGAGGTGGAATGTCTGCCGCACTGTGTGGCACTGACACATCAGGGGTCGAAGATGGGGTGGTAGCAGCAGCATGCATCAGCGCCAGGCCTTGTGGCAGCAATGCCATGAGGAGGGTCTTTAGGGCATTGAGGGACCCAGCTACCTCTCGCTGGTGTGCAGCCGTGGCAGCCGCTCTTTCCGCCTGCGTCCGCTCCATGTTCTCCATGATCCTCCGCATGTGTCCCAACTCCCGGGCGAGATCGCTGGAGGCACTCTGGCTAGACAATCATTCTTGTCACAGAGTCAGGACTCTAGCGATGTCAGCCATGGTCCGTTGGAGAGCATGGAGCAGACTGTGGGTGTCTGTTAGGGACTGTGAGTGGTCCCTGATTGGACTTAGACACCCACGTATGGCGTCTAGTTTGGCTGCCATGTGGTCGAACCCCACCTGCACCTGTTCAGCCAGCTTCTCCTGGCACCCCAACACACAGCGTTGGAAGGCTATGTGTTCATCGTGGGGGTCCTGGGAGGCAGCCGTGGTGGTGGGTGCTGCCTGCTGTGTGTTCTGTGCAGGGGGTGGGTTCTCCTCGTGGCAGCTGGGCTGCCCTGCTCCTGGAAGTGGGCTGCGGAGGCACTCCACGAGCTGTTGGAGGATGTCGGAGTCGAAGGTGTGGTGGTCCTCTTCGTCATCAGAGAAGAGAGGTTCGGACTGCTCTGCAGGAGGTGTTGTATTTCCCCCTGCAATGTGAAGGGGAGATGCAGTTTAACATTGTGTTCACATGTATGTTGACGCATTGTACATGTTTACATTCAGACTGCATGACAGTGTACATTGTGACTGTTTGGGGGGAGCTGCCTATTTGATGCGGGACAGTGAACATTCCGACTACGTCATGGATGTGTGTTTGTACTTGTACATTGTCAACTCACATTTCCCTGCAGTGCCAAATGTGATTGGCCAGTTTCTACGCACATGCGGCACCAGTTGTGTCCTCTGTTCTGTTGTGTACGTGTTGCGGTTTGTACCACATCGTTGTTAATGTTGATGTGCTCTGCATGTGATGTGTGTGTGCCGCATTTTGGGGGAGTTGCCCCTGCAGCTCTGATTTAGCTGCCCCTTATCCCTTACATGCGGTGTGCCTCTGGGTTCTGTGCTTATGCAGTGTTGAGATGTTGCATACCTGTGTGCATTGGTCTCTTGGTGGGAGTTGTGGGTCTGGGGCATGGTTTGTCCGCAGATGTGCTATGCTTAATTGTGCATGTGTGCCGTTGTGCCCATCTTCCCCCGTCCCCCCAGTCCCTGGTCGTTACTCACCCTGTTGCTGTTGTGTCCGGTCATGTTGAGCAGTGTCCGGTCCCCCAACTCCTGCCACCGTCTCCCCACTGATGACTGTGGACACCATTTCCTCCATCTCATCCAGCTCCTCCTGTGGCGCTGGAATCCCACCTCCAGTCTGCATTGCTGCCTTCCGGTTGTTTGCAAGTTTCAGCTTGGTTTTGCGCTTCACATCATTTCAGCGCCTCTTGACCTCGTCCATTGTCCTCCTCAGCACTCCGACTGCACTAACCTTGTCCACGATGGTCGGCCATATTCCATTTTTAGTTGCCAGTGACACAGTGGAGGTAACGAACAGTGATTGATGGTGTTCTATCACCTCCGTTATCAGGATCCTGTTTTCCTGCGGACTGAACCGCTACTTCCTACTCTTCTTGTCCTTGCCCTTCCCTGACCCCGAGGTCCCAGGCTGGTCCTCCGGGGGGCTTGTGGGGTTCTGGTTGTCCTCTGTACTTGCTCCGGATGCCTCCATTGTGCTTCGCTGTTGTTTGACTTTTGTTTGTATGTTTTTTTTCTACTTTTATAGTGCATTTTCCCGCATGACGCGTGGGAATTGCAGGCCTGTGGCTGGTTTTCGCAGATTTTTGTATCGTGATTGGCGTCATCGCTACTATTTTCGCGTTGGGGTTTAGTGTTTTTGCGGCGTCGCGTTTATTTTAACGCGTTAATTTGACGTGTAATCGTGTGACTATCGCATGGTACCGCCGTGTTGGGAATGCCACGTTAACACGGCGTTATTTTCCTGTGACAGACTGCGATGTGAAGTGTTGTGTTAAGCTGATTTTGCTGTAGTTATCACACGTTCTTGAGAATATGCCCCTTTGTCTCTTCAGTTTAGTAAACACCAGGTGGCCGCTAGGCCAAAGGCTCTACGGAAATATGTAACTATAGCTCTGTCATTGTTATTCTGGCCACTGACTGGACCAGTTTTGTTTAGTATAGGATCTAACAAAATGTCTCATTCACCCCAAAATGTCTGAGCATAGAGCGAAGAAATGGTTAACTCTGTTCTTTGTTGTCGAAGTTGTAAGTCAGAAAGAGGTGAATAAAACTGAACTCCTCTTTTGCACTGTTTTATCTGGGATAGTTATCAGAGAGGATGGGGGAGTAATATTAGCACTATTAAGACTGTGGGGAGTGTGTAAATCGCTAAATAATTTTGCTGTGTATGGTAGGGTTTGCCTTTGGTCTCTGTTTTATAGTACACTTTTATCTGAGGCTCTGTAAAACTCAAGGCCTAGAGTCCTACTATCAAGTGATGTATAGTTGGAAGTTTCCCTAATTCTTTAGGTTTTCTCATACATCCTACACTTCTACAGTTTGCTGAACAGTACCGTTCAGATCATGTGTATTGTCCTTATAGAAGGGCCCAACAGTTAAAACATTTCTTCACATACTCAGGCTTTTAACGGTGATCGTGATTTGTCTCTTGCAGTGGTTTGCGTACTGTGTCCAGGTTTTTCTGCAGAAATCACTCCAAGATGGTTGTAGACAGAGGAGTTTCTCTTTCTGAGATGTCCATTCTTGTTTTGTCTAGGGCATTCAAAAGCTTCTCCAAGTTCTCAGGTTCATCATATTCTCACATTCTGCTTCTACGGTAATCAACATTTGTGCGGCTTCCAAAAGACTACATTGGATTTATTTTTTATGCATCTGCAGGCAAAGGGCTAAGAATCTTTTTCTCTTTGCATTTTTTTCCAAAGGAAAAATCTGCCAGAAGGAGTATCTGTTGATTTTGAAATTGGCATGGGCCATATTTCTTTGGCATTTACGTTATTTGTCACGCTTATTGATATTATAATTAGAAGACTAATATCTGTTGTGGACTGACCACTCTATCACTTTCTCACAATCTCACACAATTAGCCCTTTGTAAATCCAATGGGGAAAGGGTTAAAGCTAAATTTCAAAAGAGGTGGTAGGAATTCACTTAAGAATAGACTCATTTAGTCTTTTCCATTTTTTTGGGGGACCCACATGAACCTTATATTATCTCGTTATTTCCTATCCTCCAAATCAACAGTTTTCTTGAGTATGTTCCATATGTTCGGGCCCCTATTAGATTGGTTGTTCAGTCTCTTCGTCACCTCCAACAGCAGTCCTTTGGTGGTTTCCAGGCGATGTTAAAAAGTTGTGATTTTAACCTTATAGACTACATCTCCATTGTTTTGTTGGTCAAGACCTTGTCCATTGCATTTACAGACGTCATTATGTCCACTAATTCCTTCATAAATTTATTTGGAGCTCGGTTTGGGAATTTTTGGTGTTTCAGCCATGTGTGTTCTTTGCTGTTTAGTGGCTGCTTAGTTCTCCACAGCGTAAGAGGAGAGATCCTGTCTCACTGACTTTGTTTTCGATCTGTGAATTTTTTTTATTTTTTCAGCGTATTATAGCAGGGCAATGCATACCTTGAACATAGGAGTATGGTAGGAGTATGGTAACCTTTTTCAGTTGGATTAAGCAGAAAATGTCCGTAAGGAGTCAATGTGATCCATTATACTGCATCCCTCAAAAGTAGGGCAGGAGTAAGGTTTTGGCCTATAATCTGTTTACTGTGCGCCCTTATCTAAGTGATTAGGAAAGGAAACTATCTGTTCAGATGCTTATGGGCATAGGATAAGGTAGGTTCTCAAACCATCCAGTATTTCTGATCTCTGTACATAGATGATCCTTATGATGTCCTAATTGTATGGAGATACAGGGGCATATTATCAAGGCGGCGTTAAAGAATTATCGCCGCTTTAGCGTCCGTTTTCGGACGAAAAGCGGCGATAATTTTATCGCCTAATTATCAAGGACACGCTAGCGCGTGATTCCTTGAATTAGCGTCCGTTTTCTGCACGCCTCCCATCGCATCGCTAATGAGAAGCAAAGGAGGCGTGCCTGTGAAAACAACATGGCGAAATATCGCTAACCCAGGTATCGCCATATTAGCAACGTGGGTTAGCGATATTTTAAATCGCGTTAAGTATGCCTTAACGCAGGAATTTAACGTCTGCTAAATTCCTGACTAAGGCATACCTAACATGGGGGGTGGATTGTGTGGCTAAGACCACAGGCCCTATTCACAGGATTATCGCCGTTTTTCTATGGAACATTGCTGAAAAACCAGCAATGTTCCATGGAAAACACTGCTATCACTGGAAAATTATCGCCTTTGCGCTAAGCGTTGGTAATACAGCGCTAGCATGGCGATAATTTTCAGCGATAGCCGGCGATACTATTCCCCACGCTAAGAGCGGTCAGCGATAATTATCGCTGCCGCTTGATAATATGCCCCAGTCTTTTCTCTCTTTCTGATTGTCTTCTGTTCTGGCCCCTTCAAATATGGCCACCGCTATCATTTATGTGTATTCCCGTTCTATGTTTGCTATGTTTGTTGAGCCCCAGCCCTGGTGGTGAGCTGCCTGCCTATCCTCAGCGGCTCAGTGTGGCTCCACCTGTACCAGGCTCCTCCTCCTCCACCCTCACTACCTAGTTCCCCCGCTGGTGTGCTCAGGCGACGTGATCCACATCACCACAGCTCACCACCTTGCCCTGGTAGGACTTGTACTCCATCTTCCCCTATTCTTCAGGCTACATCCACTGATCCAGTACCGATACCTGCAGCAAGTATTCCACCACTGTGTTGCTTATGATGGCAGTGGCTGCATGCTTTTTTGAAGTTGTAGAAGTTGTGCCTGCTTGTACTGGATAGCTCTCGAAAGTCATAGCCATATGTCTTGGTGCCTAGCTCCACATTCCTATCCCAAAAATCTTAATGGTATGCACATAACAAAAAGATACTTTTGATAACATGCAATGGCAGCTGCAAGCCTACCTACAGAATATATCACCTTTATCAATGTTTTCATTGAGACAGAACGTGAGCAGATACCTCCCAATTGACCATTTGATTTAAAACCAGATTCTCCAATGCCTCTTGGAAGATGACATCCATATACTGTACCCGAAAAATACATTTTACCTAATATATTAAGAGCTGTCTGCAAAAAGAATGCATCAGAGTCTCACAGTTTCGAATTGGGCTACCCCTCTTTGTCAAAAAGAAGGATGGTGATCTGAAACCTTGCATTTATTATCGGGTGTTGAGCAGAATCACATTAAAGAATCAATATCCTTTACCTCTTATTCATACAAGGTTCGAAGCTTCACAAGGGTACTGCTGGTAGACTAAGTTTAATCGCCGAGGAGCATAATATGTAGGTTGCATTAGACCTAGAGACAAGTAGAAGATAGATTTTCACACTCAATTTGGTCATTTTGGTGAATTTAAGGATGCCATTTGGGTTGTGCAAGGTGCACTCAACCTTTCAAAGAGTCAAAAAATGAGATTTTTTGAAATGTAATTAGACATGATGTAGGAATGTGCTTAGATGATAAAGATATCTATTCTGCTACATATTTAGAATACCAAGAACACGTAGGGGAGATACTACACATATTACAAGGTAATAAACTATATGCCATTTACTGTCTAGGTTTACATATTTGTCAAATCATATCAGTACTACAAGGCTGTAATTTACAAGGTTTACAGAGTGAATTGATACAAGACCAGTTGTTACAATATATAATGAAACTTTGCCCCAATCAGTTTAAAAAGAAACAAGGCTTATTACTTTATCAGAGACAAGTGGTGGTTCCTTCGGGACCTGTAAGAGAAAGAATTTTCAAATAGTGCCATGTTTTATGTAGTGCAAGCCATTAGGGGAGATTAGAAAAATTAATTCAACATTATTTTTGGTGGCCTAATTTAAATAAGGAAGTTTAGAACTATGTACAAATGTGTGCTAATTGTGCAATTTCAAAGGAGACACATTGTAAAGACGGATTAGTGCAAACGTTATCAGGTCTCAACTATCTGTAGAGTTAGTTACAGACATACCACAATCTCATGGACTGACCACCATCAAAGTATGTTTCAATTATCCTATTAAGAAGGCACATTTCGTAGCTATCCCTAAGGTACGAACAACAAAAAATTTGACAATTTATTACATTCTGAAGTCTATCAATTCCATAGATTACCAGAGAAGATCATATCTGGAGGAGAACTCCATTTACTTCCAAATTTTGGATAGCGATATCATGAATAATACAGATGGAAATTTCACTATTGACACTTGGCACCCAAATATTATCAGTCAGCTGAAGAGGTTACATTATACCTCAGAACAATATTTACATTATTTTATACTCAATCAACCTCATGCCTTGCATAATTTTGCATATAATAATGCAATACATTCCACATTAGGAATGTCACTGATGGATTGTAAAGGTTTAAGGATGTTTGCCTCTATCAATTCTCACTATTAAATGTGATTTACAGTACTAATTTTAACAAAGTGTGTAAAATGATCGATGACGAAAACATGAAATCCTTAACAGCATCGTAAAAGCATACAAAAATGTTCTGAAATGCAAAATGTGACAAATGTAGAGAAAGAGAGCAGAGAAATAGTTCATGTTCAAGAAACATAGAAACGTGTTTAAGAAATAAAATGTGGTTAACTTAGAAATGTGATGCTGATTACCTAACGTTACATAGGGAAAAGAATGCTTATAATAGTGAATCAAAATAAATGTGATTATAATGTTTAGATTAAAGATGATTTATAGTAAGAGTTTTGCCACATTTACATTTAATTACGTGAACTATAAAAAAAGTGATGCATTATTAATCTGTTTAAAAATTAAAATGTGTGAAGTGTTTCGTATAATAGTACCTAATGTTGACATGTACTCTTTGAAAATAAGAATATACAAAGAAAACTGAATTATATATGTGAATGTTTGTTTTATATT
The DNA here is from genome assembly GCA_963921515.1 of Calotriton arnoldi. Lineage (NCBI taxonomy): Eukaryota > Metazoa > Chordata > Amphibia > Caudata > Salamandridae > Calotriton > Calotriton arnoldi. The sequence goes on along the minus strand of CAWUFW010007654.1, from coordinate 375,244 downwards.
AATCCTAACGTGGTAAATGGTTTTCACAAGTTCTCGTGTAGGCCTTAAAATGCTTTCTTTCCTTCATTCGAGACGCAGAAACTAGCTGAAGTCGTCATTTCAGATGCTATGAGAGCTTTTCCATGTGTTTCTTTTCATGCTTATTAACAATGGGCCTTTTCTGATTCAGCAACACTTTTGACAGAAAATGTATCAATACAATTGCAAACCCAGAGAGAGCGTCTGGGAGCGAACAGACTGAGAACAAATGCGTTACCTAACTTCAGAGGAAAGGATGCAAAATTATAATGTGGTTAAAATAGATGATTCAACAAAAGGATTACATAATGTTTTTGGATTTCTTAGTGAGGTATTGATCACACCATCAGCAGCCCACTATGAAGAACCAATGGAAACCATAACGTATGAATGAACTGATACTTTGTGGACCTAAACTGAGAACTTTTGTAGTATAATTGCCCCCATGGAGGAGGAGTTGGGGCTGGCTATCATATTCAATTTCCCTGCCTGGCATGCTATAGTACTGAACTGTGATTACCTATGCCAATCCTATTTTTCAACTGAACTTCCAAACTGACTCAACCTGTACTTTGCCAGCTGGTAAAGTGTGCAGGGTAGGAATACCCCAACCCCTTAGCTCTGATACTGAGGTCCCAGAGGGGCTCTGCTATGGAAAAAAAAATGTTTTTGTTAAAACTTTTTGCTGTGAAAGCACAATGGAGACGTGAATCTGTGGCAAAAATTAAAAACAAAAATAAGCATGGTCTCCCACTCTTGTTTACATTATAGTCCCCGGGTGGGCCAGGTCCCAGTGCATGTGGGCATTTTTTTTAAAAAGGAGGGGGTGCACAGGGCCCCCCTTCAAGGGCTTATTTTTGCCCCGGGGACCACCATCTCCCTGGGGCTAATGTTTATATTTAATGTGGGGGCACACAGACCCCCTTGAGGCCCAGAGGACCACCACTGCTCCGGGGCTATTGATAAAATCTAGCAGGGCGCCGCACAGACCCACTGGACCCCAGGCACCACAGCCTCTCCGTGGCTAGTGTTGATAATTAACAGGGGCCATGTGGACCGTCCCAACTCGTGGGACCACCACTTCACTGGGGCTAGGGCCTTTTTAAAAAAGAGGGGGGCCCTCTCCTGGAGCCATACATGGCCCTGGGGACCTCCACCCCCCAGGGCCATCTCCTGCTATGTCCTGGGGTACCCACCCCCGGGATATAGCTGTTTGATTTTGCTTGGAGGGGGCTTTGACAGCTCCACCCAATCAAAAGCAAACACTCCGGTTCCAGTGGGTGGGAGCTGTCAAAGTGCTCCTGTCTGCTGTAAGCAGATGTTTCATCTCTTTCCCTGCATGCAGACATGCGGGCAGGGAAAGAGATTAAACAGTTTGCTCTTGCACTGAGGGGGCTGCGTTTCCAGCAGCTCCCTTCATGCAGCAGCAATTCTGGCTCGCGCAGGAGGCGGGGAGCCAGCTGGGACCGCGGGGTCTAGCAGAAAAAGAGAAGAAGGAGGCAAAGTAAAATAAAGGTCAGAAAGAAGCAGAATAAAGGTCAGAAACGAGAGAAAGAGGGGAAAAAAGTGCAGAAAGAGGCAGAATAAAGGTCAGAAACTAGCAGAAAGAGGAAAAAAGTTCAGAAAGAGGTAGAATAAAGGTCGGAAATAAGCAGAAAGAGGCAGAATAAAGGTCAGCAATAAGCAGAAAGAGGCAAGATAAAGTTGAGAAATGAGCAGAAAGAGGCAGAATAGAGATCAGAAAGGAGCAGAAAGAGGAAAAATAAACATCAGAAATGAGCAGAAAGGGGCAAAATAGAGGTCAGAAATGAGCAGAAAGTAGCAAACTAAAGGTCAGAGATTAGCAGAAAGAGGCAAAACATAGGTCAGAAACGAGCAGAAAGAGGCAAGATAAAGGTCAGAAATGAGCAGAAAGAGGCAAAATAGAGGTCAGAAACGACCAGAAAGAGGCAAAATAAAAGTAAGCAGTGCACAGAAAATGAGCAGAACCCACCCAGGTACTCATGTATAAACTCATAGAACAATTCAGACACTCTCACAGGCACTCACAGACCCAGACAGACACTCATGCACCCACTTACAGAATCACTCATACTCTCTCTCACCCACTCACAGACCTACTCAGAGACTCACACTCTGACTCATAGACCCACTCAGAGACTCACACACCCACTCACAGACCCACTCAGATTCATGCACCTACTCACACATGCAGTGACAAACTCATGCACTCACTCATATATCCACGAGCCACTCATGCACTCACTCACAAACTCATTGTTAATGGTTATATGTTACAGTTAGGAAATAACATTAAAAAACTGTAGAAATTCACTGAAAAAAGCAAATGTTACATGGACGTTATAGTTAGGGAATAGATTTTTTTAAAACATAGAAGTTCACTAAAAAAACGAAGGTTACAAGGACGTTATAGTTTGGAAATAGAATTTAAAAAACCTTGGAAATTTACTGAAAAAAACAAAGGTTACAGGGACTTTATAGTCAGATTTAAATTGTATTAGACCTTAGGAATTTAGCAGTTATAGTTACCTGAGCTAACTATAACTGATGCCCCCGCAATGCACTGCTTATGACCTCACATTTTACATCACTCATGACATGGTCAGTGACATCACTGATGACATCACTAATGACATCATCCACAGAACCACATTATACACCCACTCACACCCCCATGCAACATCTCATACACACACTCACACATGCACACAACCACTCACATGCCCATTCACAAACCCATAAAAATAGTCATGCATCCACTCACTCATGCATAGAGCCACTCAAACACCCACTCACTCACTTGTATGGGTACTCACACAACTGGTCACTCACCCATACAGATATTCATACACGCACTCACTTACTCATACAGACCCTCATCTAAACAGTCACTGAGACAACCACATAGTGTCCCATAGAGCCTCTCTTACACTCACTTACTTACCCATACAGGCACTAACACACCCACTCACTTGCCCATGAAGCAACTCACACAGCTACTTACTCAGCCATACACCGACTTACACACCCATTCACCATTTACAGCCACTCACACACCAGCTCACTCACCTATACAGCCACACATGCACCCTCTCCTTCACCATTTGCAGCCACTTACACAGCCATGCACTTACTCATACAACTACTGACAGAGCCACTTGCTCACCCATATAAAAAAAATCACACAACCACTCACTCATCTATACAGTCTCACACATACCCACTCACTGATCCACATACCACTTACACACCCACTCACACACTCATACAGACACTCACACAGTCACTTACTCCCCCATACAGCCACGCACACACACACACTTACACACGGAGATACACAATTACACAGACACTCACATAATCTATGTTTTAAAATAGAATCACTCATTAGTAGTACACAAAGTAAACTAATTTAACTTTTGTGATACCTTAGTATATATGTTTAACTGTCAGAAACGTTTAGAAAACACTCACAATCACTGGATGATGTCATCAGTGATGTAATTTGAGATGTCATCAGTGATGTCACTGACCATGTGATGAGTGATGTAATATGTGAGGTCATAAGAAGTGCATTGCGGGCGTAAGATATAGTGAGCTCAGGTAACTATAACTGCAGAATTTCTATGGTTTTGTGTGAGTGAAATCTGAGCATACCTATAACGTCCCTATAACCTTTGTTTTTTTCAGTGACTATATATATATATATATATATACATATATGTGTGTATACATACACATATATATATATATATATATATATATATATATATATATATACACACACATGCTCATGTACATACAAAATAATAGTAGTTAGCAAACACAAAACACTATCAAAGATAGTCTCATATGCTTCCTAAATCACTTGTTTGGAGCGAAGGGTACTTGAACAGGTTTAGATGCACAGGTCTAAAATGTTTTTCAACATCACTGATAATAACATGATGAGTTTCAAATATAAACAAGCATTGGTAAAAGCATTAGTTTTCTCCTATATGATTAGTAATACTTTTTTTGTTGTAAATTTTAGCTTGCAGAGCAGTTGTGCAAATAAGTTACTGAAACTTTGTAAAAGTGTTAAGACTTTTATTTAGAAAGGTAATATATTGTGCAGTAACTGGTGGTAATATAAAGCATGGAGATTGGGTTTTGTGAATGTTTGTTAGACATGTTACACAGCAGTGCAAGCTGCTGTGCAGAATGGCTCAAAGATAAAAAAAAAAAGCCCTAAGAAGTGTTCAATGATGGCTGCATCACAGCATTTTTTAAAACTGTTAGCCATTTTGTACTGCAGCTAGTGCAGCTGTACAACATGTTTTAAAAAAAATTAAAGAATGGCATGTAGGCTGTGTTGAGAGCTGTGGAGAATGCTTGTCCAGGCATGCGTTGCAATGGAAGTACTCCTTAAGCTAACACATTTGTATGCTGGATACGTATTTCAGACAAGTGTGAATCCCGGGTAGTTTGGAATGAAAGTTTATTTATGGTGGGTGCCAGCATAAAAGACAGACACTACCAAGTCTAACCACTTCAAGTGCTTTGCCTCAAGACTGACATTTTCATTCAAGTAATGGCTGATGCATGTGTGTTGGTGAATCTGAAATTTGCACCTACAAGACACAATGGCTAAGGGGGAGTTGCAGACTTTTTATCCGGTGTTACGTCATTTTGCTTTTTCTGAGGTGGTGTTGGGCATGTCTTGGGGGCACTCTTGTTGTGAGCTCATTGACACCCACCTAAGTGGCATGGCTGTGCTGCATTGGATGCGTCTGCAGTGCAGGTGAAGGCTTCAAATCTGTGCATAAATGCACAGTATCAAAAGAACGTAGTGCAACTTGTATTTTACACAGTATCAATGTGATAAAAGCTGCAGTCTTTTTATTTGTTTATTTATTAATTGATTTATTTATCTGAATAGATTTTGATGCAGAATAGACAAGATCCAGTTGATGGCAGAACCCTTTTCCCATGAACAGTATTTTTTTAAAGAAAAGCAGAAAAATCTAAAAGATCATATCGTATAGAACAGGATAATATAATGCAGTAAATGATATAATAAAATGGAATAAAAACGTTGCAGAGGGTGAATAGAATCTGAAGAGTGAACAGTCAAATATTTACACAAAAACAAAAGTAAATAGCACAAGATCAGTTTATAGTTGGAAGTGGTGCTGAAATAGAAGGCATTTCAGTTCTTTTTAAAAGGTTTTATAGGAAATCATCATTCTCAAACCTTTTTAGGTCACTAGGTTATAACTCAGATAATCATAAAAGTACATATAGTAACCATATACTCACTTGTAATCACTTAACATACATCAAACATGTTAAGCAATAGATAGAATTCTAACAATGAACAATACTTATTTTAAAAGGAGCCTACAGCCCGACATACTTCATCATCAGTTAATAATTGCAAATAAACTACTTTTAATATTTCGTGGCCTTAAAAGCGGGATTAAGAACCTTTCAGAGTACAAAATATAAAAAAATTTAAAAAAAAGGAAACTACAACAGCCTTTGTTTGGAAGTTTCATCATATGGACAAAGTGCAATGTCGTCAATGGTGTGCTGACCAAATGGAAAACAAAACAAAGTGTGAATAGTGCCCGATCTAAATCTAAACAGCAAAGCCCGCCAGTATTGCACAGAAGATAAGTCTCAGTGTTTGGAGTGTTCTCAAGAGCAAAATACTGTCTGATGTCTAAGCTCTGTGGCATCACTGGTAGTTTGTCTCATGGATAAAAAGGTGCTCTTGGCCCAAAAATGTCCTTCTTACAGATGTTAGAGGGGCAATCTAAATGCTCCAGTCTGCCAATCAAAGTGCACAACTGTTTTACATGATTAAGCCATGGAATGTCGGACGATCAATTACATTTTAAGCAGTCATTAATAAACTCATGGTTAAAAGATGCACTCTCATTCAACCCTACAGATCTCCAAAGCAAAATGGGGGCTACTTTTAGAGAATCTTCAATGTATTTGACCCCCATTTCCTCATGGCATATAAAATGGGAGCTGCTTGAAGTTATTGAAAGTAATCGCTAGCAACATTTCCTTTCAATAACTGTCAGCAAACGAAAAGCAGCACTAGAGTTGGTCTCTGCTTTGATGCGGGAGGGGGGGGACTGGTGAGGGTGCTTTGCCCCGGGGGTACTGGTAAGTGCTGTTGCGCAGTGTGATGAACAGAGGAAGGAAAACAAGTGCGGGCCTTTCAAGTTGACAAGCGAAGCAGCAATTGACACTTCATAGCGCTCCTTATGCAATCAGCCACAGTCTTTGCCAAAATGTGTGATGAAAATCACCCAGAAGTGCCTGCAGCAGGTCCTGCACATTTTATTTTTAGAGCTCAATTATATTTGCTTATTTTTCTGAACTCAAACAAAAGAAACGAGATAAGCTCATTTTGCAGTAGGCAAACAGATTCAAAACAAACAACGATTGGGAAAAAAAATAAAAACTAGAGTGGATGCCTGCTCCGCGCCTAGGAGGGACTGGTGTATGCCAGTTGCCCTCGGGCAACTGGTGAGTGCCTTTGCGATCGGAGCTTGGATTCCCAGCAGGCAGAACTGGGATCAAGAGGTCTCCAAGTGCTGAGGCCATGGCACTCGGGCAGCGCTGTAACTTTAAAGCAAGGGTGTAGCTCTTGTAGTGACAGCAGACTGAGAGGCTTAAAAGAAGTTTTACCAAAGCGGATGAACACAGTTCTTGGCCAATGGGAGACTGATAAGAGAAACGCACAGAGGAACAACAGGAAATAGTATGCTACAGCCAATAGAAATGAAGGAAAAGTAAGTGTCAAGCACAGGAACCAATGAAAAGCTAAAGGGCCGGATGTCAGCCCCTTTTAAGATTTATGTTGAATACAGTAGATTTCACAAACAAAGTGCAAGCACTGTGGATGCAAAACCTAAAAAGGGGGGTTCGCTGATACAGTCACCACTGTCTTGGGGTGTTTTTATGCCCCTTAAAGGACATTAAAGGCATACAGCCTCCAAAGACAAGATGGAAAGTCACTTTGTGCAGTGGTTTCCAGCTTGTCTTCACTGCCACCGTGTAATTTTGGCTCCTCATCAGGTGACCATGTGGCAGGAGCCAAAATTGTTAGGCACATGATAGCACGTTTGAGTCGGCAGGTCAGTAGTATATAGGCGAAAGCAACCAGCCAAATGAGAAAGCACTAGCACAAAGCACAGGTGGTTTAGGTGCCAGGGGTGAGAGAAACACCAGAGGTAGAAAGCTTGAAGACACATGCACTTTGATGGAATGCTTAACAAAAAGCAAAACCATAGTTCCCTAAAAGTGAGCAGTGGAAGGACAAAAGTTAGCCAGTCAAGAAGATGGTAAAGAAGCTACTCCCCAGGGGATGGGTAATCTCAAGATGCACATGGAAAACCATCCAGTAAGAAGCAAGCAAATGAGAATGACAATGAAGTCAACCAAAGACAAGTAATCAGTGGGCTCTAGCCATTATAAGTTTTTGGTAAGCCCACATTAGATTTTTCACAAGCTAACAAATTGCACTGTCTGGTAGACTCGACCCAAAGAGCTTTTGTGAACTGACAGCTTGCACTTTCTGTTAATCAATACGTTGTTTACACCAGACCAGTAGACGAAGTGAGCGGGATCTGAGGGGCACGACATGCCCATACTTTAATTTAAGAAAAACTGTTCCCCTATTTTTAATGAAAAGACAACTGTCCTGAGATGGTTAATTCCGTCATTTGAAATGCTTTAACACAGCACAGGGAGTATCCTGTACTGTGAAAATGAGTGAGGGGCAGACAGCTAAACAAGAAACAAGCCTTAATGCCACAGTGCTCGCTTGTCAGAAAGAAATGTAAATGTACGCAATTGGGAAATCTGCAGTTGTAAAGAGTGCTTTGAAGCAGGTATTGGATTAATTAATGGAATCACTTGAAGCTCTCTGATAACACAGATTTATTCCTTTTGAGTGGTATTGCAAGTGATACTAGCTGAGCTGTGAAGTATGTGCTTTTCAAGAACAGTTATAACCAAATGCACTACATACTGTCTGGGTATTACTAAAATCTATTACTTTAGAAGGTCTTTTTTATCTTAAACCTTTTTGCGCATTTCATAGAATTATATCTTCTACTGCATGTAAAGCAAGTTTAAAATAATTACTTACATATTCACAGTGCTTTATGTCACAGACTGGGACCTTGTAGCACTAAGGAGACACAAGTCCCTATTCCCCACTGCACCAACCTTGGTTCCATTCTGTGGCTCTCTGGTTACAGACACAGACCTCTGCAGTGGATTAACTTATAGAGTTTCATAATGTACAATAGTGCATTTCCCACTGATTAACTTAACTTGCATTTATTTTTCATTGAAGCTGTGCGTTATTTTATATGTAGTTACCTGAAGGTGAAAACCGAAAAAAGTTACAGAATATATATTTTTTGCCACGCCTTTGACACCACCCCCACGCTCATTCACCCTGCCCCCTTTGGCGTGCATATCACAGTTCCTATACTTTGTTTAATGCATTTTGACCACTGCACCAGACATGTGACAACTTGAGATCTCTTAAACAGGAGGAATTCTAACAAAAACTGTTTTGTTTTTCTTGATGCTCAAGTGGTAGGAAGGCCTTGAAAGAAGGTCCAGAGCAAAGCTTACAGCAAAGTTCCTACATGTTTGAAAGGCAGTAAACATAAACATGAAGGCAAACCCCAGGATTATGATGTTGAAGAATTTCTTGCTTTCTGGAGAAATTTTGCTTTGTTTTTAGCTTAGCCCAGTTGCAAACTTCCTCTATGAAATGGCTGTGTCCTATCCTGCCAGATGAAAGAACAAACTAAAATCTAACTGAAAAATAATGTTCTGAACAGCATTGCTTAAGTAGTGAAAGTTACTGCCACAGAATGCTAGGGTTAAAAGAAATCCCCAACGGGACCATCGAAAGGAGGTTTTCATTTGCACTCACTCTAAAATGGCAGATAACTTTGCAGGGAAGTTGGGGGTGAGCTCAGGTAAAACTCTACCAGTCTAAGCTCTTCCTTGTTCAAGTATGCTCATTGAGAAAATCAGGACAGCCTGAGTTTAGATCAGCTGACAGGAAATCTGGAGGCTTTGTGCAAACTGTGTCATGTGATACTGCCTCTATCTGTGAATCCTGGAAAATGTAGTTTTGCTTATCAGAGTCGCTAACTGCACAATCACTGAATGTCACTATCATGTTAATTAATTGATCAGTGGTCCGCGCCATCTACTATGGCAGAAATACACCAACCACACTTCTTTGCTGCTCAACTACACGTAAAACTTCTTTCTCTTTTACTTATAAATTCACTTTCTATGGCTTTAAGTGTTTTTTTCGCATATGGAAATTTTTAGTTTGTTTTAGAATTACGAGTTTGTGCATTTGGTATACAGTGCAAAGACTGTTGCAGGGCCAGGTCCTGGCAGTATTTAACAAGCCATGAACTGGATTGAAACAACAAGAGTAATGGGAATAAAAAAGAAGGGGCAGGACAGAGGATGTGTTGTAAGGGCCAGAACTGCCGACCGTAGAGCTGGGGAGCCAGGATCGAGTGTCTGCGTCGGCTCAACATCACAAAGTTTAAATCAAAGACATAGGAAAAAACATGCAGACATCAATAACGCTTCAAATGCGTGCAGGCAGGGAGAGATTAGGTACTGGTAAGCAAAAAGACGCGATGCCAACTAAATCAATAAAAGAAGTTCCACCCACCAGGGCGGATGAAAAGGAATACTTAGGGGCCTGGGACACTGATAAGAGAAACACACAAGGAACAACAAGAACCAGCATGCTAGAACCAATAGAAATGGTGGAAAAGTAAGTGGCAAGCACAGGAACCAATGAAAAACAAGGGCGGGATGTAAGCCCCTTTTAAGATTTGTATTCAATACAATAGATTTCACAAGCACAGCGCAAGTGCTGTGCAGGGGAATCCTCAAAACAAAAGTGCACGACTTTTTAAAGCAAAAATTTGCATTCCTTAGTTTTTGTTCTATTGTGTAGCAAGTATCATTGAACGTTTATAGCACTACTAAGTGCAAGTTCATGTTTTGCCTCAGTTCACTCTGTCTACAGCTTAGAAAACCCAATGCAAATCAGTAGGAAAAGTAAATGGTCCTAATTTCTTTTCCGATTTGTCCATCTTCTGACCCTATACATTAGCATTTATTTTGCATTCAAAAGGACTTGCCCATTAATGCATGAGATGTATTAAAGCATATATTTTAAATATTTTATTTGCATGTAATACATGGGATTCTGCAACCACTGTAAAAAAACATGTCTTTAATTTCTTTATAATAGTTTATTTGTGCTGAGTCAGAACTCAACTGTAATAAATGATTACAGTTGAGTTCTGACATCACAATTACTGCTGCCAGAACCAACAGCCAAGGTGAAAGACAGGTCAGGTCACGGAGCATAAATGAAACAGCTGTTTAAAGAATGAAAATGAAACATTGGTATGCTCTACTCTGCTTTGATTTTCTAATTGTACAGTGACAAGCAGAAGGGATATATTTATAGGAAACATGTTTATTTTTTGCACTCCTTAGGTAATTATAGAAAAGGTAGAATGTTTCTGCATGTCTCTACTGCACCATTAAAAAAACAGGCTTTTACTAAACTGATTCTAATATCTTTTTTGCAATAAATATCTAACAACTTTTTTGATGAATTTAAATTTGCACTAGAGATTCTATTTTTATTCTTCATGTTTGTAAACATGCACAGTCTTTCATATGAAAGAGCTACGCATCAAGTAATTAAGCGGTTTGTGGGAAAGGTGATGTGTGATCATGAATTATAAGGAATAGCTTACCACCATCAATACACAATAGGGATATTGCAAGTCAACTAAGAGTTCCATAACCTTATAGAGGAACTCCTCAGTGACATACACAACCCTTATAATGTGCGGCAGGTGTACCTTATCGCATATATATAACATGCACCATAAAGTTCGTACCTCTAGAGTGATTGCAAAGTAAACAGGCAAGTATGAACATGTAACAGCCATCTTTTGCTGACTCACTGCATGTTTTACCTCTGAGGTGGAAAGTCCTCAGGTCAAGTTGAGCCCTGCCAAGTCTGCCTGCTAGATGCCGACCCAAATCTCCATGTGACACTGCCAGCAAGCGTTAAAATAGTGCTGGGTGGGTCGCCTCCTCGGCTTGTCCCTCCACATCTGCATGCTGCTCTGCAGTAACCCTGGGCATAATACTTTGCTATGCTCACGGAGCATGCAAAGTTTGTGTTACTACGCACTACACAAATTGCACGTAGCAGAGTAAAAAACTGTGCTAATAAACGTAGCGTAGCAACAGTATATTTAACACATACAAACGCTTTGTTAAAGCAATTTTCTATGCTAAAAATCATATAACAAATTCACAAAAGTGAACTTTGACAATAAAATATCAAGCAATGAGAGAGGTGATGATTTTGGGGTCCCCCTAACCTAGGGGAGGACCAAGCAGATGCCTTGAACACAAAAAGCATATCATGTGAACGATTCAGTGGTGGTCCCTTCCTCCTAGGACCACCCCAAGCACAGTTATGGGCAAAAATACAATCCCAACCAAAGGCCCTGCAAAGCATTATTGGATGAGATTAGCAGTGGGCAGTGAATATTATAGTGTCCAATATCAAAATAATTCTACAAAGAGCTGCAGTTCATCTAGTCGTTACTAGATGTCCCTCACGAGTCAAATGCAAAAGCATTGAAATTATTAATACATCAAGCTGCAGTTCCACTAGTCGTTACTAGATGTCCCTCACGAGTCAAATGCAAAAGCATTGAAACCCTTTCATGAAGCTTTTGCATTTGACTCGTGAGGGACATCTAGTAACGACTAGTGGAACTGCAGCTCTTTGTAGAATTATTTTGATATTGGATACTATAATATTCACTGCCCACTGCTAATCTCGTCCCATAATGCTTTGCAGGGCCTTTGGTTGGTATTGTATTTTTGCCAATAACTGTGCTTGGGGTGGTCTTAAGAGGATGGGACCACCACTGAATCGTTCAAAAGATGTGCTTTTTGTTTTCAAGGCATCTGCTTGGTTCTCTCCCTAGGTTAGGGAGGATCCCAAAATCATCACCTCTCTCACTGCTTGTTAATTTATCGTTTTCACTTTTGTGAAATGACTATATGCATTTTTAGCATATAAAGACAGAGTTATTTATTTTAACTTGCACTGTGCAAGATGCTTTTGGCAATTATTGTACAGTGCAGTTAAGCACACAGTTACGCACTACGCAATTTGCATAGCTACGTGTAGTTCAAAATGTACTTCACGTAGCTATGTGAAGTACTACTACGCAAACTACGCCCAGGCTTACTCTGCAGTAGTCCAGAGCAAGAGCGGGTTCCAAAGGCAAGGATTGTGAATGCACAAAGGCGAAACCGTTGTGAATTCAGTGATTGTTACCACATAAAGGAAGGCAGTAAGGAGGTGGGAAGAATCAATCTTAGAGAGACTTCATGTGGGTGCGTCAAAATGAAATGGCCTTTTTATTACAGAAAAACTCCAGGTATCATCAATGTCGTTGAAAACATACAATGGCTGGAAAATGTGGGTTGATCAACATGCCAATGACACAAAAACCAATGGATGAAGTGAGCTGACCTTTTGCTCCTCTGCTTCTTTTTCCATATGGGGTGGCGAAGTGAGCTACAGAACGATGATGGATTCAACCCAGATCAGTGACGGGGGTGAGTTTCTGAAAAGTTTCAGCGCTCTGTCCATCTTCTCCTTGTGTTTGCTTTGTTTGCCCTAAGTTGGCAGGGTATGCCAAGATGTGGGTCCCTTGCTCACTTTGCCACTGGTTTCAAACTAGCCTGGCTGATGAGGGGTGTTACCCCAAAACCAGTCCCAAAATGCTTGCTTCTGGTCCAGCGAAGACCTGGCTTGGCAGTTTGGGCTCGTCTGTTCCCATGAGAAACAGGGTCAAGAATGATTCGCATAAGGCTGGGTGTGACCTGGGTTGGCGAAGTGAGCTAAAGAACGATGATGGAGTCAACCAAGATCAGTGACTGGGGGTGAGTGTCTGAAAAGTTTCAGCGCTCTGTCCATCATCTCCTTGTGTTTTCTTTGTTCGCTCTAAGTTTGCAGGGTATGCCCAGACGTCGCTCCCTTGCTCACTTTGCCACTGGATTCAAGCTAGCCTGGCTGATGAGTGGTGTTACCCCGAAACCGGTCCGAGGATGCTTATTTAAGGTCCAGCGAAGACCTGGCTTTGCAGTTCGGGCTGGACTTTTCTCATGAGGAACGGGGTAAAGACTGATTTTCATATGGCTGGGTCTGACCTGGGGTGGCGAAGTGAGCTAAAGAACGATGATAGATTTAATCCAGATCAGTGACTGGGGGTGTCTGAAAAGTTTCAGCACTCCGTCCATCATCTCCTTGTGTTTGCTTTGTTCACCATAAGTTGGCAGGGTATGCCCAGTCGGGGTCCTTTGCTCACTTTGCCACTGGATTCAAGCTAGCCTGGCTGATGAGGGGTGTTACCCTGAAACCAGTCCCAGGATGCTTGTTTCTGGTTCAGCGAAGACCTGGCTTGGCAGTTCGGGCTGGACTGTTCCCATGAGGAACAGGGTCAAGACTGATTTGCATATTGGTGGGTCTGACCTCGGGTGGCGAAGTGAGCTAAAGAACGATGATGGATTCAACTCAGATCAGTGACTGGGGGTGACTGTCTGAAAAGTTTTAGCGTTCCGTCCATCATCTCCTTGTGTTTGTCTTTTTCCATATAGACATAATAGGCTTGAATGAGACAGAGGGCCTTATTACGAGTACAGCGATGAATAGGACTGCTATATTTGCGGTGGTGGTATGACCATCGCTACACTGTGGGCCCGCCCGCAGTATTACGATTGGGGCAATGGAACTGCCACAGGACCGCTGTGCCCGCCGGGTATCCAGGATCCTGCGGCAGTTGCACATCGGTCAGGAGAAGGAATATGCTGGCTGTGCTGCCGTGGCACTGCCAAGCATATTCTTAGTTGCCCTCTCACCACCCTTTTCATGGCAGTGAGCCATGAAAAGGGTGGCGGAGAGGCAACTCCCCCGTGTCGTTCCTGGGCCTGGGGTGCATGCAGGAGGGCACATGTTGTGACCCCCCTGGAATTACACCCCTTTTCCTGCATGGTATGGCATGCATGCCACACGATGCATGAACGTGCTGCAGACGCTGTCACGGCGACGGGATGCATGCTAGGCTATCCTATGAGCCTAACAGCCCACCTCCGTGAAACAGCAGCAGCCCCATCCGCCAGACCTGGATTAAACTCCTAATCAGGCGTGCAGGCACACCACAGCTCTGGCGGTACTCCAGCAGATAGCGCAGTGGCGGCACCACATGAGGACCGCCAAAGTCGTAACAAGCGCAGAGAAGGCTTGAACCGGACATAACAATTTATGGTGGTTTAGATACACCTTAATATATCCTAAGAGTTATTATACATTACAGACTACAAGACTACTTCGTTATATACTCAGCCCATCATAGAAAATAGAACATATAAGTAAATTCTTGCTGACCTTAATCGAAAATCCACATACGCCTCCCACTCATTTCATAGCAGGCAGTGGAATCATATTTGTTAGAACTGGGGGTCTCTAGTTGGCTGCGGTAGGTACCTTAGTCCAAATAGGGACCCTTGCTTCTAGTCAGGGTAAGGAGGGACACACGCTTAGATAACCCCTGCTCACCCCCTGGTAGCTTGGCACGTGCAGCCAGGCTTATCTCCAAGGCAATGTGTAAAGTATTTACAACCACACTCCCAGTAACACAGTGATAACACCACAAATGGACAGCACACTGGTTTCATAAAAATAGCGGTATCTTTTTAAAAGGAATACGATGAGACAAAACGATAGAAATCCAACATATGCGTATTCGTAATATTTTCCTTTGCCGGTTATTAGGCCAGAAATCACTTGTAGGTTCTTGCGGTATTAATGAGCAATTCACGATCTCTAATGCAGTCCTCCTAATGCAATCCTATGCAGTTCGTAATGTAGTAATAAGACGGTCCGTAATGCAAGAATCAGGCAGTTCGTAATGCAAGAATAATGCGGTTTGTAATGCAAGAATCAGGCAGTTCGTAATGCAAGAATAATGCGGTTCGTAATGCAAGAATCAGGCAGTTCGTAATGCAAGAATAATGCGGTTCGTAATGCAAGAATCAGGCAGTTCGTAATGCAAGAATAATGCGGTTAGCCAATCTGCGCGGTCAACTTGGGCACCACTAGGCCCCAACAACAGAGACAACGGTCGTAAGCTTAAAGGGGCGGACCCGGTACTGCTGGGCAGGTACGGGCCGCTCGGGCACTCAGCGTGTCTAACGCGGTGCAGCGGGAGAGAGCTCGGAGAACTCCTGTACTCCTCCTGCACGCCTCCCCAGGCCACACACGCTTGCGGCTCCTGACCGGAGTCCAAGCCTTACCTGGGGGGGTGTGCTGCCTCGCTCTCTCTCTCCGCTCGACGGACGTCCAGCTGGGCGATCCCGATCACGTTGCAGCTCTGTTGCGAGGCGATGCTGTAGCCAGACGGGTTGCGGCGCTGCCTTCTCCTTCGTTGACGATCTTGGGCAGATTCCTTTCGACGAACAATGATCATGATCCCTTTCACCTTGTAGCTTCCTTAGCGTCAAGAAATCCTTTAGCACGTTGCGGCTCGGCGGCAGCGATCTTTACTCACAGCCTCAGTTACGATGATGGCTCGGGCCACAAACAGCAATGCAGCAGCGTGGACGATGTTTCACGCTGCGGGGGCGATGCGGTCATGGGGCACCTCGTAAACAGCACCACGGACCACATGGCAGTCTCAGGCGTGCAAAAAGCACACGCACACAGCGTCGCTGAGATACGGTCCTTAGTTTCAAGTAAGCCTTTAGCACGTTGCGGCTCGGGCCGGCGGCGGCGATCTTTACTCACAGCCTCAGTTACGATGAAGGCTCGGGCCACAAACAGCAATGCAGCCGTGTGGACGATGTTTCACGCTGCAGGGGCAATGCGGTCACGGGGCAGCTCGTAGACAGCACCACGGACCACACGGCAGTCTCAGGCATGCAAAAAGCACACGTACACAGCGTCGCTGAGACACACTTGGAAACTTTTATGTTCATGAGTTTCCACAACAGGGGACCAGCTCTCCTCGGGCCCTTGGAGACAAGTTACTTCAGGACACAATGCACACAGCAAAGTCCTCTCAAGCAGGGGGACACAGCACACAGCAAAGTCCCTTGTCCTCTCCTCAGTCAAATCAGCAAACTGCAGGCCAACCCCAGAACACACAGCAAGGGCAGTCCTTCTCTTCAGTCTCTTCAGCTGTTCTTCTTTGGCAGAGGTTCCTCTTGATCACGAAGTAGTTTCAATCCTTTTTCAGTATGGATTTCAGTCTTGAGTTCAGGGGTTTCAGCTCTTACATTTATACCCCTAAATGCCTTTGAAGTCTTTGTGTTCAGGGGGCTCTGACCCCGGTCCAAACCAGACCTGGGTGTCTTCCTGCCAGTGCACACCCTCTTCCTTTGATAGTCAGGGTCTGGGGCGCAGACGCTCAGCAGGAGGTGGAGCCATCCTCTGGGGGCAGCAACACAGCCCTCTTCACATGCAAGGGGCTACTCCTCCCCCCCACATCAAACGCAGGCCAGCCTGTTGCTGTCTCACCTACTCCTCCCTGGGGTCAGGATACTTCCCAGACCCTGTCACATCCAAACCCAGACAGGCAATACACAACCAGGCAGAGGCACACAGGATGGTTTAAGACAAGAAACCAGCCACTTCTAAAAGTGTGGTTTCTAAACACACAATTCAAAAACCATCTTCACAAAAAGATGTGTTATTAAATTCTGAGTTCAGGCACACTAAACTCCATCTCTCCATCTTATGCCTATGGAAAGATATGCTGGAAACATGGGACTCAGCATTCCCCATTCTGTCCTATGGGCAAGATGGCCTTGCAACAGTGAAAAACGAATTTGGCAGTATTTCACTGTCAGGACATGGTACACACCTCAGTACATGTCCTACCTTTCACATACACTGCACCCTGCCCAGGGGGGTACCTTGGGCATACTATAGGGGTGTCTGATGTGCATAAAAAAGGAAGGTAAGGCCTGGCAAGTGGGTGCACTTGCCAGGACAACAAGGCAGTTAACAAACTGCGCGCAGGCACTGCAGTGGCAGGCCTGAGATCTCTTCTTAGGGCTACTTGTGTGGGTGGCACAATTAGTGTTGCAGGCCCACTAGTAGGATTTGCATTACCAGCCCGGGCACACATAGTGCACTTTACTAGGGACTTTACTAGTAAGGCAAACATAACAATTATGGACAACCAATTACCATTTCTATAAATATGTGACGACCTGCACACCTAAGTTTTTAGAGTACTATAATCTAAGATATTCTGAATTAAACAAAAGTTCATACGTTGTGCGTGCTACTGCGAAATAGGGTGTGGCCTAAGACCCATGTATATAACAAACAATGAAAGGACACGGAAAAAATCAGATCCTACGCAGTGCACAGCTAATGTCCCTGTGGCTTCAATGAGTTATCAACATTTAAACACAAACATTTATAAAATAGTCGCAACAGATCATGTGTGAAGTTTCGAGAACAGTGTTTTATATTGATACATAGGTGCTAAACAATATTGTACACAAAAGATTATTGATGATGAACAAAATTAGAATTGAATATATATCACGTTGTTTACATGAATCAACTGAATGGCTTGATACATCTCAAAACCAAACATTCAATGGTGACCCAATGCATTTCGGGTTGAAAACCCTTCTTCAGGGGTACAAATTAATCTCTGAAAAGTTATAGCAGTACACATCATATTTTACGATTGGCAGCCTCCATTTGGAACTACAGAAAAAACAAGAACAACAATATCAATGCTTCATATTAAGAAACGGGTCAGATAATCAAACATATCAGGTGGGAAAGAGTTTGCACTCGATCGGATTTTTTCTGTGTCCTTTCATTGTTTGTTATATACATGGGTCTTAGGCCTCACCCTATTTCGCAGTAGCACGCACAACGTATGAACTTTTGTTTAATTCAGAATATCTTAGATTATAGTACTCCAAAAACTTAGGTGTGCAGGTCGTCACATATTTATAGAAATATTATACCTAGAGCCTAACCCGACCGGCACCCACACTAAACATGTCTTTTAAAGAGATAGCTGATTTAACTGCAAACCAAGCTGAAACCAAAGTATACTCAGCAGAGGAGATGGAATCAATCTACTCTCTTATTCAGGAAACACGCACCTTTGGCACCACCTCAGGAACTACAGCCCAATTATTACGTCAACTGGATACATTATGCGAAAAGAAATCAATCAACGTCTCCACGCCACAACATTAATAGAATACCACAAAGTTAGACGCATACCTAGGGGATTGAGAATTGCTCTTAAACCAATGTTGTTTAAATTCAACAAAACCTTCATGGCACGTTGGTATGCCATTCTTAACAAATGTTCACTGGACTTGATTCTGTTGATCATAGAGGAACTTTCTTCCATACTGAATGAACTATCCACTGATATAGCGAAACTAAAAAATGAGATTACAGAACGGATGGAGAATGATGAATGGTCAAAAACTCTAAATGATATTAACATTAAATTGGATGTATATGCAAAGGAGATACATGACCTGAAGATCTGTAAGTTCAGGAGAGATACAATAGACTACAAATTAGATGAGGTCTACTCTTGGGCCGAGACGTACGCCCAGAAAAGATTTTTCCCAAAAAAGACAGGAAATTCATCTTCGGAAGAAAGCATAGTAACGGACCAAGAATTATCCCTCCAAAGACTGCCTGCACCAAGTGTCATAGAACAACGTACGAGATTCACAGAAACCGAAGCATCCACATCCGGTGATAAGTCGTCTTTTTTAGCTCAGGGCCAATCATCCAATCTTCCACCAGACAAAACAGACCTGAACAAAGGCGACGGACTCGCAGGGGAAAAAGCAAAAAAAGTAACAGAATCGGGCAGACCTCAGCGGGTGCTAAAGAAGACAGGAATTTAGTTATGAACATTTCTAAAAGACCTCTTAGTCCAGGAGAAATTGCTGTTTTAAACAAAGGCATGTCATATGTCCCTACATACTCCTCAAACGCATTGGAGATAGAAATAGCTCTATTTAACTTCATGCGTAAACTTAGATTACGATGGTTCTTTTTTTCTACCAGCAATGGGCAAGATTCAACACAATCCTCAAAAATATTTCGCCCTAAGAGTAATTTTATGGCTCCATTTTCACATAAGAGTATTGACAATTTCGAACTATTAATCAAGAAGGACTTGGCAACCATTGAATACCGGTCACCAAAACATGCTAATTTGATGCCAAAAGACAAGAGTATGCTTAACTCCTTAAAACAGAACAAGGCAATAACTTTTCAACCGGCGGATAAAGGTGGTGCGCTTGTTGTAATGGATACTCTGTTCTATGAGCAGAGCGTAAATTCACATGTTTTGAATACTGATACTTATATCATTTTGGATACTGATCCCACAAAGGAATATATGACGTTATTGGTTTCTATTTTATCTCACGCGGAAGACATGGGTTGGATCAATGAGTCAACAAGAAGATTTTTACAGAAATCCACAACTAAAACTCCACACATATACATGCTGCCAAAAATGCATAAAAACGCGGTAAACCCACCGTTTCATCCTATAGTGGCTGGCTGTGGATCTATTCACAAACCGATTGGACAGTATTTGGATTACTATCTACAACCACTTGTACAATCATGGGGCACGTATGTAAAGGATTCAACGCATTGTTTGAGGCAACTAGAAGATATACGCCATCATTTTGAAGAGGAAATTCTACTTTGCACCATAGATGTTGTAGCTTTAGATACCTCTATTCCCCATGATGAGGGGCTAGAGGCAGTGGAATGGAGATTACTTCACAACCCCACAGAAGACGGGAATGAAGTATTTTTACTGCAGTTACTTCATTTTTCGCTCTACCATAGCTACTTCTCTTGGCAAGATAAATTTTTTCTTCAACGGACTGGGACCTCTATGGGTTTTCCGGGCGCCCCTTCGTATGCTAATACATACATGGCATACTTTGAAGACACTCACATACTACACAAGGAAGTATGGCGCACCAATCTTATAGCTTACATGCGCTACATTGATTACATTTTAGTGATCTGGAAAGGGAATCGTCAAACACTTGAAGAGAGCATTAAGGAACTCAATTCTTGCAATGCACGGATTCAATTCACGTTTAACATTCTTCCTAACAAAATTAATTTTCTGGATATTGAGATTCTAAAAACTGACACTGGATTACAAACAACTGTGTACAGAAAACCTACTGACATGAATAACGCGCTACACTATACAAGTGCACATCCGATTTCTTTGAAGAAGCATTTTCCGGTTTCTCAATTAATCAGAATAAAAAGAATCTCATCGCAGAATGAAAACACAGAGACTTTAATTGAGGAGCAGATACTCAGATACAAAAAGAGGGGCTACCCTCTGGAAGTTTTACAATCAGCTAAAGAAGTGGTAGCTCAGAAGAAAAGAGAAGAGTTATTACAATCAATCGCTAAGAAGAGTAACTCTCGAGAGGTGTTTGTGTTAAAACATTCTGAGCAAGCCCGATAGATTAAAAATTATATTGAAAAGGTGGGAAATTTTGGAAAATGAAGTTGATCTTAAACCTGTATTGTTGGGCAGACCCATGTTCGCCCACACTCGTTCAAAAAATCTTAAAGAATTGCTAAAACCAGCATGCATACCTACCATCACTGAACACAAGGGAATGAGAAAATGTTGGAACTGCGGCCAGTGTGGCAATGTTATTCTAGGTAACACCTTTGCACATCCAAAGATAGGCAAAAAGATTCCACTTAAACACACATCGGACTGTAACACAGAGGGAGTGATTTATGCAATTCAATGTCCATGTGGACTGACTTACGTAGGGAGGACCTCACGTAAGGTCAAAACAAGAATTATCGAACATAAAAGTATGATTTGCAACCGTAACTGCAATTCGTGTTTGGCCGCACACTGGGTTAACACACTGCATACTATCCCTCAGATTAGATTTACTATCTTAGAAAAAATAGACATTACACCTGGAATAGATTTTAATATTTTGCTGGCTCGCAGGGAAACATTCTGGATAAAACATTTAGGGACCATTATTCCGGGTGGTCTTAATGATCATTATGAATTACTGTGTTTCTTATAATCCTCATCTGTATCTTTTATGTATAGATTTTGAACTTACGAACTGATCGGTTGTCCAACCTTTAGTATTTTTTTGACTCTTTTTTGACTCTCATTATTTAGGCCTTTCTAGACCCTGTATCTTTTTCTTGTTATTTTTGGTAAACATTTCTCACCTCACAGGGTGGTATTCCATATTAGCTTATTGTTTATTTATTATTTTTTCCTCATATGATTTCTTCATGTTGGAAGAATGTGTCGCTCTGATTGCGTACTGTATTTACGCGTTGCGCGTTAGCACGGTTGCTTGGTTTATTATTTACTCAGACTTTGCTGGTTTGATCGTGTTGGCTGTTGTATAAAGTTGCATTGGTTTTGAAGAACCGCTATTCCGTTCGCATAAATCTCAGCCTCAGACGTGTTGACGTGTTTACGTCTTTTAGCGGTCACGTGATTTCATAGCGTAACACGCTGTTCGAGATCAGCAGTGGTGAGTTTGTTACGGGCAGAGAAATTTGTTTTACAATCTTCTTTTCGTTTTGTACAGATTGTTTACATAGACTTTCTTTTTGACAGAGTTGGCGCGTTGAATTTTGGCTTTCTGGTAAGGATATGTAGGATTAAACTTTTCACGGGGTGTATGCACACACAGGTTTATATCATTTAGGTAATTTCTACTCTCTATCTTCCACAGACCTTGTACTTGATCTTGACTCTTATGGCGGTAAGACATTGGCATTAATGTTACTTTTTCAAGGTTGTAATGACCAGGTTTACGTTTGTGTTGTATACTTACGTAGTATATTTTTTAAATTGTAGAAACCTCGTGACTTGTTCGTATTTGAGGTACCTACTGTTGTTAGTCACTAGAGATGTTGCACTATTGGATAGTGTTGTAACTTGCATGTTACACAGTCATACATCAGACTATCTCTGGGCGTCAGCTACATGGTTACACACAGGTGATTTAAAAATAACATTCTCTGGGAGCACGCTTTACACCACTAATTCTCTTACTTATCCCCACTCTCATCTTGTTGGCAATGGTCTTTTCGAGTGCAAACTCTTTCCCACCTGATATGTTTGATTATCTGACCCGTTTCTTAATATGAAGCATTGATATTGTTGTTCTTGTTTTTTCTGTAGTTCCAAATGGAGGCTGCCAATCGTAATATATTATGTGTACTGCTATAACTTTTCAGAGATTAATTTGTGCCCCTGAAGAAGGGTTTTCAACCCGAAATGCATTGGGTCACCATTGAATGTTTGGTTTTGAGATGTATCAAGCCATTCAGTTGATTCATGTAAACAATGTGATATATATTCAATTCTAATTTTGTTCATCATCAATAATCTTTTGTGTACAATATTGTTTAGCACCCATGTATCAATATAAAACACTGTTCTCGAAACTTCCCACATGATCTGTTGCGACTATTTTATAAATGTTTGTGTTTAAATGTTGATAACTCATTGAAGCCACAGGGACCTTAGCTGTGCACTGCGTAGGATCGGATTTTTTCCGTGTCCTTTCATTGTTAACCAATTACCATAACACTTTATACAGGGAGCACTTGCACTTTGACACTGATCAGCAGTGGCAAAGTGCCCAAAGCATCTAAGTCGGCAACATAATGTCAGAAAAAGGTCTAGGAGGAAGGCAAAAAGTTTAAGGAACTTTAGCCAAAAAGGGCCAAGTCCAACACAACCCCCTCCCAGCCTAAAGGCAGGGTAGGCCAATCAACTACCTTGATGGACTTCCCTGCTTGGGGCGATAGAACACGGATGCGGGCCCGCTACTGCAGGGACACTCTCCTGTTCTATGCCTTCCTGACCCCAGGGGGTTCCCTTGGTTACAACTCCCTGGACCAACTAAGCTACTCCACTGATACTTCCTGGCAGTCGGGGGCCCCTTAGGGGTGCTTGTCCCTTGCCAACTCCAGGTGGGGTTACCTTGGTGACTTCTAGGGGACCCAGCCCTTCTGGCTGGGCCCTGACCCACGGGTTTCCCTAATGGGGAACACCCCCTCTCAACCTTTCATCTAGAATTTTGGGCCTGCCACTTAGGAATGGCACCCACAAACTTCAGGACCGCGGGAGCTCTGGTTACAGATGCCCCACGACCTCCTGGCGCTAGGTGTTCTTCCTCGCACAGCTGGCAAGTAGGCTCTAGACCTCCAACCGGGTGCTCTCCTAAGGAACCCTCCAGCCTCTGGTGTGGGGCTGCAGACCCCCGGGGACGCCGCTCACGCTCCCTCCCTCTCCCTCCCTCTCCTTTGAGACAGGGTGCTAGCCTGCACGCCCCCCCACTTCTCTGGGACTTGACTGCGCCAGTCTGCCCTTCTTCCCTCCCACGGGACCGGAAGATCTCTGAGTCGCTGCTGGGATTCCCCCTTAGTGCCTCTCCAGACCCTCTGTCCCTTAACCAGAGGTCTGTCTCTGGTGCAAGCTCCTGGTACTCAAAGAGCTCGCACTCTAACAGGTGTTGGCGCAACTCTGAAAAATGATTACTGAGACGGGGCTCTCTGGGGCCCAAATTGAGCAATCCCTTTAAATCATTCACCATGCTAACCATCACCCAATCATCCAGTGCACGCGTGTACTCATCCACACCCCCACCCCAAGGACTGGATTTCAGTTTCTTGAAGTTCCTGAATTTCTGCCTGTACTGTTCAGGAGTGAGCCCATACCTGAGGCTTAAAGCCTCCTTCATATTGGCATAGGTCAGGGTTCCCGCCCTCTCTAAGGGTGGTAAAACATCCCTCCCGGAAGCCTCAAAGTGTTTCCATAGGCCCGCCCCCCAATGGTTCTCAGGCACCTCTTTCATCCTCAGTGCGATCTCATATGCCGTGAAACACGCATAAATATCATCACCCCTTTGGTAATCTCGCACTAAGTCTTTGGGAATGTACACCTTACCCGCTGGCACTGGCTGTGCGCTGCCACCATTCGAACTGGACTCCACCTGTTTAGCCTTAATGTCCAGTTCCCTCATGCTTAACTCATGAGCTAAGAGAATCTTCTTCACTTCCAAGGCGAGAGCGTTCTTGCCCTCCTCTGCTCGCTTTTCACTTTCAATGAGCAGCTTTTTCTCCTCTGCTTGAGCCTTAAGTTTTAAAACCTCCAACTCATGCTCTCTGACCCTTTGGTTTTCCTCCAGGTCCTCTGGGGAAAAGCTCCTCCCTGAATGGTTACTACCAGCCCCTGAGGCTGGTCCTCCCACCGGCAAATCCTGAGGACCAAATCCATTCCCTGGGTCATCCTCATCCACCTCAGCATCACCTGTCTTCTGAGCCTCTTTGGCTTCCCACCAGGCCCTCAAGGCCGTTTGCAGCTCCTCCTTCTTGGCGCTACTTTTCATGGGACATCCTAAAGCTCTGCAGAATTGCCTCAATTGATCAACTTTGTAGGTAAGCAATGCCTCAATGTCGAATTCCAATTCTGCAGCCTCACTGGCTACTTGACTCCTTTGAGACATGATGTGTGGCTTAAAGGTCGCTCAAAAATAGAACCAAAAAATCAAAAACACAATATGTGGTTGCGTTGTGGTCTGCGCTAAAACTAGTGATGTACACCAATCACTGTGAGTCAGTTGCAAATACACTTTCAAATCCCCCTCCGCTGACCACCAATGTTAGAACTGGGGGTCTCTAGTTGGCTGAGGTAGGTACCTTAGTCCAAATAGGGACCCTTGCTTCTAATCAGGGTAAGGAGGGACACACGCTTAGATAACCCCTGCTCACCCCCTGGTAGCTTGGCACGAGCAGCCAGGCTTATCTCCAAGGCAATGTGTAAAGTATTTGCAACCACACTCCCAGTAACACAGTGATAACACCACAAATAGACAGCACACTGGTTTCATTAAAATAGCGGTATCTTTATAAAAGGAATACGATGAGACCAAACAATAGAAATCCAACATATGCGTATTCGCAATATTTCGCTTTGCCGGTTATTAGGCCAGCAATCACTTGTAGGTTCTTGCGGTATTAATGACCAATTCACGATCTCTAATGCAGTCCTAATGCAATGATATGCAGTTCGTAATGCAGTTCGTAATGTCATAATAAGACGGTCCGTAATGCAAGAATCAGGCAGTTCGTAATGCAAGAATAATGCGGTTCGTAATGCAAGAATCAGGCAGTTCGTAATGCAAGAATAATGCGGTTCGTAATGCAAGAATCATGCAGTTCGTAATGCAAGAATAATGCGGTTCGTAATGCAAGAATCAGGCAGTTCGTAATGCAAGAATAATGCGGTTCGTAATGCAAGAATCAGGCAGTTCGTAATGCAAGAATAATGCGGTTCGTAATGCAAGAATCAGGTAGTTCATAATGCAAGAATAATGCGGTTCGTAATGCAAGAATCAGGCAGTTCGTAATGCAAGAATAATGCGGTTCGTAATGCAAGAATCAGGCAGTTCGTAATGCAAGAATAATGTGGTTAGCCAATCTGCGCGGTCAACTTGGGCACCACTTGGCCCCAACAACAGAGATAACGGTCGTAAGCTTAAAGGGGAGGCCCCGGTATAGCTGGGCAGGTACGGGCCGCTCGGGGACTCAGCGCATCTAACGCGGTGCAGCGGGAGAGAGCTCGGAACACTCCTGTACTCCTCTTGCACGCCTCCCAGGCCACACACGATTGTGGCTCCCGACCAGAGTCCAAGCCTTACCTGGGGAGTGCGTTGCCTCGCTCTCGCTCTCCGCTCGTCGGACGTCCTGCTGGGCGATCCTGATTACGTTGCAGCTCTGTTGCGAGGCGACGCTGTAGCCGGACGGGTTACGGCGCTGCCTTCTCCTTCGTTGACGATCTTGGGCAGATTCCTTTCGACAAACAATGATCACGATCCCTTTCTCCTTGTAGCTTCCTTAGCTTCAAGAAATCCTTTAGCATGTTGCGGCTCGGGCCGGCGGCGGCGATCTTTACTCACAGCCTCAGTTACGATGACGGCTCGGGCCACAAACAGCAATGCAGCAGCGTGGACGATGTTTCACGCTGCGGGGGCGATGCGGTTACGGGGCACCTCGTAAACAGCACCACGGACCACACAGCAGTCTCAGGCGTGCAAAAAGCACACGCACACAGCGTCGCTGAGACACGGTCCTTAGTTTCAAGTAAGCTTTTAGCACGTTGCGGCTCGGGCCAGTGGCGGCGATCTTTGCTCACAGCCTCAGTTACGATGACGGCTCGGGCCACAAACAGCAATGCAGCAGCGTGGATGATGTTTCACGCTGCGGGGGCAATGCGGTCACGGGGCACCTCGTAGACAGCACCACGGACCACACGGCAGTCTCAGGCGTGCAAAAAGCACATGCACACAGCGTTGCTGAGACACACTTGGAAACTTTTATATTCCTGAGTTTCCACAACAGGGGACCAGCTCTCCTCGGGCCCTTGGAGACAAGTTACTTCAGGACACAGCACACAGCAAAGTCCTCTCAAGCAGGGGGACATAGCACACAGCAAAGTCCTTTGTCCTCTCCTCAGTCAAATCAGCAAACTGCAGGCCAGCCCCAGAACACACAGCAAGGGCAGTCCTTCTCTTCAGTCTCTTCAGCTGTTCTTCTTTGGCAGAGGTTCCTCTTGATCACGAATTAGTTTCAATCCTTTTTTAGTATGGATTTCAGTCTTGAGTTCAGGGGTTTCAGCTCTTACATTTATACCCCTAAATGCCTTTGAAGTCTTTGTGTTCAGGGGGCTCTGACCCCGGTCCAAACCAGACCTGGGTGTCTTCCTGCCAGTGCACATCCTCTTCCTTTGATAGTCAGGGTCTGGGGCCCAGACGCTCAGCAGGAGGTGGAGCCATCCTCTGGGGGCAGCAACACAGCCCTCTTCACATGCAGGGGCTACTCCCCCCCCACATCAAACGCAGGCCGGCCTGTTGCTGTCTCACCTACTCCTCCCTGGGGTCAGGACACTTCCCAGACCCTGTCACATCCAAACCCAGACAGGCAATACACAACCAGGCAGAGGCACACAGGATGGTTTAAGACAAGAAACCAGCCACTTCTAAAAGCGTGGTTTCTAAACACACAATTCAAAAACCATCTTCACAAAAAGATGTGTTATTAAATTCTGAGTTCAGGCGCACTAAACTCCATCTCTCCATCTTATGCCTATGGGAAGATATGCTGGAAACATGGGACTCAGCATTCCCCATTCTGTCCTATGGGCAAGATGGCCTTGCAACAGTGAAAAACGAATTTGGCAGTATTTCACTGTCAGGACATGGTACACACCTCAGTACATGTCCCACCTTTCACATACACTGCACCCTGCCCAGGGGGGTACCATGGGCCTACTATAGGGGTATCTAATGTGCATAAAAAGGGAAGGTAAAGCCTGGCAAGTGCACTTGCCAGGACAACAAGGCAGCTAACAAACTGCGCGCAGGCACTGCAGTGGCAGGCCTGAGATCTCTTCTTAGGGCTACTTGTGTGGGTGGCACAATTAGTGCTGCAGGCCCACTAGTAGCATTTGCATTACCAGCCCTGGCACACATAGTGCACTTTACTAGGGACTTTACTAGTAAGGCAAACATACCAATTATGGACAACCAATTACCATAACACTTTATACAGGGAGCACTTGCACTTTGACACTGATCAGCAGTGGCAAAGTGCCCAAAGCATCTAAGTCGGCAACATAATGTCAGAAAAAGGTCTAGGAGGAAGGCAAAAAGTTTAAGGAACTTTAGCCGAAAAGGGCCAAGTCCAACAATGTTGATGATGAATTTGAAAGGCAACTGATAATTTAACATGTTTTATTTGGGATGAAACGCGAATTTGCTTAATTGCACAATGTTGACTATGCGTCCAATTACTTCATTTGTTTGCCTTTTAAATAATTTAAATATAGGACAGACGTTGTTGGTACTATCCATCCACAGCTCGTGCATTGTGCTGACATGACCCCTTAAATAGGGTGCACTCAGCATTCCTGATATTGCTGCTTGTTTGGGCTCTATAGTACAATAGCAGGCTGCAATCTCCGACAGACGCTCCGTTATGGCTCTTGTTTTCAAACGCAGGCATGCAGAAACCGAAAGGCCTTGGCACATGTAGCTTCTGCATGTCATTGATTCGAAATGAAATGCATAAGTAAACCGAGATCTTTAGTGCCTCGGAATGCCACCCATTAAAGTGCACCCAGTGATTTATAGCAGATGACACAAAACTCGAATGCAGAGCAGCTATTTTCGTCAAAGCTGTAAGCATCATTTCTGAAACCTATACGGCTGTCATGCTGTCCTATGAGAGAGCGTCGGAGTGAATTGATTTCTACCCAGTTGCCTCAGTCGATGAGAAGTACAAATCACCCATGTTTCCCTTATGCTCAATTGCCTCATTCTTAGCATCGGACATTCTGTTGCGTGTGCCAGTGAAGGGCAGGGCGGTGTGACTGAGGTTGAGTGCTGCGCTGCAGACATTTCCTCGTCACCTGCTCCTTCTCTGCAGTCATCAATGCGGATTCCGGGAAGCGCAACACTTGGTGGCAGAAGGGGAAGCGAATAACAGGAGGTGAAAGTAGGAGGATGACGAACTGGCAGCATTTGGCGAGCAAGAACTGTAATTCCAAAGACTGCACACCACGGAAGTAGGGTTTTGTTTTTAGACGTCGAAATGTAGATTAAGCAACGTTGCCAAGAATATGTTTCCATGCCAACAAAATGAAGTAACCTGTAGCAGACATGCCAACCCTCCCGATTCAGGCGGGAGACTACCGATTTCACGGCTAGTCTCCCGCCTCCCGATCCCTTCAAGAAAAAACCCCAGGGCACAAGTCCTAAAAAAGAAGTGGGGGGACTAACCTAATTAATCAGTATGCAAGTGACATCACGGCGCGTGACATCGGGGCGCGTGAGGCGCGTGACATCACAGGAAGGGGCATCACAAGAAGTGGCATTAGATCTTAAGCCCTCACATATATGTTTAGCAGGTCTATCATGAGTACATTTGAGCACATTTCGAGTATACTTGCAAACCCTCATGATTTAGGCAGAAGATTCACACTTTGGTAAGCTTCACATAAACCAATGTTGCCTTTTGTCAGCATAAAGCTTTCTCTACCCATAGTGCTTTAAAAGAAAAAATAGTGATATTTAAATTATTACAACACCTCCTCAGGGGTAGTATGCGCTATATAAATGCTATTTATTTTGTGCAAATACTGGGAAAGATGGACACATCTGACGTTCTTACAGTGCATGCATATCTCCTAAACAAAGCCTGAACAAAGTGAAAAGCTGCCTCTCTTAAGAATGTGTGAAGTGCTAAGAAGGTGTGATCCTTTGTTTCCCATCTGCGGCATTTGCTTCTAGGTGTGAGTCTCCTGACTGCTGCCAGCCAGGAGACTCAAACAGAAGGAGGCCTGATAACCCCTCAGAATAGGCCATTGTTATGGGCCCAGCAGGAGTCAGAAATAAGAAAGCCCAGTCTGCGCCTGCACGTTGTTGCTTGTTGCGATCGAAAGCAGATAACGTGCAGGCGCTGCTGAAAGTGTCCCGGTGTTTGGAAATTACACCGGGACGAATTCAGCATCTTTTTCACTGGGGCCATCTTCTTGGCAGGGTGGACGGCGTCCACCCTGTGAAATAAGTGGGTGGACGCCGTCCACCCTCGTGTACCCCCGACTCGTGCCCTGAAAAACCCGATTACTCGGGGGTTTCAGCTGACAGGGCTTGGTATTGTGTATTGTGTAACGTGGTGTATGCACTGCCAGCAACCTGCTCCTGCAGGCCAGGGCACAACACTTGCATCACCCTCTTTCTGCCTGCCATTGCACTCCATGCTTCTGAAAGGTAAGAAAAAAACGTGCATTTGCGTTTCAAATGTCCGATCCTGCAGCAGCACACTTGCTAAGCCCATACATGACAGTAACCCGATTCAAGGCCCCATTCTCCCGATTTTGTTTCTTTAATCTCCCACTTAGCTCTTCTAAAATGTTGGCATGTATGCTGTAGCTTGTGGATATGCCATGCTAAAGCAACTAATTGACTGAAAAAAAGAGAAAGAAGGATGCGG
This sequence comes from Calotriton arnoldi, assembly GCA_963921515.1. Taxonomy (NCBI): domain Eukaryota; kingdom Metazoa; phylum Chordata; class Amphibia; order Caudata; family Salamandridae; genus Calotriton; species Calotriton arnoldi. The sequence continues at coordinate 344,922 of CAWUFW010007654.1, read as the reverse complement.
CGTGATGAATGATAGATTAGAAAATAAATCTGTATTTTAATCAGGCCACTGCACCAAGGAGTCCGGGGTAATGCTCCAATGTCTTGGCTGGTGACAGATGACACTATTTTGCTTTACCAGGATGTAAAAACATTCTTTTGCATGGGAAAAACAGTTCTCTGCTGAAGGAGTTTAGGAATCTGCCCACCTTGCGAGCAGGAGTAAGACTTCTTTTGGTCTTGACATGCAATATCCCCAGACTTGATATCAGAAAATGCAGGAAGGAGACACAGAGACAGCAGGACGTCTACACCCTATGATCAGGAGCCCTATCCCAATCGAGATCTCCCATTTTCCATCCCTTTTATTCCTTTTTGACCTCTGCAAGGAGCATAAAACCTGCCTCTTCAATTAGGAGCTTGTTGCAAGGCAACTACCTGAAGGTTAGACTACACTTGAAAGTCTCCACTACTATATTAAATGGCACCCCCATTTGCAACTGCAGCTTTTCCACAGCATCCACAGCCCAGGCCTCTATGCAAGCCTTCCTGGGCACCATTCCACTCCCCACCAGCAAATCCCACCTTTGATGCTACATCACGTCACAATTTCGGCTCTGCCTATTGTAAAAGCAAATGGTTTGCTGTGGCTCTTTAATTGTAGCTAGGTTTGTGTATTTCTTAGAAAAAGCGCAGAAGAAAATTGTAAAGAATGGTGCGCTGTTTCAGGGAGTGAGAGTGACATCACAGTGTGTTGTGCTGTAATTGGTTGGTTAGTGTAAAGCCACACTGATATTAGTTGAGTACATCATAGAAAGTAGCACTGAGATTGGTTGTGATTGCCAAACTAGAGAATTGTCAGAGAATTTAATTTCCTGGGTTTCGCGGAAAACATTTGTGAAATACAAAATTGAATAAAAATGAAACATTTCAAAGCTTTACAAAACTTATTACAAGGAGATGTGATCATACCTGTTAGAGTAGGTGAAGACGTACCGCCTGAGGGTAAGCCAGAATACACTGTTTGATGGATAAAGGATTACATCCATGTATTTGGCTTGAACAATGGCACAATATTACAGAGAAAGACAAGGTTCACAGTTTCCTCGTAAATAATTTGAGAATCATTAAGAATTTAAGGAGGAAATTATACGAAATTAAAAAACCTCCTAGACCTACTCGATTTGAGGCATTAAATATTTGGGCTTGAAAAGAAAAAAGTATGCAGTTCCTGTTGTGGGAAGGATAAGGAGGCAGGACAGGGGACTGGCAAAGTCCCTGACTACAACTTGGTAGTGTTAATGAGAAAGGGGGGGACTGGAAAGTCCTTCCTTTCGAAAAGAGGGCCCTCACACACCCAGCCTGCTGGGTGTCATGCTTCATCATCGGGCATGCTCCTCGTCGGGTCGACGCTGCAATACCCGACGGGCACCCTATGCAGGGGCTCTTTGGCGGAGATCTTTTATTCCTTGCCGTATGGTGCAGTGGGTGTAAGGGGCCTAAGAAGTGTAGGAATGCAAGTGTGTGAATTAAAACAGGGAAATGGAAGAGTCAGGTAAATTAGACTTTAATGATCCTGCCTTCGCCCTGATTAAAAATGGAATTGGCGACTCACTGCAGTGATGCTGCAGAGTGTTGTGCTCAATCTCGTGTGGTCGACATGTTTCTTGCCTGTTTAGTCAGGTGGATCTAGCGGCAATTCCTCAGGACCTAGTGAAAATAATAACTCTACACTAAAATATGGTGAGACTGTGATGTTCTAGCCTAATAATAACAAAAAGGGCACCAAGAGGTAAAGTACCTGTTGATGCAGCAGCCAATCTGAAATGAAAAATGGCAAATTGAAAACAATTCATATCAGAGAACAATCATGCTGTAAGAATCCTGCCCTCGTATCCCTCAATAGTGACACCAGATTGTGCACACTAACAAGTACGGTGAGCCTTACTAAAAGTGGTCACGCTTGTCAACCAAAATTAGCCCCGCAGTGGTCGATACCTTTGTATGTATAAATGTGAAACACAGCAAGTTCGAATCATGCGGTGAGTGATTAAAAAGAAGAAGAAGTAGCAACTTGGTAAGGTAGAAGCAACTCACCTAAAACTATCTTACGATTGGCCCCATCAAATCACGGCAAGTGTTGGACACGGTAAGGTATTCGTGTCCTGGGGAGGGGGGCCCAAAAGAAGTAAAGGTAGTTTGAGCGTCTGGCGTGGACACACGTTTACTGGTAGAAAGGGGTTGGTTGGTAGCCCCCGGTGTAGCGAGAGGCAGAAGTGAGGTGGCTATAAGACAGGACCCCGCGTCAAGGATCGTTACTCACGGTCAGATTGGTAAAGCACCCAGCCCCTACCCGACGACGTGGCGGGCGGCCGCCCCTCATGAGAGAGGCACCCGCCCCGTCCGCCGAACGGGCAGTGCGCCGGAGACCGCCTTCTGAGTTTATTGAATCGTAGAGTACGCCCCCAAGATCGCGGGTGTGCTGCTGACGCCGAAACTCGGCGTCCAAGCCTGTGCCTTAAAAATGTCCTCGTACAGGCAGAAATCTGACCGGGTTCCTCCAGTCCTAGGGAGAAAAATGTACTCACCAAATAGCTGCGCCCAGGTGACGAGTGACCTACCCTGCACTGCCGGATCCGGGAGGTAATGATCCCAACCAGGCTGGGGTTTAAATGATAGCGGAAATGGCGCGCAGGGCGGGAACATCTCCTAAAGGGAGCCAGAGACTAGCGTGTACTTAGCCCCTGGTGGAAAGGAATGGAGATGTATGGTGGCCATCTTGAAAGAATGTCAAAAGTCACAATGGGCGCCATCTTTGAATGGGCAAATTAGGACGTGACTGTGGCAAAAGACGACTAGCCATGGTTGGGTTTGGACACAGGGGTGTAGCTACGTTCTGTTGAGGCTACTCCAGGGGATATCTTCGTTGAGCCCGTGTTTATCACTGGCCAGACGAAAAATCCATCTCTGTTCAATCCTAAAGAGTGCCCCTGGGGAGATGGCAGAATGTGCTTCCAAAATCACCCAACTCAAGTTGTCGCAGGTGTGTCCAGCAGTCTCGAAATGTGTGTAGAGTTTGGTAGTTACTCTGCGGCATCGTATGTTGCTCTTGTGTTCGCCGATACGTATTTATGCAGTTCTGGTGGTCATACCCACATACCAGAGATTGCAAGGGCATGAAAGCAAGTAAATGCAATTAGTAGTGTTGCAGTTGGTATGTTTAATGAGTTTCCAGGTGAAGTTGTTAGAAAAAGTTATTTCTTTGGTGGGTTTGGTCAATGCGCATGCAACACAGGACCCACACGGGTAGTGTCCTGAGACTGGTGGAAGGTCCCATAGAGCTCTCTGTGTAGGTGCAGTTTTGGTTTTAGGTCTGGTATGGATCAATATGTCCTTGAGGTTGCTGGTTCTTTTAAACGCAAACCTTGGTGTGGGGAGTTTTAAGTCACCAGTGTTGAGGATACCCCAATGCTTGCGAATGATGTTTCTAATCCTGTTGGAGTCTGGAGTGAAGGATGTAACGCAAGTAAGTGTCTCTATGTGTTCTTTGTGATTGGTTTCCAATAAGGCCTCTCTGTTATTGTGCCTCGCCCTCTTCATGGCTTGTGCTACCTTATGTCGTGGATATTCTCGTGCATGCAGGTTAGCCGCTAGATTCTTGGCTTCTGATTTGTAGTCCTCAGCAGAGCTACAATTCCTCCTGATACGGAGGAATTGACCAAACGGTAAGTTCTCTTTAAGGGCCCTAGGATGGTGGCTGCTAAACAGGAGGAGGCTGTTGCTATCAGTGGGCTTTTTGTACAGTTTAGTACTTAAGCGTCCCTCAGTCAAAATGATATTGAGGTCGAGGAAGGGGACCATACAATCTGAGATATTGTGGGTAAATTTAAGGTAGGGGTTTAGAGTGTTAACCCATGCACAGAATTCATCACAGGTTGTCCTATCTCCCGTCCAAAAGATCAGGATATCGTCGATGTAGCACTTCCACAGTGAAAGGTTATTTAAGTAGGGGTTGCGAACATCGAAGATGAGCCTAGTCTCAAAGGCAGCCACGTACAGGCAGGCTACACTTGGAGCGAATGTGCTACCCATGGAAGTGCCCTGTGTTTGGTGTTAGAGTTTGTTGTTATACTCAAAAAAGTTCTCGGTGAGGGCAAGGGTAGCACATTCCATAATAAAGGGAACCGGTGTGGGTGAGTTCCAATCGGTGGAGTTGAGAGCATCCTCAATCACCTCCAGAGTGGCACGTTGAGGGATGTTGGTATACAATGCCTCTACGTCCAGGGTTACCAACATATTTATCTCATCCTGGCGTTGGAATCCCTCAATCAAACGGAGTACATCAGTGGTATCTAGAAGGAATGATGGTGTCTCCTTAACTAGTGGCTGTAGGAAATGATCACAGAACCTGGACAAGGGTTCTAGCAGTGAGCCGATCCCTGACACGATAGGCCTCCCTGGAACTGGTCTCACGCCCTTGTGTATTTTAGGTAGGATATAAAAGTACGGCGTTATGGGATCTTTTGTGACCAGGAATTCAGCCTCTTTTTTGCTTATCCAACCTTCTGTTTCTGCTGTGAAAACCATGGTGGAGATTAGGGTGGTCAGTCTTTTGGTTGGGTTCACAGAAATCGGGGTGTAGTATTTTACCTTACTGAGTTGTCGTAGACATTCAGTCTCGTAGTCACTAGTGGACATGATTACAGTGGCACCCCCTTTGTCAGCCTGCTTGATGGTTACGCTTGAGTCATCAGCGAGAGATCTAGCAGCTGACCATTCCTCATTGGAGAAATTGTAAAAGGGGGTATTGGACCTGCCCTCTGTCAAATCTTTGAGCACTGCCTGCTCAAAGGTTAGAATTTCGTTGGGCACCATGCTGTTGTTAGGTGTAAAGGTTGAGGGATTATGTAACCCCGTGTCGTTTCTGGTTGGTGTGGGTCTGTCTTTGAAAAATGCAGTCAGCCTCACCTTGCGGAAGAAGCTATGTATTTCGCATTGATCTCTGAAATGGTCATAACCAGCCTTTTTTAGGAAGAGGCTGGGGCAGAGGAAAAGGGCAGAGGAAAAGGGCGAAGAAGAGGGAACGCCAAACAAGTACACTGGCAGGAACAGACCGAGAACTCCGTAGAGACCAGGAGTATGACCAGGGGGAAGAAAAACTAGTAGTGAATCTCTCCCCTAGGAACCTCACGGAGACAGAATTAACAGTCCTACGCAAAGGTCTGGGCTATGTTCCCACCCCTCAAATTGACCATTTCAGAGATCAATGCGAAATACATAGCATCTCTCGCTGATGACTCAAGCATAACCATCAAGCAGGCTGACAAAGGGGGTGCCACTGTAATCATGTCCACTAGTGACTACGAGACTGAATGTCTACGACAACTCAGTAAGGTAAAATACTACACCCCGATTTCTGTGAACCCAACCAAAAGACTGACCACCCTAATCTCCACCATGGTTTTCACAGCAGATACAGAAGGTTGGATAAGCAAAAAAGAGGCTGAATTCCTGGTCACAAAAGATCCCATAACGCCGTACTTTTATATCCTACCTAAAATACACAAGGGCGTGAGACCAGTTCCAGGGAGGCCTATCGTGTCAGGGATCGGCTCACTGCTAGAACCCTTGTCCAGGTTCTGTGATCATTTCCTACAGCCACTAGTTAAGGAGACACCATCATTCCTTCTAGATACCACTGATGTACTCCGTTTGAATGAGGGATTCCAACGCCAGGATGAGATAAATATGTTGGTAACCCTGGACGTAGAGGCATTGTATACCAACATCCCTCAACGTGCCACTCTGGAGGTGATTGAGGATGCTCTCAACTCCACCGATTGGAACTCACCCACACCGGTTCCCTTTATTTTGGAATGTGCTACCCTTGCCCTCACCGAGAACTTTTTTGAGTATAACAACAAACTCTACCACCAAACACAGGGCACTTCCATGGGTAGCACATTCGCTCCAAGTGTAGCCTGCCTGTACGTGGCTGCCTTTGAGACTAGGCTCATCTTCGATGTTTGCAACCCCTACTTAAATAACCTTTCACTGTGGAAGCGCTACATCGACGATATCCTGATCTTTTGGAAGGGAGATAGGACAACCTGTGATGAATTCTGTGCATGGGTTAACACTCTAAACCCCTACCTTAAATTTACCCACACTATCTCAGATTGTATGGTCCCCTTCCTCGACCTCAATATCATTTTGACTGAGGGACGCTTAAGTACTAAACTGTACAAAAAGCCCACTGATAGCAACAGCCTCCTCCAGTTTAGCAGCCACCATCCTAGGGCCCTTAAAGAGAACTTACCGTTTGGTCAATTCCTCCGTATCAGGAGGAATTGTAGCTCTGCTGAGGACTACAAATCAGAAGCCAAGAATCTAGCGGCTAACCTGCATGCACGAGAATATCCACGACATAAGGTAGCACAAGCCATGAAGAGGGCGAGGCACAATAACAGAGAGGCCTTATTGGAAACCAATCACAAAGAACACATAGAGACACTTACTTGCGTTACATCAATCACAGAATTTGTAGAGCGCACTACTTACCCGCGAGGGTCTCAAGGCGCTGGGGAGAGGGAAGGGGGGGGGGTGCTGCTACTGGTCGAACAGCCAGGTCTTGAGTAGCCTCCTGAAGGTCAGCAGGTCTTGGGTCTGTCGTAGGCTTAGTGGAAGGGTGTTCCAGGTCTTGGCGGCGAGGTGTGAGAAGGATCTGCCGCTGGTGGTTGTTCTTCGAATGCGAGGGACGGTGGCGAGGGAGAGGTCGGCGGAGCGGAGCTGGCGGTTGGGGACATAGAAGAAGAGTCGTCTGTTGAGGTAGGCTGGGCCAGTTTTGTGGAGTGCTTTGTGTGCGTGGATGAGGAGTTTGAAGGTGATCCTCCTGTCGACGGGGAGCCAGTGCAGGTTCCTCAAGTGGGGGTGATGTGGCTGTGGCGTGGTACGTCGAGGATCAGGCATGCGGAGGCGTTTTGTATGCGTTGCAGTCGCTTGATGAGCTTGGCCGGGGCTCCCGCGTAGAGGGCGTTCCCATAGTCAAGTCTGCTACTGACGAGGGCCTGGGTGACTGTTCTTCTTGTGTCTGTCGGGATCCACCTGTAGATCTTGCGAAGCATGCGGAGGGTGTTGAAGCAGGAGGAGGAGACTGCGTTGACTTGCTTGGCCATGGAGAGCGTTGAGTCGAGGATGACTCCCAGGTTGCGTGCGTGGTCGGTGGGTGTCGGGGCTGCTCCCAGCGTCGTTGGCCACCAGGAGTCATCCCAGGCTGAGGGGTTGGAGCCGAGGATGAGGACCTCCGTTTTGTCCGTGTTCAGCTTTAGTCGGCTGATCTTCATCCAATCGACGACGGCCTTCATTCCTTCATGGAGATTGGCTTTGGCGGCGAGTGGGTCCTGGTGAGGGAGAGGATCAGTTGAGTGTCGTCGGCGTAGGAGATAATGTTGAGGTCGTGCTGTCTGGCGATGCGTGCGAGCGGGCCATGTAGATGTTGAACAGTGTTGGGCTGAGGGAAGATCCCTGGGGTACGCCGCAGATGATCTCGGAGGCTTCGGATCGGAAAGGTCGGAGGCGGACTCTCTGGGTTCTGCCGTCGAGGAAGGAGGTGGTCCATTCCAGGGCCTTGTCTCGGATCCCTGCGTCGTGGAGGCGTGCGCGTAGAGTGCGGTGGCAGACAGTGTCGAAGGTGGCGGAGAGGTCCAGCAGGATGAGGGCTGCGGTCTCACCATTGTCCAGCAGGATCCTGATGTCGTCGGTGGCGGCGATGAGGGCAGTCTCAGTGCTGTGGTTGCTGCGGAACCCTGATTGGGATGGGTCCAGGATGCTGTTTTCTTCGAGGTATCGGGTTAGCTGTTTGTTGACGATCTTCTCGATGACCTTGGCTGGGAACGGAAGCAGGGAGATGGGCCGGAAGTTCTTGAGGTCTCTCGGGTCCGCCTTGGGTTTTTGAGTAGGGCGTTGATCTCTGCGTGTTTCCAGCTCTCTGGGAAGGTCGCGGTCTCGAAGGAGAGATTGATGATGTTGCACAGGTGGGGTGCGATGGAGCTGCTGGCTTTGTTGAAGCTGTGGTGCGGGAAAGGGTCTGACGGGGAGCCGGAGTGTATTGTGCTCATGGTCTTGATGGTGTCCTCGATGTTCACGCTGGCCCAGGCTGGCCCAGGCTGGCAGGGGGTCGTGGTCGATGGTGTGTGGCGGGTCTGGTGCATCGATCTTAGTTGGGGCTGTCTGGGTGTTGAAGCTGTCGTGGATGTCGGTGATCTTGCGGTGAAAGAAGGTGGCGAGGGAATCGCACAGGGGTTGCGACGGCGGGATGTCGTTGGTGTTGGAGCTGGGATTGGAGAGTTCTTTCACGATGTTGAAAAGCTCCTTGCTGTTGTGTGCGTTGTTGTCGAGGCGGTCTTTGAAGGAGATTCTCTTGGCGGACCTGATGAGGTGGTGGTGGTTACGGATGGCGTCTTTGTGGGCTGTGTGGCTGTCCGGTGTCTTATCACTGTGCCATTTCTTCTCTAGTTTCCGGCAGGTACGCTTGGAAGCTAGGAGTTCCGAGGTGAACCAGCTGGCTCTTTTGTTGGTGTTGCTGTAGGTGAGCTTTTTTAGCGGGGCGAGGGTGTTGGCACAGTCGTCCATCCATCGTCTGAGGTTGCAGGCAGCGGCGTCGGTGTTGGATGGGTCGGAGGGAGGGCTGAGAGCGAGGGTTGCCCGAAGTTGGTCTTCGGTGACTTTGCTCCAGCAGCGGCGTGGGATCTGTTGGGTGCGGTGGTGTGTGGTGGGTTTCTGGAAGGTGAAATGGATGCAGCGGTGGTCGGTCCAGAGGAGTTCCGTGGTGTGGCTGAAGGAGACGTGGGAGCTTGAGGAGAAGATGGGGTCAAGCGTGGGGCCGGCTGAGTGGGTCGGTGTTGTGACGAGCTGGCTCAGACCGAGGTTGGCGAGGCTGTCGATCAGGTGGTGGAGTTGCTGTCGTTGTTGTTCTCCAGGTGAAAGTTCAGGTCTCCGAGGAGGATGTAGTCGGTAGAGGTCAGGGCGTGCGTGCTGATGAAGTCGGCGATGGAGTCGCTGAACTGGGGTCGGGGCCCAGGGGGTCTGTAGACAAGGGTGCCTCTAAGGGTGGTGTTGGGGTCCGTGTGGATCTGGAAGTGCATGTGTTCGGCGGTGCTGAGAGTGTCGTCGGTGCTGGTCGAGACCCTGATGGTGTTCTTGTAGACGATGGCGATTCCTCCTCCTACTGCGTTGATGCGGTCTCTGCGGGTGATCTTATAGCCGTCTGGGATGGCTATGGCGATGTCGGGGGCGGAGGAGTCGTTCATCCAGGTCTCAGTCAGGAAGGCGACGTCTGGTGATGATGTGTCGAGCAGGTCCCAGAGCTCGACGGCGTGTTTGCGTGCGAAGCGGGTGTTCAGTAGGATGCACCGGAGGTGGTTGAGGTCCTTCTTGGCGGGCGCCTCGGTGGCTCTGAGGCTGGTGTAGCTGCAGTTCCGGCAGGTGAAGGGACCATGGGTGCGTTTCGGGGCGGCCTTGAAGCAGTTGTGCGTCCGTCCGGGGTTGAGAGCGTGGAGTGTGGTGGCATCGTATCGGCGTCGGGCCTCGAGGCTGGAGCGGGGGGCGCGCGGCCCAGGGGTTCTGGCGCTGAGCGCGGTCCAGTCGCGGACGAGCGCAGACGGGCTTGCCTTAGGCGCGCCTTCGGCGCGCCAGCGGCGCGGCTGCGCAGCGGCCGCCATATATGGGGAGGTGGGAGGGAGGAGCAGCTGGGAGGCAGGGGCAGCGAATGGGCAGTCAGGGGGGTGGGGCCGCAGGGAATGCAGCGGCGGGAATGGAGAGAGGCAGCGAGGGGCACAGAAGGCAAAATGGACAAAAAACAGAAGAAAACACGGGCACAGTACAGTGGGGCAGCGAGGGCACAGAAGGCAAAATGGACAAAAAAACAGAAGAAAACACGGGCACAGTACAGTGGGGCAGCGAGGGCACAGAAGGCAAAATGGACAAAAAAACAGAAGAAAACACGGGCACAGTACAGTGGGGCAGCGAGGGCACAGAAGGCAAAATGGACAAAAAAACAGAAGAAAACACGGGCACAGTACAGTGGGGCAGCGAGGGCACAGAAGGCAAAATGGACAAAAAAACAGAAGAAAACACGGGCACAGTACAGTGGGGCAGCGAGGGCACAGAAGGCAAAATGGACAAAAAAAACTGAAGAAAACACGGGCACCGAGGCCACAAGCGGAGGGGCGAGCTTACCAGCAGCAGCAGCGGGCGGACAGCACAGGCGGAGCTGTGTGGTGGGGGAGCGACCTACCTGGCAAGGTCAAGGGTCGCTCTCCTCACCGCGCAGCGGCCGCCATATATGGGGAGGTGGGAGGGAGGAGCAGCTTCATTCGCAAGCATTGGGGTATCCTCAACACTGGTGACTTAAAACTCCCCACACCAAGGTTTGCGTTTAAAAGAACCAGCAACCTCAAGGACATATTGATCCATACCAGACCTAAAACCAAAACTGCACCTACACAGAGAGCTCTATGGGACCTTCCACCAGTCTCAGGACACTACCCGTGTGGGTCCTGTGTTGCATGCGCATTGACCAAACCCACCAAAGAAATAACTTTTTCTAACAACTTCACCTGGAAACTAATTAAACATACCAACTGCAACACTACTAATTGCATTTACTTGCTTTCATGCCCTTGCAATCTCTGGTATGTGGGTATGACCACCAGAACTGCAAAAATACGTATCGGCGAACACAAGAGCAACATACGATGCCACAGAGTAACTACCAAACTCTACACACATTTCGAGACTGCTGGACACACCTGCGACAACTTGAGTTGGGTGATTTTGGAAGCACATTCTGCCATCTCCCCAGGGGCACTCTTTAGGATTGAACAGAGATGGATTTTTCGTCTGGCCAGTGATAAACACGGGCTCAACGAAGATATCCCCTGGAGTAGCCTCAACAGAACGTAGCTACACCCCTGTGTCCAAACCCATCCATGGCTAGTCGTCTTTTGCCACAGTCACGTCCTAATTTGCCCATTCAAAGATGGCGCCCATTGTGACTTTTGACATTCTTTCAAGATGGCCACCATACATCTCCATTCCTTTCCACCAGGGGCTAAGTACACGCTAGTCTCTGGCTCCCTTTAGGAGATGTTCCCGCCCTGCGCGCCATTTCCGCTATCATTTAAACCCCAGCCTGGTTGGGATCATTACCTCCCGGATCCGGCAGTGCAGGGTAGGTCACTCGTCACCTGGGCGCAGCTATTTGGTGAGTACATTTTTCTCCCTAGGACTGGAGGAACCCGGTCAGATTTCTGCCTGTACGAGGACATTTTTAAGGCACAGGCTTGGACGCCGAGTTTTGGCGTCAGCAGCACACCCGCGATCTTGGGGGCGTACTCTACGATTCAATAAACTCAGAAGGCGGTCTCCAGCGCACTGCCCGTTCGGCGGACGGGGCGGGTGCCTCTCTCATGAGGGGCGGCCGCCCGCCACGTCGTCGGGCAGGGGCTGGGTGCTTTACCTATCTGACCGTGAGTAACGATCCTTGACGCAGGGTCCTGTCTTATAGCCACCTCACTTCTGCCTCTCGCTACACCGGAGGCTACCAACCAACCCCTTTCTACCAGTAAACGTGTGTCCACGCCAGACGCTCAAACTACCTTTACTTCTTTTGGGCCCCCCTCCCCAGGACACGAATACCTTACCGTGTCCAACACTTGCCGTGATTTGATGGGGCCAATCGTAAGATAGTTTTAGGTGAGTTGCTTCTACCTCACCAAGTTGCTACTTCTTCTTCTTTTTAATCACTCACCGCATGATTCGAACCTGCTGTGTTTCACATTTATACATACAAAGGTATCGACCACTGCGGGGCTAATTTTGGTTGACAAGCGTGACCACTTTTAGTAAGGCTCACCGTACTTGTTAGTGTGCACAATCTGGTGTCACTATTGAGGGATACGAGGGCAGGATTCTTACAGCATTATTGTTCTCTGATATGAATTGTTTTCAATTTGCCATTTTTCATTTCAGATTGGCTGCTGCATCAACAGGTACTTTACCTCTTGGTGCCCTTTTTGTTATTATTAGGCTAGAACATCACAGTCTCACCATATTTTAGTGTAGAGTTATTATTTTCACTAGGTCCTGAGGAATTGCCGCTAGATCCACCTGACTAAACAGGCAAGAAACATATCGACCACACGAGATTGAGCACAACACTCTGCAGCATCACTGCAGTGAGTCGCCAATTCCATTTTTAATCAGGGGGAAGGCAGGATCATTAAAGTCTAATTTACCTGACTCTTCCATTTCCCTGTTTTACTTCACACACTTGCATTCCTACACTTCTTAGGCCCCTTACACCCACTGCACCATATGGCAAGGAATAAAAGATCTCCGCCAAAGAGCCCCTGCATAGGGTGCCCGTCGGGTATTGCAGCGCCGACCCGACGAGGAGCATGCCCGATGATGAAGCATGACACCCAGCAGGCTGGGTGTGTGAGGGCCCTCATTCCGAAAGGAAAGACTTTCCAGTCCCCCCCTTTCTCATTAACACTACCAAGTTGTAGTCAGGGACTTTGCCAGTCCCCTGTCCTGCCTCCTTATCCTTCCCACAACAGGAACTGCATACCTTTTTCTTTTCAAGTTTAACTTGGGCATGTATGCTGGACCTCTCTAAAGCCCACAGTCCCCCTCTTTTGTTGGATTAAATATTTGAGAACATATACCTCATCAAAAAGAAAAAGAAAAATATCAGGGAAGATATAGAAGAACTGTTAAAAATGGGGGTCTCTAGTTGGCAGAGGTAGGTACCTTTGACCAAGTAGGGGCCCTTGCTTCTAGTTAGGGTAAGGGGGCTACACTCCTAAAATAACCCCTACTCACCCCCTTGGTAGCTTGGCACGAGCAGGCAGGCTTAACTCAGAGGCAGTGTGTAAAGCATTTGTGAACACATACAGTAATACAGTGAAAACACTACAAATGGACACCACACCAGTTTAGAAAAATAAGTAATCTTTATCTAGACTTAACACAAGACCAAACGACAAAAATCAACAATACAGTATTAAAAATATTACTTTCAAATGGTAGAAATAGCTTAGTTCAATGTAGATGGTAAATGCAACACTTTACTCTCAAAGTACCTTGGATACGTAACGCAACATAAACAAAAGGGTCGCAGGGAAGGCGATGCGTCAGTTCCTTGCTTCGGGGGAGGCGGCGCACCTGTTCCTTACTGCAGCGCAGTGGAGGTGATGTGTCTGTTCCTTACCGGAGAGGAGGCGAAGTGTCTGTTTCTTACTGTGATCCGGTGCGATGTGACAAGATGGCGCCTCGATGCGATGCGACAATTCGGTGCGATGCGACAAAATGGCGTCTTTGATGCGATGCGACAAGATGGCGCCTCGATGCGATGCGACAATCCGGTGCGATGCGACAAAATGGCGTCTTTGATGCCATGCGACAACTTGGATGCGATGCGTGCACGCCCGACGGCAGTTCGGCAAAATTGATGGTTTCTTGAGCCGCGACAGGCCCTGCGACGCGCTTCTCCGGTGATGCGATGCCAACCTCTGCGGCGGCAGCACGTTTTTCCGGTGATGCGACACGCTTCTTCGACGATGCGACGGCAAACAGCTGCGGCGGCACGCTTCTTTCTCGTTGCGCCGCGCTTCTATCTCCCAGCGACACGCAGTCTCTAGAGGGCCCAAAACAACAGCAGACACCTCTCTGCAGGTAGAATTCCCAGCAAGGAAATTCAGGGGGAGCTGGGGGTGAAGTCTTTGTGTCCCTGAGACTTCGGAACAGGAGGCAAGCTCAGCTTCAAGCCCTTGGAGATCTTCCTCAAGATGATTAAAGTACACACAAAGTTCCTTTTCTCCTTTCCTTGGCAATAAGTAACCACTGTAGGCCAACCCCAAACAGCAAACAGCACAGGGGCAGTCTCCTCCTTCAGCTTCCTTGGGTTCTCTCCTTGGCAAAGGTTCGTCTTGATTCCCAGAAGTGATCTAAAGTTCTGGGGTCTGGGCCCCAATATTTATACTACTAAATCCTTTGTTCTCTGAAGGCAGAGAGTGTCTGTACCTAGTCCAAACCAGTTCTGTCCTCCCTGGTGCAGCTTCCTGGCAGGAGGTGGAGACAGCATTGTTGAAAGCAGACCTGGCCCAGGTAGCTGAAAATAAATTTCATCCCCCTATTCTCTATTCTATGTAGGCTCAGGCATGTGAAAGGAAATCTCCTCCCCCTACTCTCTATTCAACCCAAGTCCTATTCAGCCCAGCCCTGACTCATCCGACGGCTGGAGCCAAAGCCCTCTCCAGCCCCCTGTCACTCACAAACCAGACATGGAATACACAAACCTTGCAGAGGCATACTGGATGGTTAGGCAAGAAAATACCTACTTTCTAAAAGTGGTATTTTAAAACACAGAATGTAAAAATCACCCACACTAAAAGATGTATTTTAACATTCTGAGTTCAGGCATACTAAACTTTATTTTCCCATCTTATTCCTTGGGTCAGTTATGTTTATAAGATGTTATAATCAAACTGCCCATTCTGGCCTATGGGAACAGATAGCCTTGCAATAGTGAAAAATGAAATTGGCTGTAATTCACTATCAGGACATACCACGCACACCAGGGCATGTCCTACCTTTCACATACAATGCACCCTGCCCATAGGGTTGCCTTGGGCCTACCTTAGGGGTGACTAACATGCAGAAAAGGGAAGGTTTAGGGACTGGCACTTTTTGGATTTAAGTGGGTGCACTTGCCAAGTCGACATGGCAGTCCTATACTGCACACAGGCTCTGCAATGGCAGGCCTGAGCCATATTTTACAAGCTGCTTCTGTGGGTGGCACAATCAGTGCTGCAAGCCCACCAGCAGCATTTGATTTACAGGCCCTGGGCACTCATGGTGCACTGTACTAGGGTCTGACAAGTAAATCAAATAAGCCAATCATGGAGTCACTAATCCATTACAACAATTTACAATAGGGAGCACTTGCACTTTGGCACTGAACAGCAGTGGCAAAGTGCCCAAAGCATCTAGACCAGCAAAAACATAGCATAAACATAGGAGGCAACAGTGAACAAATGGAAGGGAGACACACGCCAATGGTGCCAGGTCTAACATGTGTCCCCTCCAGCTGAAATGTGGGGAGAACTACACACATTCTTGGGAGTTCTCTTCACTGAGGCGGAAAAATCTGGACAGACCATCAGCGTTGGCGTGTTCTGTACCAGGGCGGTGTTCCACCGTGAAGTCCATCCCCTGTAGGGAAATGGACCACCTCAACAGCTTTGGATTCTCAGCCCTCATCTGCATCAGCCATCTGAGGGGCCTGTGGTTGGTCTGAACCCGGAAGTGAGTCCCAAAAAAGTATGGTCTCAACTTCTTCAGTGCCCAGACCACAGCAAATGCCTCACGCTCAATTGCACTCCGCGTCTGTTCCCGTAGAAGTAACCTCCTACTAATGAAGGCTACAGGTTGGTCTAGGCCCTCCTCATTCATCTGTGAAAGTACAGCCCCCACACTATGCTCTGAAGCGTCTGTCTGCACAATGAATTCCTTTGAGAAGTTGGGCGCCTGAAGCACGGGCGCCGTGCACATGGCAGTCTTCAGGGCATCAAAAGCTTTCTGACAGGTGTCAGTCCAGTTCACTTTCTTGGACTGCTTCCTGGAAGTCAGCTCTGTCAAGGGTGCAACAATGCTGCCATACCCCTTGACAAACCTCCTGTAGTACCCTGTGAGTCCTAAAAAGGCTCTCACCTCTGTCTGGGTCTTGGTGGGATCCCAAGCCAGGATGGTATCAATCTTGGGCTGTAGGGGCGCCACCTGGCCGCCCCCAACCTGGTGTCCCAAGTACACCACGGAACTCTGCCCGATCTGGCACTTACTCGCCTTGATCGTGAGGCCTGCCCTCCGCAGTGCCATCAACACTTCCCAGAGGTGGTGCAGATGTTCTTCCCAACTGGCGCTCAACACTGCGATGTCATCCAGGTAGGCGGCACTGAAATCTTCCAGTCCAGCCAACTCCTGGTTGACCAACCTCTGAAAGGTGACAGGGGCATTCTTCATCCCAAAGGGCATAACCCAGAATTGGTAGTGCCCATCTGGTGTGCAGAATGCGGACCTCTCTTGCCCCATCAGTTAAGGCGATCTGCCAGTACCCAGACGTTAAGTCAAACGTACTGAGGTACCGGGCAGCCCCTAACCGATCAATGAGCTCATCAGCTCCTGGGATGGGGTGCACGTCAGTCCTGGTGACTGAATTGAGTCCTCGGTAGTCCACACAGAACCGGAGTTCGGGTGTGGCACCAGGCACGGCAGCCTTTGGGACCAAGACCACTGGGCTGGCCCAAGGGCTGTTAGAGGACTCAATCACCCCTAACGCAAACATCTTGGAGACCTCCTCCTTGATGCAAGCTCTCACCCTGTCAGTCACTCTGTAAGTTTTGTATTTTACAGGAGGACTGTCCCCAGTGTCCACATCATGGACGCACCACTCAGTGACACCGGGAGTCAGGGAGAACAGATCAGGAAACTGTCCCAACAGTTGGCAACAGTCATCCTGCTGCTCAGGGGCCAGGGCGGAGGAGAGGTTCACACCGTCCACTGACCCATATTGCTCTGTTGCAGACAGGAGTCCAGGAAGAGGCTCAGTCTCCTCCTCCATTCCATCATCTGTAGCTAGGAGCATGCCCACTTCGGACCTCTCCAAGTGGGGCTTAAGGCGGTTTACATGCAGGACCCGCAAAGGGTTCCTAGGAGACCGTAAGTCCACCAAGTAGGTGACATCACTCTTGCACTCCACCACCTCAAATGGTCCGGTCCACTTATCCTGTAGCGCACAAGGCTCCACGGGGGCCATGACACACACTTTCTGTCCAGGCTGAAACTCGATCAGAGTGGCATTCTGATCATACCATCGTTTCATCTCCTCCTGGCTGGCTTACAGATTCGCCTGAGCGAGTTGCCTGAAACGCCTAGTTTGGTTTCTGAAGGCCAGCATGTAGCTATATACATCCTGGGGAGGTTAACTGGGAGCTTTCTCCCAGCCTTCCTTTACCAAACTCAGAGGTCCTCTTACAGGGTGACCATACAGCAGTTCAAAGGGACTGAACCCTAAGGACTTCTGTGGCACCTCTCTGTAAGCAAACAGAAGGCATGGCAAGAGGACGTCCCACTTACGCCTCATAGGTTCCTCAAGACCCATAATCATGCCTTTTAGGGCCCGGTTGAATCTCTCAACCAGCCCATTACCTTGGGGGTGGTAAGGAGTGGTGAACTTGTAGGTTACACCACACTCCTACCACAGGGACTTCATATACTTAGATATGAAGTTGGGACCACGGTCTGACACCACCTCTCTGGGGAACCCCATATGGGAGAAAATCCCCATCAATGCACGTCCCACCATGGGGGCCGTCACAGTCCTGAGAGGGATGGCTTCCGGGTACCGGGTGGCATGGTCCACCAAGACCAGGATGAACCTGTTGCCCAGGGCTGTCTTGGGATCCAGAGGCCCCACAATGTCAATGCCCACCCTTTCAAAGGGGGTGCTGACCACAGGGAACGGTTGGAGAGGAGCCTTTGCTTCCTCCCACTCTTACCACTTGCCTGGCAAGTCTGACAGGTCCTGCAATGAGTATCTGAACTCTTGCACATTTGGGGCCAATAAAAGTGGGTGACAAGCCGTTCAAAGGTCTTGTCTTGCCCCAAATGTCCTGCTAAAGGCACATCATGAGCCAGACCTAGTAGGAAGGCTCTGAAGCGCTGGGGTACCACCAGCACACGGGCTGACCCAGGCTCAGCAACCTTAGGCTCGCTATACAGGAGACCATTCTCCCAGTAGATCCAATGTGATCCAGACTGATCACCTGCTGCCTGGTTTGTGGCCTGATGCCGCAAACCCACCAGAGAATGGCACTTCTTCTACTCCTCGCAGAACTCTTCCCTGGAGGGTCCTCCTTCCTGCTGCCAATGGGTCAGCTCAGGCAGGTCCCCCAGTTCAGCTACTTGTTCCCCCTGTAGATTCCAGGGCATCCCCCTCAAGGTCTGCCTCCTCCTGGACCATGGGAACTTTGGGGGCTGGTTTCCCGCGCCCCCTGCCTCTTCTCTTTAAGGCAGGCACCTGGGCCACTCTTTCAGGCTCCAGGTCCTCTTGAATACCCTTAGTGACTGCCATGGACCGAGTGGTCACACACGCCCACTCAGGCAGACCCAACATCTCCAAATGAGCTCTTCGCTCCACCTTAGCCCAAGGGGAACTTTCCAAATCATTGCCTAGCAGACAGTCAACAGGCATGGCTGGCCTCACAGATACTTGAAAGGTACCTGAGACCCCCCACCACTCAAAGGGAACCTGGGCCACCTTACAGTGGCTCTCTGAGTTGTCAGCGGCAACTACAGGGTAAAATGCATGGGGGATCACCTGCTCTTCAGACACCAGCCGACAACTGACAGCTGTCACACTGGCTCCGGTGTCTCTCAGAGCCTCCGCCCTATGGCTATTGATGGTCACCCACTGCCTGTATTTCTTAGTGTTATCAGGCAGCTGGGTCCTAGGGACCATCTCACTGTCTCCTAAAGAGGCCAGGGACATCTCTGCGGGACCCCACCTACCTTGGGCACCCAACTCCTCCCCCAAGGCTACACTAGCAATCTGCCGGGGCGGTGCACCAGTGGGTGCTGCATTCGCTTTCATGGGACACTTAGGATCCAACAAGCAGTGGCCCACCTGACCACAAGTATAACATTTCCTGGGCCCCTTTTGAACAGGCTTATCTGTCGGGGCCCCTGACTTCTTCTCAGGGGGAGGCTGGGAACCCTTCCCTTGGGGATTACTTTGGGGCCCTTTCTGGAACTCCCTCTGTTTACCCTTGTCCCCCCCACTCTTCTGCTGGGGACCCTGCCCACCTTTGGCAAAATCTCCCACATGACCCTTGTGGACCCGGGTACTAACCCAGCGGTCCGCCTCCTCAGCAAGCTTCCTAGGGTTAGTCAGCTTACTATCAATCAGGTGCTGGCGTGGCTCTGGAAAACAATTACTGGACAAGTGCTCCCATGCAATCAAATCATAGAGCGCTTCAAAATCATTCACTTTGCTACCCTTCACCCAACCATCCAATGCTCTGCAAAAAAAAGACACATATTCCACCCAAATACTTGACTCCAGTTTCTTAAAATTTCTAAACCTTTGTCTATAAAGCTCTGGGGTCAACCCATACCTGGTCATTAAGGCTTCCTTCATGTGGGCATAGGAATTCTGGTCCTCAGAGGGCAAGTCTAATAAGGTGTCCCTGTAGGAGAGTAGGATCTGCCTCTTATGGTTACCCCCACTTTTTGCTGATGTCTCACTGTTTTTCGACTTTAGTCTGGCTGGGGCCCTGCTATCCAGGTCCCCAGCCTAGCTGCTTCCTCTCTAAATTGATTCCATGTACCTTAAGTACACTTCAGATTGGATTCTGGGGTGCCCTTATAAGTCCCTAGTATATTGTATACTATGTACCCAGGGCATAGGTACCCCAGAGGCCTACCAGGGGCTGAAGCATGTATTGTGCCACCCCTGGAAAGCCATCCAAAATGACACCACAGGACTGCTACTGCAGCCTGAGTGAGGTGGTGCATGCACCCCTTACAGAGATATAGGTTCACTATATCTCACCTGTCACTGCACATAGAAACCTATCAGTCACCCTATGGCAGGCCTTATCAATCCTGAAGGCAGGGTGCTTGGTTATATGTGAGAGGGTGCCCATGCATGAGCAGAGCCCCTCTGCAGCCCTCGGAATCTCCTCTCCGGGGTTGTCTGTGGTGCAGCCTGACCATATACTCTTAAGTACATTATATCCTCGCGGTAAATGCTAACTTTGGGATGGCTCCCGGAAACATGTCGTGTTTGGTGTCAAACACCTTGGAATCATACCCCCACACCAGTAACTGGTGTGGGAGTATGATCCCACCCTTCTAGAGGGAAAGACATGACAGCATCGGTATACCCGGTACCAGCTAAACAGAGCCCTGGCATCACAAAATGGATGCTGCAGCCACAGACACAAGTCTGGCCTCCTGCTGCTGTCCGAAACTCCGGCAGGGGAGACCTGGACAATAGGTTTCCTGTCACAGGGAGGTGTTACCACCTCCCAGACAGGCCTTAGTGGATTAGGGCTGGGTGGGTGCACTCTCAGAGTGCTTTGAAGTCCTGCACTGGGGGCACATTTGGTGTCCTCGTGCATACCCCAGTTCAAACCGGTTGCAGGGGCTGCCAGCCCCTGCTCTGGCGCGAAACTGGACAAAGGAAATTGGTGTAGCCACCCCTCTTTCCAAACCCTCCCATAGGTGGGTCCACAGAGTTGGTCCAACCCCTTCCTTAGGTATAAGTAAGGAACCCCTGGCAACAGGACTTTAGATATCCCTGGACGAAACTCTGCAACTGAATCTTGGAACTTCGACGCTCTACTCAAGACTAGAGGACTGAATAAATCTCCCTTGGTGTCAAGGAGTGACTCCCCTGCTTGGCAGGCACCAACAAAGCATTTGCCGGTCTGTATCTCCAAAGCTCCCGCCGGACTCCGAAGTACTTGCAGCCCAGGAAGAGGATTTCCAGACTTCTCAGAGGCCGACCCGAGTCCCCAGCAAAGCTGAGACCTGCAGCCCTCACGAGTGATGTGGAACCGGAACTCCTGGACACCGTGCACATTTGCTAGTGCATCAACTTCTCAACGTCTTTTGAAGTCCTGCTTTGGGTTACTTGTAGCCCAGGCCCTGAGCACCACTTGCACCAAAGATTGTGAGCCTACACTCCACAAGTGTGCCGTGGGCTTGCTTCTTGCATTTCCGCTTGAGGCTCCTTTGCGATCCCTGGTCCGTCGACTGGTGGGTCTCTGTGAAGGCAACTCTGATTTTCTTTGGGCGTTTCTGGTTGCTCCAGACGTGCCCTAACTCCCCACCGAGTGGTGAGTCCCTCAGACCTTGCTGGTCTACACCGAAGCATCTTTCTTTTTTCTGCATGGGTTGCTGTTGCCAAGGCTTGTTGTGTTAAATCCAGACACCAATGGTGCAGCACTCGACATCCTTTGTGGGACAGCTCGAATCCAGCTCCTGGTTGTCATCGACACCTCCTGGTCCTCGTGGCTGAAGAGTCAAGCTTCACCTCTTTCACCTGAAGCACCTGAAATCGGTGGGAATTCGACTATCGTGCCCCTGGTCACTGGCAAGTGACCCAGACTCTGTCCCCTCTGCTTTCAGGTTCTTCTCATCTTCGATCCAGGCTTGGATCTCTTCAGACACTGCACATCTTCCCGGCAGCAGCACTTCTCTGCAGACTGCCATTGAAAACGACGACGCGACCCCACACCATTTGACACCTATGCACCCGGCTTCCCTGGGTGAGGTAACTCGAGTACTCCGTTGCTCCCGTGGGTGTTGACCCTAGAACTGTCTAAGTCCAAGGGGGTTTGGTCCTAGTCCATTTCTAAGTGTCCTTAAAGTCTAAAACTCTAACCGCGACTTTCCCATAGACGGTAACGGAGCTCGCGGCTGTGTTCACACACTGCACACAGCCCCCGTGGGTCCCCTGTGTCACTACCTTGGGTGGTTCCTTGGGGTTCCAGCGATTCTACAGGCTCTGGGCCTTGTGTCTACTTAAGTCGTGGTTCTTATACCACTTTCTTAATATATGGTTTGGTACGCCCCTAGGGCTAATCGTATATTGTGCTACTTTACTGTGCTATTTGACTTGTAACTTTTGTACTTTGACCTCTAGCCTCATAAAGAGACTATTGGGTAGTGTTTAGTAATAAATACATATATTTTATATATATACCTGGTGTGGTTCTCCTTTCATTTGGTCATTCATGAGATTATAGACTGGTAAAACAACAGCTTAACACTCCTTCAAGACTTAGCCTGAAGGCTGCTCTCCATAGCTACCACTAGGATAGCTTTCAATAAAGGTTGTCTTTAAACCTATCATCAATAAAGGTCGTTTGGACTGGTGCAAGGTGCCCACTATAACTAGTGGACAGCATATACCAGGCCAACTTCTCACAGTCCCGCCCATCACTGAGAAACCGCCCCCACAACCCCGTTCCCCAATCCTTCTCAGGGACCCGGTGGGAGGTCATGGCCACCTCATAGGCCTTAAACCATTGCCCAATATCTTCATGCTAGTGGAACTCCTTAATAACATCTTTGGGGATAAATACTCTTGCTTCTACAGGCACGGATGGTATGCTGCCACCAGAGGGAGTAATTTCTAAGCTCTTGGCTTTTAACTCTAATTCCCTCAACATTCTCTCATGCTCTAAATGCATTCTCTTTTCTTCCAAGGCTAACTTCTTGCTTTCTAATTCCATCTGACCACCCATTTTGAGCTTGGCTAGCTCCATCTTATGCATCCTATCCCTCTCCCTGTCCTCCAGCTCTTCTGGAGACAGGCCCTTTGAAGAAACACTGCTGCCTGCCCTGGAAAGTACTTTCTCCCCGGTCAGGCCCAATGGCCCATCTAGCTGCCCATCTGTATTCTCTGCCTCCTCCCTAGGCTCTTCAGGATGCTCAGGAGTATTTCTAGCTTCCAACCAGGCCTTCAGCGCCTTTTGGAACTCCTCCTTCTTGGAGATGCCTTTCACAGAGATTTTAAAACTTTTACAGAGTGTTTTAAGCTGTGGCACAGTGTAGGTATCAACCCTCTCTTCTTCAAATTGTAGATCCATAGATGCGTTGGATGCTGCTTTGCTCATGGTAACACGGATTGGCAGTTTTTAGCAAAAATAGAAGTCCCAAGGATTTTTTTTTTACCAAAATGTATGTGGTCGCGTTATGGTCTGCACTCACTAGTAGTGTACACCAATCACTGTATATGAGTCACAAATGCATGTCCAAATCCTCCCCGCTGACCACCAATGTTAGAAATGGGGGTCTCTAGTTGGCAGAGGTAGGTCCCTTTGACCAAGTAGGGGCCCTTGCTTCTAGTCAGGGTCAGAGGGCTACACTCCTAAAATAACCCCTGCTCACCCCCTTGGTAGCTTGGCATGAGCAGGCAGGCTTATCTCAGAGGCAGTGTGTAAAGCATTTGTGAACACATACAGTAATACAGTGAAAACACTACAAATGGACACCACACCAGTTTAGAAAAATAAGTAATCTTTATCTAGACTTAACACAAGACCAAACGATAAAAATCCACAATACAGTATTAAAAATATGACTTTCAAATGGTAGAAATAGCTTAGTTCAATGTAGATGGTAAATGCGACACTTTACTCTCAATGTACCTTGGATGCGTAACGCAACATAAACAAAAGGGTCACAGGGAAGGCGATGCGTCAGTTCCTTGCTTCGGGGGAGGCGGCGCACCTGTTCCTTACTGCAGCGCAGGGGAGGCGATGCGTCTGTTCCTTACCGGAGAGGAGGCGAACTGTCTGTTTCTTACTGTGATCCGGTGCGATGCGACAAGATGGCGCCTCAATGCGATGCGACAATCCGGTGCGATGCGACAAAATGGCGTCTTTGATGCGATGCAACAAGATGGCGCCTCGATGCGACAATCTGGGGCGATGCGACAAAATGGCGTCTTTGATGCGATGCGATAACTTGGATGCGATGCGTGCACGCCCGACGGCCGTGCAGCAAAATCAATGGTTTCTTGAGCCGCGACAGGCCCTGCGACGCGCTTCTGCGGTGATGTGACGGCAACCCCTGCGGTGGCGGCACGCTTCTCCGGTGATGCGACACACTTCTTTGGCGATGCGACGGCAAACAGCTGCGGCACGCTTCTTCCTCGTTGCATCACGCTTCCGGGCTCCCAGCGACACGCAGTCTCTAGAGGGCCCAAAAGAACAGCAGGCACCTCTCTGCAGGTAGAATTCCCAGCAAGGAAATTCAGGGGGAGCTGGGGGTGTAGTTTTTGTGTCCCTGAGACTTCAGAACAGGAGGCAAGCTCAGCTTCAAGCCCTTGGAGATATTCCTCAAGATGATTAAAGTACACACAAAGCTCCTTTTCTCCTTTCCTTGGCAATAAGTAACCACTGTAGGCCAACCCCAAACAGCAAACAGCACAGGGGCAGTCTCCTCCTTCAGCTTCCTTGGTTTCTCTCCTTGGCAAAGGTTTGTCTTGATTCCCAGAAGTGATCTAAAGTTCTGGGGTCTGGGCCCCAATATTTATACTACTAAATCCTTTGTTCCAAGAAGGCAGAGAGTGTCTGTACCTAGTCCAAACCAGTTCTGTCCTCCCTGGTGCAGCTTCCTGGCAGGAGGTGGAAACAGCATTGTTGAAAGCAGACCTGGCCCAGGTAGCTGAAAATAAATCTCCTCCTCCTACTCTCTATTCTATGTAGGCTCAGGCATGTGAAAGGAAATCTCCTCCCCCTATTCTCTATTCAACCCAGGTCCTATTCAGCCCAGCCCTGACTCATCCGACTGCTGGAGCCAAAGCCCTCTCCAGCCCCCTGTCACTCACAAACCAGACATGGAATACACAAACCTAGCAGAGGCATACTGGATGGTTAGGCAAGAAAATACCTACTTTCTAAAAGTGGTATTTTCAAACACAGAATGTAAAAATCACCCACACTAAAAGATGTATTTTAACATTCTGAGTTCAGGCATACTAAACTTTATTTTTCGATCTTGTTCCTTGGGTCAGTTATGTTTATAAGATGTTATAATCAAACTGCCCATTCTGGCCTATGGGAACAGATAGCCTTGCAATAGTGAAAAACGAAATTGGCTGTAATTCACTATCAGGACATGCCACACACACCAGGGCATGTCATACCTTTCACATACAATGCACCCTGCCCATAGGGTTGCCTTGGGCCTACCTTAGGGGTGACTAACATGCAGAAAAGGGAAGGTTTAGGGACTGGCAAGTGGGTGCACTTGCCAAGTCGACATGGCAGTCCCAGACTGCACACAGGCTCTGCAATGGCAGGCCTGAGCCATATTTTACAAGCTGCTTCTGTGGGTGGCACAATCAGTGCTGCAAGCCCACCAGCAGCATTTGATTTACAGGCCCTGGGCACTCATGGTGTACTGTACTAGGGTCTGACAAGTAAATCAAATAAGCCAATCATGGACTCACTAATCCATTACAACAATTTACAATAGGGAGCACTTGCACTTTGGCACTGAACAGCAGTGGCAAAGTGTCCAAAGCATCTAGACCAGCAAAAACATAGCAAAAACATAGGAGGCAACAGTGAAAAAATGGAAGGGAGACCCACGCCAATGGTGCTAGGTCTAACAAGAACCATAGATCAGTATGCAGATGGGATGCACAACAGAAAGTATGGAGAGCAGAATTTATTCAGGGAGCAAGAATGCACCCTTTGATACCTGTCAAAGGAGAGATTATGGGAAAATGAAAAGAGAAAAGGAAACATATTGAGACAGAAAAGAGTGATGCTGAAACAGGATAGAGTAGTGTTGTAGATGATGATCGTTTAAATGACTTGTTGTTGTATCGTCTATCACCTTACAATACATTTCAGCGTGAGAGTTTGACAAATACAGCTGAGATTCCAAAGGCCCCTTGTTATGCCTAAAGTACCAAAAGAGACTACACTTGTTTCTCCTGTAAGGGGGAGACAGAAATGACAGCTTCATTTAGCCAATTGTATTTGAATACTCCTGATGCTTTGACAGTTTCTGTTACTTTAGTATTGGTCCTATTGTACCTCTTTATATATCTGGGTCACAGTTACATACTGCCCATAGTCTGACTATACGCCTATGGTTTCAGCTCGAAGTAATACTACAGGAACTAAGAATACAAGTTCCATCTTAAATCAGACACAATTTGATTCTAGAAGCAGAATGGTTCAGAGGTTACCACCTTTTTATGTCCCCAGAACGAGTGAGCCTCCTGAAATAAATTACCATGCTTCTGAAATGACTGTGCCAATGGGAATTTCAGTTCCTGATTCGTCTGCATTAAAAATGTAACCTGGACCAAGTAGAGATTTGACCAATGGAGATTTGCATTCAAATATTTCAAGAGGACAATCTGGATTTACTCCTCAAGAATTGGATGCTTAGCTCAGAGGGTTTAGTATCCCGATTCATAATCAAAGTTTTGAAAATGGTCCAGTCCCAGAAAAGGGAAAGACATTGATGTGGCCAAGCTAAAGGTAGAGCTAGACAAATGATTAGATACGTACCAGGAGGAGGAATTATCATTTCTCTGTAAAGAAGTGACCTTTCGAGCTAGACAGACACACGAGGAGCAAGTTGAATTGGCTCAGAAATAGGACATTGACATTCAGAGAACCAAGGTTTTGCAAAAAACATACAGATTAGAATTTAGCGACAGAGATTTTGCTAACATGAAGCCAGCTGGAATAAAACTACAGATTAAGGAACTAATGACACTGATCAAGAAATTGAGCAAG
Organism: Calotriton arnoldi; assembly: GCA_963921515.1. Taxonomy (NCBI): domain Eukaryota; kingdom Metazoa; phylum Chordata; class Amphibia; order Caudata; family Salamandridae; genus Calotriton; species Calotriton arnoldi. The sequence continues at coordinate 318,545 of CAWUFW010007654.1, read as the reverse complement.
AGAGAGAAATGGGAAAAAGAAGAAAACAAAGAGAGTTAGGAAGCAGACACCTCCAGTTGTGATTAACAGGGGAGCTGGAGGAATACAGATGCTTCCTATAAGGGAAGTATCTGGTGGAGGGTATGTGCATGTGCCTTGGACAAGGGCTGATATGTTGTCATTCCCAAACGAATTCCCGAAATTGAGAGAAACTCCCGTAGAGTGGTACAGACAAATTGAAAGGTTTGTGAAAATTTCAAAAGTTCTATGGATAGATTTGAATACCCTGTTTGATATTGTGGTTCCTTGAGACTTGTGGACAGAGTTAAAAATTTCTGTAGATTGGTCTGAAATAGAACCAGGGAGGGATCCTATAATAGATGCTCCATCTCCTGAGGTATTTCAACAAGTGATTACTTTGCTGAAAACCAAGATTTCTCCTAAAGAAATTGATTGGATAAAAATTGACAGAATGACCCAAGAACTTAAAGAATCAGTTCATGCCTATTAGGAGAGATTGATTCAGGTTTTGCACAGTACAGTGGAATTGAAAATGTGGCAGAAAAATATATGGGACATTTTTTTGCAGATTTGTGAGTGGTTTGAGTCAAGCGATTTCTTCCATGATACATCAGTATTTACTGTGGTTTCCAAACAGACAGATTGATGAAATTTTGCATTACACAAAGTACTGTGGAGACAAATTAGACGTGAAACATAAGGAATTAAAGGAAAAGCTAATTAGAGCCCAGTTGAGAGCAGTACAAAGAGGTCAGAATCCTTCGGGTTTTGACAACGCAGTTCCAGCGCAGGGAGGATTTAATTTGGCTCCTATGATGCAGGGTGTTAATGGTTTTCAACAGCAGAATTTCCCATAACAAGGTAGAGGTTGTGGTGTTCCACTGGATTGAAGAACGGGTGTTGATGTGTCAGCTTTGAAGAAAACGAATCCATGTCACGTGTGCAGAAAATATTGGCATTGGAAACGCGAGAGTATGTTTATTGTGAACAATCCTAGAAATCAGATACAGAATGGAGGGTATGCACAGTCTCAGGGAAATGACATGGTCCAGACTCAACAGACACAAAGACAGAGAGTTCAAAATCCTAATACATTCCAATCAATGCAGATACTGCAAGCTCCGATGCCTCAACAGAATGTTCAGGTACAAAGGTACAATATGAATCAGAATCATCAGACGAACAGAAACATTTTCCCAAATCAAAAAGCATCACAACAGTATTTGATTCAGACGGATGATTTTGACCAGGACCCATCAGCCTGACAGTGCCTGAGGGGGGAGGAAGGCTGCATGGTTGGCGCAGCCTTAGAGGTAGACCAGAGATGGGGCATATTATCAAGAACGTGTGATAATCATCGCAAATTTAGCTTAACGCAACTTTGCATATCGCAGTCCATCGCTAGAAAATAACACCATCTTAACGTCCAATTCCCAACCCCTCGGCACCATGCGATAGCAGCATGATAACCCGCCAAATGACCGCGTAAAAACCAACGCGATAAACAAAAAATGCGAAACACGAACGCCCAAAATCAGCGAAAACCAGCGACAGGCCTGCAATACCCATGCGTCATGCGTGAAAATGCACTATAAAAGCAATTAAAAAACAAACCCCAAAACCAATCCAAACTGCGTAGCACCATGGATGGACCCGGACCGAGTGCAGAGGACAAGCCGAACTCCACAAGCCCCACGGAGGACCAGCATGGAACCCCCTGTTCGGGGGAGGGCAAGGAGAAGAGGAAGAGGAAGACGGGGTGCAGTCCGCAGGAAGACCAGATCACCGTCACGGAGGTGATAGAACACCACCAACAACTGTTCGTGACATCCACTGCGTCATTGGCAACACAAACGTAAATATGGCAGTCCATCGTCACCAAAGTGAATGCAGTCGGAGTGTCGAGGAGGTCAATGGAGGATGTCAAGAGGCGCTGGCATGAAGTGTACAGCCAAACCAAACAGAAACTCGCTGCCAACATGAAGGCAGCAAAGGCGACTGGAGGTGGGAGTCCTGCGCCACAGGAGGAGCTGGAGGAAATGGTGGCCACAGTCATCAGTGTGGAGACGGTGCAAGGAGTTGGGGGCCTGGACACAGCCCGAAATGACCTGACCCAACAGCAACAGGGTGAGTAACGACCAGGGACTGGGGGGACGGGGGCAGATGGGCACAATGGCACACATGCACAATCATGTGCAGCACACTGCACACCCGCAATGAGTGTGGAGCATGTCCCTGATACCCTTGGCACACTGCAGCACACATAGAAACACCAAGTAGGCCCCCGTCCACAATGTGCACAAATGGGCCCCCCTCCATAATACCAATGCCACAACCTACCCATGCACATGTGCTGAATCCAGAAAAGCAGCGGCTCTGTGAGCCACACTGACAATGCAAGTGACACTGCATGACAGATAGCATGGCTGAAGTCACAATACATGACATGGTGCACGAGACGACACTGAGGTGGCTGAGTGTGGACCACATCCGTAAAGGAGCCTGTCACACTCTGACACATCCACGTGCACCTACGACCCATGACGTCAAGAACACATCTGCAGACAAACAATGCACAAGAGTACCAAATATCTCCAGTAGCACAAATGACCCAAGTCGCAAACATCCCAGCCCCCGAAAAGCACACAAGTCAAATGCACACCGACTCAAAGGGATAAGGGTCCGCCAATGCAGAGCTGCAGGGGCGAATCGCCAACAATGCAGCACACACACATAGCAATCACAGTACATCAACATTGAGGACAATGTGGGACAGAGTGCAACCCCTACACCACAGGACAGAGGACACAACTGGTGCCTCTTGTGCGTAGAAACTGGCCAATCACATCTGGCAATGCATGACACTGTGAGATGATAATGTACGAGTACAACCACACATCCGTCATGTAGTCGAAATGTCCACTGACTCCCATCAAATAGCCAGCTACACCAAAACAGTCACAATGTACACCGTCATGCAGTCTGAATGTAAACATCCACAATGTGTCAACATACATGGAACACACTGTTAACCTGCATCTCCCCTTACATTGCAGAGGGACAACCAACACCTCCAGCAGAGCAGACCACACATCTCTTCAGTGATGATGAAGAGGACACCCTGCCCATTTGCCCAGACACACTCCAACGGCTCGTGGACAGCCTCCTCACCCCACCTCCAGGAGCAGGGCAGCCCAGCTGCATCGCGGTGAGCCCACACCCTGCACAGACCACACAGCAGGAAGCACACACCACCACGGCTGCCTCCCAGGACCCCCACGACCAACACATGGATTTCAAACGCCATGTGTTAGGGTGCCAGGAGAAGATGGCAGATCAGCTGCGGCTGGGTTTCGACCTCATGGCAGCCAAACTCGATGCCATACGTGGGTGCCTGAGTCCCATCAGGGAGCACCTACAGTCCCTAACGGATACCCACTGTCCGCACCATGCCCACCAACAATCCTTGGCTGACATCGCTGGTTCCATTACTTGGATACAAGAACTGTCTAGGCAGACAGGCTCCAGCGATGACAGCACAGAGTTGGCACAGATGCGGAGGACAATGGAGACCATGGAGCCGATGCAGGCTGGAAGTATGGCTGCCACTGCTGAACACCAGCGAGATGTAGCTGCGATCTTCCATGCCTTGCAGATCCTCATCTTGCCACTGCTGCCACTGAGCCTGTTCCAGATGACTGCTGCAGGAACCTCGACACACACATCTCCGACCCCTGATGTGTCAGCGGCACACAGTGATGTGATGTCTGTTTTTTTGTGGCTGAAGGATAATCAAATGAAATGTAATCCTGATAAGTCGGAGATTATCTTTTTTGGCTCTCGACCATGTGAGACTTGGTATGACTGGTGGCCGCAGGATTTGACCCCCCCCAGGTTTTCGGTGACCATGGTTAAGAACCTTGGAGTCAGGCTGGATGCCACGCTTTCTATGAAGTCCCAGATTCAATCCGTAGCTGGGACTTGCTTTGGGATCTTAAGAATGGTGAAGAATTTTCTTCCCCTGCTCTCTGTCTCTCACAGAAAGACCATTGTCCAAGCTCTGGTAATCTCGAGATTGGATTACGTCAACTCTCTGTATTTGGGACTTCTCAGTTATTTAATTGCCCGTTTGCAGGTGATTCAAAACACGGCTGCTAGGGCCATCTTTTTGGCTGGCCCTAGAACTCATTCCTCCCCTCTTTTGTTATCCCTGCATTGGCTCCCTGTTCAGAAAAGAATCCACTTTAAAGTGCTGATTCTGGTTTTTAAAGCTTTTAATCAGATTGGAGCTCCTTATCTCAGACAAAGATTTCCCCACTACACTCCCCAACGTACTCTGAGGTCCTCAACTCAACTCTTGATTCCTGTTCCTAAAGTTTCACTTGCTCGGATCGGAGGTCGATCTTTTCAAGTGGTCGCCTCCCACCTATGGAACAGCCTCCCCTTGGCCCTCAGACAGGTTCAGGACCTACTCACCTTCAGAAAAAAACTTAAGACGTGGCTTTTCCAACTTTAATCCCGTTTTGCAGGTCTTTCGCCTTGGTTCTCCTCTCTGTGGCTGTTTATGTGGTTTTTGCTTAGCGCCGGGACACTCCTGGGAGTAGCTGTGCGCTTTATAAATACCTAATTAGCATAACATAACATAACATGCAGCCCCATTGCCTTCGCACCCTGATGTGTCAGTGGCACACAGTGATGCAGCCATTACACCGCCACACACACTGGACACACCCGACACAGAAGAAGTATCAGAGGAGTAAGATGTGGATGGTAATTACTGTGTGAGGAAGGAGGCAGTAGCATCCATCATCTCCATATGGCTTGCCCTGCCTGGCTCTGCCCCATGCATCATGCCCTGGGACAACCCCTTCCACTGACCCCGGAACACTCTGCGACATTCACCCGGACCCTGACACGGACTGCCATATCTCCACTGCTTGACAATTACACAGCAATTGTGCTGCGGACTGCACTCCCTCTCTTCCAAATCACTTTTCAATCCCGAAAGGACTCTGGTTGGCTCACCACTGGGCTTCCATGTTATGTGGGCTTGGATGGCCATGTACAGCTCCCTCTCCGTCATTCACCAGAATGTGAATAAAACATTCGAAATCATGCAGATGTGTCATGACTATGTTCACTCACATATGGAAGTATGGCTGGATGTAGGGACAATAATTGCACAAGAAGGTACACCCTGGTAAATGACATCAATGCGCATGTTCATCCCCGAGACACATGGCCAATTGTATGACTGTGAAGGTGGGTACTGGCTGTGTCCCCATTGCACATTAGCAACAATCTCACAACCCCCCAACGTAGGCACAAGTCCATGTATTGTATAGGGCTGTGTGTAGGAATGGCCAAATCGGTAGCAGGCCAGAAGTGGTGTCCTACATCACATGTGAAGACAGAACTTCACGTCGCATACCTACTCACACACATCTGTGTGGACACATTCTGTAATGATTCATAACATTGCTCAACATGGTCAGAGGTTGGACACCATACTCACATTGCTGAAGACATGTAAGAGCACAGGTCTACCAGCAACTATCCCAAAACAATGTCTGGCTCACAGAGGTGGAGCTGTCAGAAGGGACCCACCCCCATTGTACATGCGTCAGTCAGTTCCTCCCTGTGTAGGGACGATGCTCATTGTGGCACACGAGTGGGCAATCTAATCAAAACTCATCACAGTTAGACACCAGTGGTGTTGCGTAGACTTTATTGGCATGTGCGTGTCAGTACGGACAAGGCAACGGACACAACAGGCAGGGACATGCTTAAGACACTTACACGCAGCATGGGAACATATCGAGGTGCAGGGAATGGGGAGGCAAAAATGAACCCCAATCATCACGGATGGCAACGGTCTCAGCCCACCTTGCCTTGCTGGACGAGTCATGTGTTATTTGGCGTCTGCCGATTGCCCCATGAGAGGGGGCACGACTTACAGCCCATGGGGTCTGCTTAGTGCTCTGCCACCCGACTCCGCCGACTGTCTGCTCTGCTGACAGTGATCAGGTGAAAGGGTCCGACAAGTTCATATGTCGTGCTAAATTGTCATGTGTGTACTCTCCCCCCAGCAGTGTGTCCGACTTGGTAACGTTGCCAAACGACGCTGTGCTGCTCCGACCATGGAACTGCATCACCTTGCACAGGTGTGTGTACACACGCGTAGTTCCACGCACATGCATTCAGAGTCCAGACGAAGGCAGACATGTCCTCTGTTGTGGTGGGATATGTGAGCATTCCCCACGATGCTACAAGGTGTTGGGACCAGTGCTGTGGGTGACAAACGATGTGGCTGCAGGGACGTAGTTACTCGTCCATGAATGCCAGCGCAGCTTCATGGGCAATGTGTTCCAATAGTACGTCGTCGTAGGGTTCAAGGAAGACCAGGGTGAGCCAATCCATTAACTGGTCCGGGCAGATGTGCTCAGTCCACACCGTTTCCCCAATCCGCAACACAGCCCAATAGGGGAGCGCCTGGATGTGGTCACTGAACACGAGGAGTTGTGCAATCTCCCATGCGCAACTGCCAGCACATACGCCAAGGATCAGTGCATCCCATGCACGGCTATCCAGGTGACACTCCTGTTGGTGGGCCAACAGGGGGAGCACTGTCAGGTCATAATCCAATTCAGCTACGGTTGCGTTGGATAGGCAGACCTCCATGGGCCACTCGAATGTGCATGATCAACAGTGGAACCAGGGCTGGACGCAGGTGATGTAGGCAAGACGGAAACTCAGATGGAAACTGATTCGCAACACTGCCATTGGCAGGGATCCCAACAGATGCAGCATTCATGCACGGTACAGTTCCACGTGACAGGGGTTGTGCATGTGCCCGGGAATGCTGGCCATTGCGTTTGTTGGTCTCGTGGCGCTGGCACTCGTCTGATCGGCGGGTGTTCAGTGGACGATATGCCACAGCTCTGGGCAATGAGTCGTATGTGTGTGCAACGTTTGGACGTATGGGTAGTTCTTGACAATGTGTCAAGGGCATCCCTTGCAGGTGTCGGTCGTGCAGGGACAAGTGTGTGTGGGGTGTGGGCACATTGGTGTTTCATTAGCGCAGTTCATGGTGTGGGAGTCATCGGAGGCTGGTATGGTATCTCACGCAGGGTGTGCCAGCCGCATTCAGGACCAAGGTCGGGGGTTTGGTTGGCCTTCGGCCTTGTGTGTTGAGACAAAGGAGCTTTCATTCCTGATTTTCGTCTGACTACTGCTTACATGTCTTAATTGTGATGTGGACTTCGCGCTGACTTTGATGCCACGCCTGTGATTTGGGGTGCGCAGATTTTGAGACACACGCAGCTGTTGGCATGTCTGCATGAGCCAAGGGCCCGATTGGCCTTGTGCTCCTTGTTCAGTCTCTCTCTTTCTCTCTGTTTCTTTCTCTCTCTCTCTCTTTTTCTCTCTCCCTGTCCTTTGATGGGTGCCTGACACACCTTTTAATCTTGGATATTGTCTTGCAGGCTGTGAGTCACAGATTGTCCAGGGATGCCCCGCCATGACTCCTCAGAATAGTTCTTTGGTGACGAATTAGAATGTGACATTTTGTTTGGTCTTTCAATGGTGTATGTATGAATCAGGATTTCAGTGCTCACATGTATGTTGATTGTTGCAATTGTGTGACATCAGGCGGGTGCTTGTGTTCATGTTTCCGTGCAGTTGATGTGCTGTGTCTTGGTCCGGGGGAGGTGGGGGGTGCCCATGGTGGTCCTGGGGGTGGTGGCGGTGGGTGTCCGGCACGCATGTTCAGTGGCTCCATGGCATCTGTTGCCCTTCAGGTGTGGTTCTGGGCTGGGCTCCATTTTGTGGTGCAGGCTGTGGTCCGACTTTGCACCAGGTCAGAGCAGGTGTTAGATTCCTGCTGCTAATGTGCCTTATTGCCTATTTTGTGGTCTTATCGCTGATCGGGCTGGTCGTTGAGAATGATGAGGTGTGGTGTTGTCGCGGATTTTTGCTAGGGAATGCCTACTCTGCATCTCATTAGCGATAGTTGCAGGGGTCATCTGTGGCGATGTTTTTTGAGGATGCTTTCGCAGGTAAACTGGTGTTATCGGCTGTTAGCACCAGCTTGTGAATGTTGCAATACATTTATCTCGACTTTGGCTGCGATAAAGTGCCGTTAACTCGGCGATAGCTCCTTGTGAATATGCCCCCATATGCGGACAGAGAGGTAAACAGGAGTCATGTCTCATTCCTCGTTGACACTGGTGCTACCTGTAGGAGAGTAGGATCTGCTTCACATGGGTACCCCCACTTTTTGCTGATGCTTCACTGTTTTTCGACCTTAGTCTGGCTGGGGCCCTGCTAATCAGAACCCCAGCCTAGCTGCTTCCTCTTTAAAATGGTTTCCATGTGCCTTAGGCACATCTCTGATTGGAATCTGGAGTGCCCTTATAAGTCCCTAGTATATGGTATACTATGTACCCAGGGCTTAGGTACCTCAGAGGCCTACCAGGGGCTGCAGCATGTATTGTGCCACCCCTGGAAGGCCATCCAAACTGACACCACAGGTCTGCTACTGCAGCCTGGGTAAGGTGGTGCATGCACCCCTTACTGTGATATAGGCTACCTATATCACTACATACATACACACATATAAACCTATAAGTCACTCCTATGGCAGGCCTTATCAATCCTGAAGGCAGAGTGCGTGGTTCCTATGTGAGAGGGTGCCCCTGCATGAGCTGGGCCCCTCTGCAGTGTTCGGAGACCCTTCTCTGATGCTGTTTGTAGTGCAGCCTGACCATATACTCTTAAGCGCATTATAACCTCGTGTTAAATGCTAACTTTGGGATAGCTGCACGGAAACATGTCGTGTTTGGTGTCAAATATCTTGGAATACTACCCCCCCGCCAGTTCTGGAGGCGGGGGTAGCATTCCACCCTTCTAGAGGGAAAGACATGTACACACCGTTATACCCGGTACTGACTTTCCAGAGCCCTGGCATCACAAAATGGATGCCGCTGCCACAGACACGAGTCTGGCCTCCTGCTGCTGACCGAAACTCCGGCAGGGGAGGCCTGGACAATAGGTTTCCTGTCCCAGGGAGGTGTGACCACCTCCCCAGACAGGATAGTGTGTATTGGGGCTGGGCGGGAGCACTCTCGGGTGCTTTGAAATCCTGCACTGGGGGGCACACTTGGTGTCCCTGTGCATACCCCAGTTCAAACCGGCTCAGGGGCTTCCAGCCCCTGCTCTGGCGCGAAACTGGACAAAGGGAAAGGGGTGTAACCACCCCTCTGCCCTGGCCCTCCCATAGGTGGGGCCACAGAGTATGTCCAACACCCTACCTTAGTATAAGTAGGGGACCCCAGTCCTTAGGACTTTAGATTTACCTGGACGAAACTCTGATACAGAATCCTGGACCTTCGACGCTCTACTTTAAGATTAGAGGACTGAAGAATCTCCCTTGGGGTCAAGGAGTGACTCCCTGCTTGGCAGGCACCAAAGAAGCAATTGTCCGGTCTGCATCGCTGAAGCTCCCGTAGGACGCCGAAGTCTTTGCATCACCAGAGGTGGATTTCCAGACTTCCCCGAGGCTGGCCTGAGTCCCCAGCAAAGCTGAGGCCCGTAGCTGTCGTGGGTAACGTGGAACCATGACCCCTGGACACCGAATGCATTTGCAAGTGCATCCTCTTCTGGGACTCCCACAAAGTCGTGCTTTGGGCTCCGAGTTGCCCCAGCCTCCAGCACCAACTGCACCGAAGATCACTGGCCTCCACTCCACGAGTGTCCTGTGAGCCAGCTCCACGTGCATCGTCTCGAGGCTCCTTTGCGGTTGCTAGTCCATTGGCTAGTAGGCCCTCCCGAAGGCCAATCTTTTTCTGCTTGGGCTCTCTGGTTGCTCCAGGTGTGCCCTGACTTATCCTTGCTGGGTGAGTCCCCCAGACCTTGCTGGTCTGCAACATCGTCCTTCTTCTATTTCCACGAGACTTGCCGTTGCCAATGCTTGTTGGGTCCAATCCGGTCGCCGACACCCCTGCAATCGACAGACGTCGTGGGACAGCTCGAATCCAGCTCCTAGTTGTTGTCGACGCCTCCTGGACCTCGTGGCTGAAGAGTCAAGACGACTGTCAACCTACTTGAAGCACTCAACATCAGTGGGCATCTGCTCATCGCCTTCCTGGTCACTGGCTAGTGACCCAGACTCTGTCTCCTCTGCTTTCAGGTTCTTCAGATATTCGATCCACCTTTGGATCCACCCGAACACTTTCGACTTGGTCGCCAGTAGCACTTTGCAGCAGATCGCCATAGAAAGCGACGACGAAACCCGACCCCGAAAGACACCTATGCACCCGGCTCCCCTGGGTGAGGTAACTCGAGTACTCCGGTGCTCCCGTGGGTATTGACACTAGAACAGCCTAGTTCTCAAAGGGTTTGCTCCAAGTCCTCCTCTAAGTGTCCCTTTTCTTGTAAATTCTAATCGCGACTTTCCCCATAGAAGTTAACGGTGGTTCGCGGCTGATTTCATACACTGCACGAGTCCCCCGTGGGTCCCCTGTGTCACTGCCTTGGGTGGTTCCTTGTGGTCCAAGCACTTCTACAGGCTCTAGGCCTTGTGTCTAGCTCAGTCGTGGTTCTTATACCACTTTATTGGTATATGGTTTGGTACGCCCCTGGGGCTCAAACGTGTATTTGTGCTATTACTGTAGATAACTAACTTATAATTTATGTACTTCGAACTCTAGCCTCATAAAGAGACTAGAGGGGTGTGTTTAGTAATAAATACATATATTTTGAATATATACCTGGTGTGGTCCTCTTTCATTTGGTCACTCAAGAGATTATAGACTGGTAAAACAAGCTGCTTTACATTCCTTCAAGACTTAGCCTGAAGGCTGCTCTCCATAGCTACCACTAGGATAGCTTTCAATAAAGATTGTCTTTAACCTATCTCCAATAAGGGGTTGTTTGGACTGGTGCAAGGTGCCCACTATAATTAGTGGACAGAATATGCCAGGCCAACTTCTCACATTGGTGTGCAGCGTGTGGGATTCCAGCTTGCTATTGTTTTACCAGATAATCTCAATTGAATTGATCAACTGAAAACCACTAAGGGTACCTAAGGTACATATAAATCAAGCTTAGTAATACAGTAAGTTCTACTGAACTTAGAGTTGTGTGTTAAGGGACAGCACACCCTTTCTACAACTCAAGAGAGTTTAGTAGGCCAAACTAGAGTAGGTAGTGCATACACCACACCTCACTAGTAATGTCTTCAAAGCCAGGACCCAGTGAGTCCTTGCCAGAAGCCAGTGGGCTTCTTCCCTCCAAGTATGATAAACTCCCATTCTTGGAATTGAGAGCATTATGCAATACTAGGAAGTTGAAGGCAGGCAAAAGTGCTAGCACCCAACACCTCAGGGAGGTGTTACTAGCTGATGATCTCAGCAGGCCCCTAGGGTCTGAAGGGGTAGGCAAGGAGGGTGGGGCAGAAGATGAGGAAGGGGCCAGGGGTGAAGAAACCCAGCCCCCCCTCTGAAACTGGCCAGGAAGGTGAAAATGACCTTGTCCTGGAAAACCCAATTCCTCCTGTGGAGGAGGAGGAGGGAGAGGATCAGAATGACCTCCCTTTGTCCCCCCAGGAAGAGTTCTGAGTGTGCCCAGAAGGTCTAGGTCTCCTTCTCAGGAGTCTAACCACTCTGACACCTCAATAGGGACCTCTGTCTCCTCTCATAGGAGGGAATCCTCTCATGAGAGGAGAAAGAGACTGATTCAATATGAGCAAACTCAGCTTGAACTCAGGAAACAGCAATTGGCTATAGACAGGGAGTCCCTAGATCTCTATAGAGAGAGACAAAAGTTGGGACTAGAGTCCCATGGTGGCAGCAGTTTCCCCAAAGATAGGGAAAAGTCTTATGACCATAGAAACCTGAGCAAGATTGTCCCTCCCTACCAGAGTGGGGATGACATCCACAAATGGATAACTGCTCTAGAGAGGGCCTGTAAAGTACAGAGGGTCCCTCAGGAGCAGTGGGCAGCAATCTTGTGGCTCTCCTTTGCAGACAAAGGTAGAGACAAGCTCCTCACTGTTAGAGAGGAGGATGCTGATAATTACAAAGTCTTGAAGAGTGCTCTAATTGATGGGTTTGGCCTAACCACTGAACAATACAGGTTAAAGTTCAGGGTTACCCAAAAAGCACAAACTCAAGACTGGGTTGATTGTTCTGCCAAGGCTCTGGAAGGTTGGTTATTGGGCAGTAAGGTATGTGACTTCACAGGATTGTACAATCTGATAATGAAGGAGCAGATTCTTAATAACTGTCAAAATCAGCTGTTGCATCAGCACCTGGTAGACTCTGATTTGACCTCTCCCCAAGAATTGGGAAAGAAGGCAGACAAATGGGTCAGAACCAGGGTGAAGCAGAAGGTACAGAACCAAGGTGGTGACCCTAAGAAGCAAGATTTGAAAACCTCTGATAAGGGTGGGGAGAAGGGTAAAGATCAAAAGTCTTCACAAGGCCCCCAAAAATCTTCTTCAGGTGGGGATTCACAGTCTACCAAAGGGAAAGGCCAAAGGAAACCATGGTGCAAGGTCTGTAAGCAAAAGACCCACTGGACCAGTGATTGCACCAAGTCCAAAGACTCTACTCCAGCCCCCACCAATGCCCCTAAGGCACCTGCTCCCCCTAGTGCAGTTACAGTTGGTGGTGGGACTAAACAAGCCAAGGGTTTAGTAGGGTTGACCCTGGGTAAGGAGATGAGCTCTGACCTAGTCAGAGAACTCACTCAGGCTGTCCTAGTCTGTGATGGAGGCATGGAAATGACCTCCTCTGTGAGTCCCAGTAATCTGGGCAAGTACAGACAACAGCCCTTAATTAATGGAAGAGAGGCTTTGGCATTTAGGGACACAGGGGCAAGTGTCACCATGGTGACACAAGACCTTGTGAATCCTGGGCAGATCATACTTGGTGAAATGTACCAAGTGACCAATGCTAGCAACGTCAGAACAGACCATACTCTGGCAGTTGTTAACTTCTCCTGGGGAGGGGTAACTGGCCTTAAGAAGGTTGTGGTAAGTGCAGACCTACCTGTTGAATGCTTGCTTGGCAATGACTTAGAAACTTCAGCTTGGGCAGAAGTGGAGCTCAGGACCCATGCAGAAATGCTGGGCATCCCTGCAGATGTGTTTGCTGTGACCAGGTCACAAGCCAAAATGTCTAGCACTGAACAGGCCTTGGATTCTGGAATAATGGACCAAGTGCCCTCCAAGAAGAGGAGTAGTAGGGTAAAGGCAGTGCCTTCCCCTTGGCTCAGAAGGAAGATCAGTCCCTTGAGGGGGATGATCTCAGTCCTGAGGAAGGAACTGTCCCAGAGGAGCTTGAACCTGACCAGGTTGAGTTCTTGGGGACAGGGGGACCTGCCAGGGCAGATCTGAGCCAGGAGCAGCAGAGCTGCCCCTCTCTTGAACCCCTCAGACAGCAAGCTGCTGCTGAGGCTGCTGGGAAAGCTAGTGGTCCCCATATTGTGTATTGGGATGATGGACTCAGAGTGTAGAGACCCCAAGCCTGGTGCTACCAGGAGGTTGGTTATACCTTTGAAGTTCAGGGGCTTCCTATTGACCCTAGCCCATGACATTCCCTTAGCAGGTCACCTGGGCCAGAACAAGACTTGGGACAGAATTGTCCCTCACTTTCACTGGCCCCACATGTCTGAAGACACCAAGGAGTTTTGTCGCTCCTGTGTAACCTGCCAGGCCAGTGGCAAGGCAGGTGGCTCTACAAAGGCCCCCCTGATACCACTACCTGTGGTGGGGGTTCCCTTTGAAAGGGTAGGGATTGACATTGTTGGTCCCATGGATCCCCAAACACCATCTGGGCACAGGTTTATCCTGGTGGTAGTGGATCATGCCACCAGGTACCCAGAGGCTATTCCCCTTAGGACCACTACAGCATCTGTGGTGGCAAGGGCCCTCCTGGGAATTTTCTCAAGAGTGGGCTTCCCTAAGGAGGTTGTATCAGAGAGGGGTGCAAACTTTATGTCTGGATACTTAAAAGCAATGTGGAAGGAGTGTGGAGTGACTTACAAGTTCACCACACCTTATCACCCACAATGCAATGGTTTAGTTGAGAGATTCAACAAAACCTTGAAGGGCATGATTAAAGGGATCCCAGAAAAGCTTAGGCAAAGATGGGACATACTCTTGCCCTGCCTTTTATTTGCATACAGGGAGGTGCCTCAAAAGGGGTTGGCTACAGCCCTTTTGAACTTTTGTTTGGTCACCCTGTCAGGGGTCCACTGTGCTTGGTGAAGGAAGGATGGGAGTTACCTCTCAAGCCCCCAAAGCAAGACATAGTGGACTACTTACTTGGTCTCCGCTCCCGGATGGTTGAGTATATGAAAAAGGCAACTAAAAACCTTGAGGCTAGCCAGGAACTTCAAAAAGCCTGGCATGACCAAAAGGCTGTACTGACTGTTTACCAGCCAGGACAGAAGGTGTGGGTGTTGGAGCAAGTGGCCCCAGCAGCTCTCCAAGACAAATGGAGTGGACCCCATACCATTGTTGAACAGAAGGGTGAGGTTACCTACTTAGTAGACCTAGGAACACCCAGGAGTCCCCACAGGGTTCTCCATGTCAACAGGTTAAAACTATATATGTGGACAGGGCAGACATGGGCTTGCTCATGGCTACTGATGAGGGACAGGAAGAAGAGAGTGACCCACTCCCTGACCTGCTCTCACAGAACCCTGGTGATGGGTCAGTGGATGGTGTAGCCTTGGCAGGCAGCCTCACTACCCAGCAGCAGACTGATTGCAGACAGGTGCTCAATCAGTTCAGACACATATTCTCACTGACACCCAGTCAGACTACCTGGTGCACTCATGAAGTGGACACTGGGGACAGTCTGCCTATTAAAAATAAGATTTATAGGCAACCTGACCATGTCAGGGACTGTATCAGGACAGAAGTCCAGAAGATGTTGGATTTGGGAGTTATTGAACCCTCAGATAGCCCTTGGGCTAGTCCAGTGGTCCTTGTGCCAAAACCTCACACCAATGGTGGGAAAAGAGAGATGAGGTTTTGTGTGGACTACAGGGGTCTCAATGCAGTCACTAGGACTGATGCCCATCCAATACCAAGGGCAGATGAGCTAATAGACACTTTGGCCTCAGCCAAGTATCTAAGCACATTTGACCTGACAGCTGGCTACTGGCAGATCAGACTAGCTGATGATGCAAAGCCAAAGACAGCATTCTCAACCCCTAGTGGGCATTATCAATTTGTGGTGATGCCCTTTGGTCTGAAGAATGCACCTGCCACTTTTCAGAGGCTGGTGAATACAGTCCTTACAGGTCTGGAAGCCTATAGTGCAGCATATCTAGATGATATTGCTGTCTTTAGCTCCACCTGGGAGGATCACCTGGTCCACCTCAGAAATGTTTTACAGGCCCTGCAGAAAGCAGGCCTGACTATCAAGGCCACCAAGTGCCAGATAGGGCAGAGTCAGGTTGTGTACCTGGGCCACCTTGTGGGTGGAGGCCAGGTTCAACCACTGCAGAGCAAGATCCAGACCATCATGGACTGGACTGCTCCAACTACCCAGACTCAGGTGAGAGCCTTCTTCGGCCTGACTGGGTACTATAGGAGATTTGTCAAGGGGTATGGATCAATAGTGACACCCCTGAATGACTTAACTTCCAAGAAAATGCCCAAAAAGTTTCAGTGGACAGTTAGCTGTCAAAAGGCATTTGATGACCTGAAGCAGGCCATGTACACTGCTCCCATTCTACAGAGTCCTGATTACTCCAAGAAGTTCATTGTTCAAACTGATGCATCTGAATTGGGGGTAGGGGCTGTACTGTCACAATTGAATGATGAAGGTCAGGATCAGCCAGTAGCTTTTATTAGCAGAAGGCTGACCCCTAGAGAGAAACGTTGGTCAGCCATTGAGAGGGAGGCCTTTGCTGTGGTCTGGGCTCTGAAGAAGTTGAGGCCATACTTGTTTGGTACTCACTTCCTTGTTCAAACAGACCATAAGCCCCTCTTATGGCTAAAACAAATGAAGGGTGAAAACCCCAAACTGCTTAGGTGGTCCATTTCCCTACAGGGGATGGACTTCACAGTGGAACATAGACCTGGGAGTAACCATGCCAATGCAGATGGACTCTCTAGGTACTTCCACTTAGAACATGAAGACTTAACTGGGCAAGGTTAGTTTAATGTCCCTACGTTTGGGGGGTTGTGTAGGAGAGTAGGATCTGCTTCACATGGGTACCCCCACTTTTTGCTGATGCTTCACTGTTTTTCGACCTTAGTCTGGCTGGGGCCCTGCTAATCAGAACCCCAGCCTAGCTGCTTCCTCTTTAAAATGGTTTCCATGTGCCTTAGGCACATCTCTGATTGGAATCTGGAGTGCCCTTATAAGTCCCTAGTATATAGTATACTATGTACCCAGGGCATAGGTACCTCAGAGGCCTACCAGGGGCTGCAGCATGTATTGTGCCACCCCTGGAAGGCCATCCAAACTGACACCACAGGTCTGCTACTGCAGCCTGGGTAAGGTGGTGCATGCACCCCTTACTGTGATATAGGCTACCTATATCACTACATACATACACACATATAAACCTATAAGTCACTCCTATGGCAGGCCTTATCAATCCTGAAGGCAGAGTGCGTGGTTCCTATGTGAGAGGGTGCCCCTGCATGAGCTGGGCCCCTCTGCAGCGTTCGGAGACCCTTCTCTGATGCTGTTTGTAGTGCAGCCTGACCATATACTCTTAAGCGCATTATAACCTCGCGTTAAATGCTAACTTTGGGATAGCTGCACGGAAACATGTAGTGTTTGGTGTCAAACATCTTGGAATACTACCCCCCCGCCAGTTCTGGTGGCGGGGGTAGCATTCCACCCTTCTAGAGGGAAAGACATGTACACACCGGTATACCCGGTACTGACTTTCCAGAGCCCTGGCATCACAAAATGGATGCCGCTGCCACAGACACGAGTCTGGCCTCCTGCTGCTGACCGAAACTCCAGCAGGGGAGGCCTGGACAATAGGTTTCCTGTCCCAGGGAGGTGGTCCCTCCCCAGACAGGATAGTGTGTATTGGGGCTGGGCGGGAGCACTCTCGGGTGCTTTGAAATCCTGCACTGGGGGGCACACTTGGTGTCCCTGTGCATACCCCAGTTCAAACCGGCTCAGGGGATTCCAGCCCCTGCTCTGGCACGAAACTGGACAAAGGGAAAGGGGTATAACCACCCCTCTGCCCTGGCCCTCCCATAGGTGGGGCCACAGAGTATGTCCAACCCCCTACCTTAGTATAAGTAGGGGACCCCAGTCCTTAGGACTTTAGATTTACCTGGACGAAACTCTGACACAGAATCCTGGACCTTCGACGCTCTACTTTAAGATTAGAGGACTGAAGAATCTCCCTTGGGGTCAAGGAGTGACTCCCCTGCTTGGCAGGCACCAAAGAAGCAATTGTCCGGTCTGCATCGCTGAAGCTCCCATTGGACGCCGAAGTCTTTGCATCACCAGAGGTAGATTTCCAGACTTCCCCAAGGCTGCCCTGAGTCCCCAGCAAAGCTGAGGCCCGTAGCTGTCATGGGTAATGTGGAACCGTGACCCCTGGATACCGAACGCATTTCCAAGTGCATCCTCTTCTGGGTCTCCCAAGAAGTCATGCTTTGGGCTCCGAGTAGCCCCAGCCTCCAGCACCAACTGCACCGAAGATCACTGGCCTTCACTCCACGAGTGTCCTGTGAGCCAGCTCCACGTGCATCGTCTTGAGGCTCCTTCACGGTCGCTAGTCCGTTGGCTAGTAGGCCCTTCCGAAGGCCAATCTTTTTCTGCTTGGGCTCCCTGGTTGCTCCAGATGTGCCCTGACTTATCCTCGCTGGGTGAGTCCCCCAGACCTTGCTGGTCTGCAACATCGTCCTTCTTCTATTTCCACAAGACTTGCCGTAGCCAAGGCTTGTTTGGTCCAATCCGGTCACCAACACCCCTGCAATCGACAGACGTCGTGGGACAGCTCGAATCCAGCTCCTGGTTGTCATCGACGCCTCCTGGACCTTGTGGCTGAAGAGTCAAGACGACCATCAACCTACCTGAAGCACTCGACATCGGTGGGCATTTGCTCATCGCCTTCCTGGTCACTGGCTAGTGACCCAGACTCTGTCCCCTCGGCTTTCAGGTTCTTCAGATCTTCGATCCACCTTTGGATCCACCCGAACACTTTCAACTTGGTCGCCAGCAGCACTTTGCAGCAGATCGCCATAGAAAGCGACGACGAAACCCGACCCCGAAAGACACCTATGCACCCGGCTCCCCTGGGTGAGGTAACTCGAGTACTCCAGTGCTCCCATGGGTATTGACACTAGAACAGCCTAGTTCTCAAAGGGTTTGCTCCAAGTCCTCCTCTAAGTGTCCCTTTTCTTGTAAATTCTAATCGCGACTTTCCCCATAGAAGTTAACGGTGGTTCGCGGCTGTGTTCATACACTGCACGCGTCCCCCGTGGGTCCCCTGTGTCACTGCCTTGGGTGGTTCCTTGTGGTCCAAGCTCTTCTACAGGCTCTAGGCCTTGTGTCTAGCTCAGTCGTGGTTCTTATACCACTTTATTGGTATATGGTTTGGTACGCCCCTGGGGCTCAAACGTGTATTTGTGCTATTACTGTAGATAACTAACTTATAATTTATGTACTTCGAACTCTAGCCTCATAACGAGACTAGAGGGGTGTGTTTAGTAATAAATACATATATTTTGAATATATACCTGGTGTGGTCCTCTTTCATTTGGTCACTCAAGAGATTATAGACTGGTAAAACAAGCTGCTTTACATTCCTTCAAGACTTAGCCTGAAGGCTGCTCTCCATAGCTACCACTAGGATAGCTTTCAATAAAGGTTGTCTTTAACCTATCTCCAATAAGGGGTTGTTTGGACTGGTGCAAGGTGCCCACTATAATTAGTGGACAGCATATGCCAGGTCAACTTCTCACACTACCCGCTCTACTGTAAGAACAGCAGAGGTTCCTAACCTACCCCTCTCCGGAGAAAGTATCCAAATTGTAGGAGTTTCAAATAAAAAGTTGTCCACCCCAATTTCTGAAGCAGTTGCTGTTAAAATAGGGTCCTTTGAGGATCAATATGTGGTGTGTGATTCAAGTCCAGTGGATCTACTTGGACGTGACTTACTGTGCAAGTGA
The DNA here is from genome assembly GCA_963921515.1 of Calotriton arnoldi. NCBI lineage: Eukaryota > Metazoa > Chordata > Amphibia > Caudata > Salamandridae > Calotriton > Calotriton arnoldi. Next base: position 299,377 of record CAWUFW010007654.1, on the reverse strand, counting down.
AATTGTTCCGTCTATTGCTCTCCAAAAGGTATTGAATTTCATACCAATGTTGAGGATGTTGTTTTTAAACTCGCCCGACAGAGATCTGACGTGGAAATGTATCCCTCCTGATCAAAGAAGATTTACCAATTGAATTGAGAGACACCGTGTTGCCTAGAGTCTGGGACTTTACAGGTAAAGATGTCAGACTAATCAAAGGTGTTGAACCAGTCCGAATCACAGTGAAATCAAAGGCAGAATATCCAAGAATCCCACAGCACAATTTGCCTCCAAATACTTTTGCTGGTATTACTCCTGTGATCGACTCAATGATTGAGCAAGGGATCCTAGAGGAGACAATGGGGAGTCCATGTTACTCTCCCATTATGGGCTTGCAGAAACCGAATGGCAAGTATAGAATGGTGCAGAACTTGTGGAAGGTGAATTTGTATCAGATTCCATGAAAGGCCGAATGGTTTTAAGTCATTGACACTTCTTTTCTATCCCTTTGCATGTGGACAGTCAGTTCATTTTTGCTTTCCGTTTCATCTATCATGTTTTGGCATGGTGCCGAGTCCCACAAGGATAAATGGAAAGCCCCTCAATCTTCAATCAGATTCTCAAAAAGAATCTTGAGTCCCTAGTAATGTCAAATCACTCAGTGCTAGTATGTTATGTTATGTTATGTTAATGAAACTTGTAAAGCGCAACTGCTGCCCAAAGGCGTCCTGGCGCTAAGCACTACCTGGTGGGTGTCCTAGAAGGAAGATTATACAGAGAAAAGCCAGGTTTTCAACCCCTTCCTAAATGAAAGGAGATCCATGGGCTTTCTCAGATGCACAGGAAGATCATTCCAAGCCCTGGCGGCACAGTAAATGAAACTCCTGCCACCCCAACTGGCTTTCTTAACTCGGGGAATAGTCACTAGCTTTGCTTCCGAGGAACGTAACATTCTACCAGGAACATACCAGAGTAGTCGGTTTCTCAGGTAGACTGGGCCACTGCCCACCAAGGCTTTAAAGACCATGCACAGTGCTTTAAACCATGCCCGTTGTTTCACTGGAAGCCAGTGGAGATCTCGAAGACCCTTTCCCACTGAGACGAACCTGGGAGTGCCCGTTAGCAGTCTTGCTGCCGCATTTTGCACAATCTGGAGTCTATTAAGATGTTTCTTATGTAAACTCAAGTACAGACTGTTGCAATAGTCCAGTCGTGACAGGACGAGCGCCGTGACTGCTGTCTTAAAGTTATCTTTAAGAAGAAATGTTTTTATTTTTCTCAACTTTCTGAGAAGAAAGAAGCTGGTAGAGACCACACCGCTAGCATGATCATCAAAAGTCAGTTTGTTATCCACCACCACACCCAGGTTCTTTGCTTTCGTGGAGGGGGCTGGAGGTATACCCATTTCCTCTGGCCACCAATCAGGTGACCAGAGGTTGACATTATTCCCAAATATCAAAACCTCCGTTTTACCGGCATTGAGCTTTAGGCAATTGGATGCCATCCAGCCAGCAACGGATTTCATGCAGTCATGACATCTCAGGCTGGTCTCAGCTTCTTTGCCCGGCTGAAGGGACAACACAATTTGAGTGTCGCCTGCATAAGACGTCACCTGAAACCCAAAGGATCCAATCAGGGCTGCCAATGGGGACACATATATATTAAAAAGCGTGGGACTAAGAGATGAGCCCTGTGGCACCCCGCACGGAAAGGAGAACGGCTTAGACTTATTCTTGCCTAGGTCCACCGTTTGGGTTCTATCCGTCAGAAATGATTTTAGAAGGTTCCAGGCCCTGCCCTGAACCCCTGCTGTAGATAGCCGGTCCATCAATACTTCATGATGGACCGTATCAAAGGCCGCCGAGAGGTCTAACATGATCAGAATCGCAGCACCTCCTTGGTCCAAGGCCTCTCTTATTTCCTCCGATGCTTTAATCAAGGCTAACTCTGTGCTATGTTCAGCTCGGAAGCCAAACTGAGTGGGATCCAATGAACAGTTAGTGCGAAAAACGTGCTGAGCTGGGTGTTCATGGCCTTCTCAATAATTTTGGCTGACAGTGTGAGGCGTGAGATAGGTCTATAGCTGTTCAGATCACTAGGGTCTAGTTTAGGCTTTTTTATCAGAGGAAGAATAGAGGCCTGTTTCCACATTATGGGAAAGTGGCCCGACTCAAAAATAGAATTAATCATAGAGGTCAGAACCGGGCCAATGATCTTGGGAAAAAGTTTAATCACCGAGACTGGACAGGGGTCCAGGGGAGAACCAGATCTACTCGCAGTAGTACAGTATATTGACGACCTGCTGGTGGCGTTAAGTACTAAAGAAGCTGGCATGACTGATACTATTGCCCTTCTGACTCATCTGGTCCAAAATGGACATAAAGTATCACTGACTAAGACCAAACTTTTCAAAGACAGCAAAACCTTTCCAGAGGTTGACACACAAAGACATGTCTGATCCAGTACCTTGGGATGACAGTTGTATGACTGCCTTAACTGAGCTGTAAGAATGCCTTTGTAGGGCACCGTCTCTAGGAATGCCTGATTATGATAGTGCTTTGTGTTGCTTTGTAGTTAAAGGGAAGGCTGCAGTCTTTCAGTATCGACACAAATGCATGGAAGCAATCACAGGCCTGTTGTCTACTTTTCAGCAACTCTTCATTCTGTGGCTGCAGTATTGCCTGGATGTTTGAAAGTGGTTGCATCTGCATGTGTGAGTCTTGAACAGTGTAAAAGCACAGTCATGCGACATCCATTGACTGTCTTTGTGCCCCACTCAGTAGAGATACTGTTGACCCGTACTCAGACACAGTATTTGGCTAATAGTCGACTTACAATGTATGAGCAAATACTTTTGGGTGCAGAGAACATTACACTTAAAAGATGCACTATATTGAACCCATCCACTCTATTGCCACTGCTTGGAAATGAAACAGTGACTGATGAAGTTTAACATGATTGCTTGGATGTGACTGAGTTATGTAGAACGCCCTGACATGATATACAAGATGAACCACTGCCTGAATCTGATCATGTGTTGTTTGTTGATGGTTTCTGTTTGCAATACAATGGAGGAAATCTGAAAGCTGCTTATGCCGTTTGTACAGTTGCAAGTGTTGTGGAAGTGTCATGCTTGCAAGGAGTGTATTCAGCACAGGTTGCCAAGTTGATTGTCATATGGGCTTGAAGCATTTCAGAACAACTCAGAGTAACAATTTTTACGGATAGTCAGTACAGTTGCTTGCCCACATTGCAGTGGTCAAGTGCGTAACTCATAGGCAGTACACTGACTACATGACCATTGGCAATAGATGTGCCGGCGAAATGGCCAAATACTGCACCATAAATGCCCATAACTTATTGGCGATTTGAATAATGAAACATCAGACATCACAAATTGCAACCTGTTGTTGACTGCAATAGACACATGGGAAGAGGTTAAGAGATTTCAGAAAGAGGTGACAGAAACTGAACAGCAAAGTTGGGTGCTAGCTGGATGCACCAAAAGGGAAGATGAAGTTTGGGTTTTACACTGATACCATACCTGTATTACATGATACTTTGTTGCCACCTATGGATAGACATTACCATGGTCTTAGAATGTGGGAAGAGATGCAATGATTCACCTCATTCAACAGGTGTATTTCAACCCCAGATTCAGATTGATTGCTGAGAGTCTTTGCAATTGCTTCGCAGTGTGTCAGCAACAAAATGCTGGAAAGAGAACACCTGTTACAATGAGTCATGTAGGTGAATCAGCAGGTCCCTTTAGCTGAATGCAAATGGACTTCATAGAGATGCACCTTTACAATGGTTTGAAAAATGTTTTAGTCATTGCTTGCATTTTCTCAAAATGGGTGGAAACTTATCTAACATGAAGAAATGACAGTCTTAGGGGTATATTCACAAGAACGTGTGCTAAACATCTCCAAAAATTGTTAACCCAACTTTACACATCGCAGCCTATTGCAGGAAAATAACCCTGTGTTAACCTGAAATTCACAACACGGTGGTACCATGCGATAGTCCGCCGAAAACGGGGCCAATGTCCGCGATACAACCACCTCGACGGAGATAATAACACAAACCACAACACAACAAAACGTGCGATGAGCCCATTCGCGATGAGGAAAGCAGCGATAAGCACCGCCAGGCCCGCGACACACACACGGCAGGCGGGAATAAGCACAACAAAAGCCTGAAAAAGAAAGACAAACCAAACAGAAAACAACAGCCAAGCACAATGGAGGCAACCAGAGCCAGTATACAACCCCACAAGCCCCATTGGCAACAAAGCATTGTACATGGCAGGCCATCGTGGACAAGGTGAATGCAGCCGGAGAGCGGAGGAGGACAATGGAAGAAAACCAGAACAGCCGGAATGATGCGAAACGCACAAACAAGCAGAAACACGCCAACAACAAGAAGGCAGCAATGCACACCGGAGGTGGGAGTCCAGCGCCACACCAGGAGCTGGATGACATGGAGGAAATGGTGACCACCACATCAGCCTGGAGATGGTGGCAGGAGTCGGGGACCGGAAACTCCCCAAAATCAACAGACACAACAGCAATAGGGAGAGGAATGACCAGGGACTGAGGGGACGGGGGAGATGGGCACAATAGCACACATGCACAATTAAGCACAGCACAACTGCAGACAAACCATGCCCAAGAGTAACAACACCAACCAAGAGCACAAGTCACACAACACGGCAATATCACACCACTGAATAAGCACAGAAGTGAAAACCACACTGCCTGAAAGGGAGAAGGGTGAGCCAAATCAGAGCTGAAGGGACATCTCACACACAATGCAGCACACACACATAGGAAGCAGGGCACCCCAACATCCAACACAATGTGGTACAAACACCAACATTTGCACAACCGAACACAGGACACAAGTGCACCCGCTTGTGGCCGGAAACGGCCATAGGCATCTGGCAAAGCACGAAACAGGGACATGATAATGCACAAGTACAAACCCACAGCCCTAATGGGGGAGCAATGCATGTATGGCAGGGAGCCAGAGAGTCCGTGACACACACATTGGCATACAAATCAAGACACAACACAGTTGGAGACAAGTGAAAGTGCGGAAACTTTATCAACAAGTGCGTGACAGTACGGCCAAGAGAAGTGCCACGATATGCAGACCAATGCAGCAGCATGTCTGAATGAGGAACGTAGGAAAGCGCCCATGTCCACCCCGGGGGAGTCCATCACCAACACAAGTCAGTGCCAACCCGCGTTGGTTGTCCGCGCATGGATCAGGAGTCCAGGCCAATGCAGCCATGTCCACTGTCGACTTGGGACATGTGACCAGATTCCCAACATGCAACCAGGCGTCGGGACACGTGCAATGGGTCACATCCAGTTGTGGCTGCAGACACCTTGTCACTCGTCCATGAACGCGAGTGCAGCAGCGTAGGCCAACATCTCCAATGAGAGATCGTTGTCCACCACATCTGACATGTCGTCGACGTAATCCATCATCTGACCCGGACAGATGTGCTGACTCCAACCCCTTGCCCCAATGTGCACCAAAACCCAATCGGGTAGCTGCTCAATGTGCTCACTGCACACGACAACTCGTGCAATCTCCCAGGTCCAGTTGCCAGCATGCATGCCAAACATCCATGCATGCCATAAACGGGCATCACGGTGACACTCCTGGTCATGGGCCAACAGGGGGCGCACACACACGTCGAAATCCAGGTCAGCTACAGTAACGTTGGAGAGGCAGACATCCATGGTCCACTCGAATATGCACGAGTGACAATGCAACACAGGCTGAACGCAGGTGACGTTCGCAAGACGGAAGCTCAGCCGGTAACTGATCCGCAGCACTGCCAACGGCAGTGCCCCCAGTACATGCAGCAGACGTGCACGGTACAGGTCCACGTGACTGGAGTCGAGCATGTGTCCGGGATGGTCTGCCATAGCGTCAGTGGCTCTGCTTGAAGCGGCACTGGCTTGCCCTGCGCCAGTCCTGTGGATGAAATGGCACAGCTCGGAGCAATGAGCAGTGTCTGTGTGCAACGGGTGCAGGCCTGGGGTTGGGTGGGAGTACATGTCAAGGCCATCTCATGCATGCTAACTACGACCAAGGACTTCTGCGTGTGGGATGTGTACACGTTGGTCTCACGTCGGGCAGTGCGTAGTGTGGGAGTCACAAGTAAATGCTATCGTATCTGTCAGGGGGTGCTGGCCACATGCAAGTCCCAGCTCGGAGCTGCAGATGTGCCACCGCCTGATAGTACAGACAAAGGACCCTTCATCCCTACAGTAACTTCCCCATCTGCATGCATTCAGGCGATGTACAGAGGCCTGTTGTGGGTGTGGTGGGATGTCTGCGACCCTGGGAATCATGGATGATATGCCCAGCACGTGGCACATGAGCGGCCTCACTGTGTGTTACGTTGCCTCACAGCTGCTCCTCCCTCCCACGAGCCCCCACACTTGTGTGCGCTGCGCGGTTGTATCACGTGCACTCCTACGGCACACCATTGTCATGCCTGTCCACCCATGTCCAGCGGCATGTCAACAACACCGTGACGCTGGCATTTGAAGGTGTGCGGCCAAGTGAGTGTAGGCCAATGGTCCGGACAGGGCGGACACAGGTGTACAGTCCATGGCTGGCTGTGATCGTGCTGCGAATGAGGCTAGGCAACTGACTCATGCAGCCGCAGGACTCATACACATAACACCTGGCATGCATGTGCGAGGACCCCGAGCGGTCTTGTGCTCCTACATTTCCCTGTATGTGCGGGCCCGCCCTCCTGGTGCATGCTACATTGCAACATCGACTACTGTGCCCCTGGTGGCGACAACATCCCAACACAGAGACACACTTACCGCACATCCTGCCCAAGGCCAGGTCCGAGCCATGGCCTGCTCCCCCTGCCGAATCAGCACACCCCTGCGCTGACCTGACATACGCTGGACCAGCACACGCCGCTTGTGCATGCAGGGGGGGGCGTGCGAAGCTACATGTCCAGGGTCACTGCCAACGCTGAGGTGACATGGTATCGTCCGCTGAAGACAGCACACTGTGATGTTGCAGGGCCCGTGCCCATCATGCTGACACAATGACCACACAGACACACTTGCTCAGATGGTGGGAATGGCTACGGGCACGTGCGTCCGGCCACATTTATTAGCAGGCACACATATCGAGTGACACCTGTGTTGGATGTGTGTGGGGTGTGTGCACACCAGCCGGCAAGGGCTGCCTGGTGCAGTCAGAAATCAACAACAGTGTACATCGTAAAGGACACAACCATTCAACCATAAAGGCCCCATGACTTGTGCTGCACAGAGTTAGTGGCCCCGGATGCACAGCGTCCTGCACGGGCCTATTGCCATGGGCCGCTGACTTGCGGGGCACTGGGGCAGGGTCATGAGAGCAGGGCAGGTTTCCGTAGATGACAAAGGGGCTTGTGGCGGAGTGTCTCGGTGGACAGTGGAAGGTGTACCCCCAGGGCATGAGGCAGAGGGCAGAACCACGCTGAAACAGTCACTATGGTGGGGATGAATGGAACAGACACATGTCGGACACCAAGTCTGGTCCAGCCAGATGAAGATGCAGAAAACCACCAGGCCATGGACTCAGACGCCACCAAAGTCCAACCAGAAAGTGCCCATGACTCATTGCTCACAGAGTTAGTGGCACCAGTGCTGTTAAGGGATGCCGCCTGCGAAGAGCCGTATCCAATGGTGTGGACTCCTCCACATCTTACCCAAGACACAGTTCCACATGTGTGACCTACTGGACCACAGTGTAGGCCTGAGGCAGCGGTCAGCACGGGCCATTCATCGAGTGTCGCCAGCTTAGGTTGAATGGCCCCACCGGCCTGCGTAGTTCAGGTTCAGTGGCACCACGGGATGCGGACTTGCGGTGAACAGGGTTGATGGCACCAGGTCAGTTGTTGATAGTGTTCGATCACCTCCGTGACTCTGATCCGGCTTTTGACCGGACTGAACCGCATCTTCCTCTTACTCCTCTCCATGCGTTCACTGGTATGGACTCTGCCATTCATGAATCACGACTGAGTGCTGGAAGTGGGGCCTACTGGACCGCAGTGTAGGCCGGGGGCAGTGGTCAGCACGGGCCCACAGACACGTGACGTGTGCTTGCGATGCATATTTTTGCTTCACTGATAGAAGGGAGTTCAGTGACATGAACTCTGCAATAAACATCTGGTCACTGCCATTCATGACTCAGGACACAGTTCCACATGTAGGACCCACTGGACCGCTGTGTAGGCCTGTGCCCTCATCCAAGTGGCGCCGGCTTGCGTTGAACAGGGTTAGTGGCACCACGTGTCGACGGCTTGCGTTGAACAGGGTTAGTGGCACCACGTGTCGCTGGCTTGCGTTGAACAGGGTTAGTGGCACCACGTGTAGCAGGCCTGCGATATGGAATTATGCCTCACTGATCGAAGGGAGTCTGGTGCTGTGGCCGCTGCCACAGACTTGGGGTCACTGCCATTGAGGACTCAGGACACAGTTCCATATGTAGGACCTACTGGAGCGCAGTGTAGGCCTGAGCCCTCTTCCAAGTGGCGCCGGCTTGCGTTGAACAGGGTTAGTGGCACCACGTGTTGACGGCTTGCGTTGAACAGGGTTAGTGGCACCACGTGTCGCTGGCTTGCGTTGAACAGGGTTAGTGGCACCACGTGTAGCAGGCCTGCGATATGGAATTATGCCTCACTGATCGAAGGGAGTCTGGTGCTGTGGCCGCTGCCTCGGACTTGGGGTCACTGCCATTCAGGACTCAGGACACAGTTCCACATGTTGGACCTACTGGGCCGAAGAGGACGCCGGTGGAGTATGTAAATGAGAAAGGAGTAATGTGGGCCAGCGTCGGGGGGGCCAGAGATGGTCTGCGGAGGCTGCAGAGGTCGTGGGACTGGTGCTTGGAGCTTGCACCAGCACGTGGTGGACCCTCTTTGACACACGCCGGTGTAGGCAGGTGAGCGGAGCCTCGTTGGTGCGCTGGGGCAGGGATGACGGCCCTTGGGACCAGCGGCCCGGGGTGCAGCAAGCGCACAGGGACGCAGGCCCCGCCGCGCTCAGCGCAGGACTCGTGGCAGGCTGAGAGGCGCCGCCATGGCAGATGCATTGTCCATTCCGAATGAGAACCACGCCCAGTGCGATGGGCTTTTTGTTCACACCCCTACGCAGGCCTGGCGTACGCAGGGCCAACCCACTCCGCACGTGCATGCAGGGGGGGACGTAACGGGCAACATTTCCGCGTTCTGCCCCACAGCCTGTGGGGACATGGTAGCGTCCACTGGCCACTACACTCCATGCACCAGCAGTTGATCTCCACATGGCCATTTCCGTGGTTTGCACTCTGTGGTCTGTCTGGCACCTCCACGCCACACCTGGCATTGGGTAGGTTCACATTCCTTAGTCACTTGCCGCTCTCGCACATGCCTGCTCCATGCCTCTCCTCACATCCTGCTATTGTGTGTCTGTGGTGCCATGCCATGGCTGGGTTGTGGGCATGGCAAGGCCAGATTCCCAATGGAGTTGTGTTGTCGTGTCTGGTCGGTTGGCATGTTGTGTGTCATGTTGGATGTAGTTGTGCTGCATGCCCATTGCCAGTGTCGTGAGTTGCATGACTGTGGGCTGGAGGTGTGTGGTGTGTTCATTTTGGACTTACCAACGGGCACTGCATTTCCATGGGTGCCATCCTGGGAGCACTGGGTGATGATGGACTGTCGGGAGATGTGAGAATCATGCACTCTGCCTGGGGAGTTGGCCACGACATTGTTGAGGAGTCCCGGGCGGTCCACTGTTGCCTGCACATTCATCATGTGCGTGTGCTTTCTGTTGTGGTAGTTGTGTGCAGTGTCGGCAGGGGGCACGAGGGGTACATGTGTGCAGTTGATTGGCCCTGACACGTGAGGGTATCCAGCTATGGCGTAGGGGCCTTGCTTGGTCTCCAGCTGCTCCTGCGCAGTGTGGGTGAAGTGGAGGTGCTGGGGTACCAGGCTGTTATTGGCATCCAGGACAGGTGTGATGACCTTGGATGGGGCTGGCTCCGACTCTGGCAGTTGTGGGTTGGATGGTACCAGTGGCCGACATGTGCTGCGCAGCGGGCAGCTTTGTCTGCGGAGGGATGTTGGTTGTCCGCTGGGTTGGTACCGTCAGCAGGTGGGGGATGTGGGTCAGGATGCGGTGGATGGTTGTCCTTTTGGGCCTGTAGTGGGCAATGTCCTCCTCTGGCGTTGGGTCTGGGCAGCAGGTGCGTTTCAGGTGGGTCCGCTGTCTTTGTGTACGCTGCCTCTGTGGTGTTCCCGGGGGGCGGGACGGGTCCTGGGGGTGGTGGAGGGCCTGGGGTGGGTGGGGGTGGGTGTTGTGGCCCTCATGGGTCTCCGAGCTGCATTATCATTGTCTCCATGGAATCTGTGGGTCTTCAGATGTGGCTCTTGGCTGGGCTCCCTTTCATGCTGCAGGTAGTCGTCCTGCTTAACACCAGCAAAAGGCAGGTGTTAAATCCCTGCTGCTACCGTGGCTTATTGCCTGTTTTTGGTTCGCATCGCAGATCTGGCAGTTCGTTGTGAAAGTGGTGTTGTGTTTTTTTTTTGTGTTTTTGCACGGGAACGCCTACTCTGCATCTCATTAGGGTTAGTTGGTGGTGTCCACCTTGGAGATACATTTTGGGGCAGTTGTCGCGGGAATACTGGCGATGTTTGCAGTTTGCACCCGCTTGTGAATGGGGTGTTAAATCTATCTCCACTTCTGATGGGTTAAGGTGGAGATAAATCGGCGGTAGGTCCTTGTGAATATGCCCCATAGAGTAGCTAAATTGTTGTTAAGAGAGTTAATTCCACAGTTTGGATTTCTGACTTCTCTTGAGTCAGACCGAGGAACTCATTTAAAAAATGAGGTCTGGAAAATGTTATGTGCTGCATTGCAAGTTGAGCTGAAGCTCCATTGCAGTTACCGTCCGGAGTCTTTTGGACTCATGGAGCAGACAAATGGGATATTGAAATCTAGATTGGTGAAGGCGTGTGCTTCAACGGCTTTGAAGTGGCCCTATGCATTGCCTTTTGTGTTGATGAGACTGAGAAGTACACCAAACAGGAGGACAGGATTGTCTCCCCATGAAGTCATTGTGAGCTGAGTGTTGAGTCCGTCAACTGTTCCTGCAAAACGCTCTTGTTAACACTACAGATGACTTGATGTTGGATTACTGCAAAGGTTTGGCTGATGTGGTGTCATGTAGTTTCCACTAATCTATAGGATCTGTGCGCTTGTTGGACAATATAAACTTTTGGTGAGATGCCCAGACTGGTTCCAAGCACTCCCACAGGATATGTTGGCCTAGAGACCAGATAGCTCACAGTGCCACCATAAGCCCCCCACCCCTACCAGGGAGCGAATGGTTTCTGGCAACCACTGAACATGACAACCCTGACCCCTCAGGGATCGTGGTAACAGATTATAACCTTTACCTCAGTCACTCTCGCTTACTTGTGCTCAGAAAAATATACAGAGAATACGGAGTGGGATGTTTTCAATATATTTATTGAACCAACGTTATTCTTGTGTAGAATACATGTGCTGCGATAACCAGTAGACAGAAGCAGACGAAAGTGATTACAAGCACCAAACCAGTGAATAGTCGATACAGTTCTACCATGGTGCTAAAACAGTGTATATATGCAGGCACATAAAACAAGGCAGCAATCTAGTGTGCCCGACTATGCGGACCCTACTCTGTGTGTGCCTAGAGTGGGTGTAGGTGTGAAGCCAAGAATCCCCCCTAGGGACGATCCAACCCCATTACCTGGTGGGAGAGAAGGTAGGACCCCGTCTTGGTCACAAACTGGACACCCCTCACGAGATGTCAGACTGCTGCGTGGTGAAGTCTCAGCATGCAGGGACCTTCAGAGTCAGCTGAAGTGTCTCCTCTGCTAATTCTATGGAATGCTGATTGTTTATAATAAAAGGCATCCTTGCGATATACATATAGATTAGCAATGCTATGGATATCTAGATAGCCCTGTCCCCCAGTGGATGAAGACAGAACAACATTTGTACATTCATGCGTAGAGGCCTTGTACTTGGTGTTCGAGGTTTTGTGATAATGTTATGCAAACCCAGATGTGCAAACAGAAGTAGTGTTAGAGAAACTAATCCAACAATGTCACGCACACGAATATTGTGCAAAAGATCACATCAGAAATGTTATTGTGAAAAAGAGGACAATGTAAGAAATGAACAGCTTCGCTGCATGGGCCTACGTTCTGTGTCTCACCAGGTCAGAGAGGTTGCCCTTGCTACTCAACAAGAGCAGTGCCATGACCTCAGTCCTGGTGACTGGATAATAGTGATGAAGCATTCAGCCTGCCATATTTAGATGTATATGTGATAATCAGAAGACCGCTGCCGCAGTCTTCTGCGCTGGCGAGCCGCCTTCCATCGCTGTCTCGACAGCGTGGTCCTGCTGAGCAGATTTGAATGTTCCCATTGGGCTGGCAGTATCCTGTGGGCAGAGTACTGACGGGGGCAACTGTGGTTGTGCGGAGACAGGTAAATAATTTTTTTTTATTTATGTAAAACACATATCTGTTGTGTATGTGTACATATATGTTTTACTTCCAACCTCTGTGAAGAAATGCCCTGTAATGCACGCCACATTCCAAGGGCGAACAGAAGAACGGCACAACAAAATCTTTAGCGACAAGGTGCTTTATTTGAAGTTCTGCAAGCAACCACACGTCAAGGAGCCATAACAAGCAAAGTGCAGAGGTGCATAACAACCAAAACTGACCTACGCGTTTCGGCCGGAGCCTTCTACTGGGTCATATATGTATGTAGGTTATTTGTAGTGAATTTATTTTGTACATTCTGCATTGTACCACACCAACCTACACACACCACAAATGCCTATCTTTGGGGCAATTAAAACGGGGTGCTGGTTCTTCGCAGTCAAGGTGCAGTAGAAAAGGGGGGACCTGTGCGAAGGAGTAGAGGATGAAATCACAGGCTGTACCCCCAAAAAAGGTGAGTTTTGAACCCTTTTCATCTCATTCTGCCGACTCGAATTAGGAGGGATTCCCCTCAAAACATCCCACATCAAAATCTGGAGGGTGCGAAGTCCTGGCAGAGTCTGCGGGACCGCAGCGGTCTTCTCTCCCATTCCCGCCCAGCATCTAAATCGGGCGGCTGGACCACCAGGGCGGCGGGTGAGAAGACTGCCAAAAATCCCACTTCGTTGCGGTTCCACCAACATCTAAATCAAGCTACATGTCTTGGTGGTAATACTCTGATTTGTATCATGATTACTGACCGCTACAGATACACTGACACATTCAGGCTTGCTTACTTGACTTGCCACATTCTCAACTCCACTATGAATTCTCTTTCTGGATTCCCTGTTCCCTAGCTTGTGCCTATCAGACTCTATGGTCTTCTCTTCTCCCAGTTCCTGCATAGCCTTCCCTTCATTGATGGTTCTCTGATTCCCTGCACTTTGTTGTGATGTACTCATGGCTCACTCTCTGGACCTGTGCTCCACCAAGGGGGCACAGGGGTGCCTCCAGCTATATCTGCTTTGTCACCTCAGTGTGCAGTGGATTGCTACAGACTTTTCTGCTGAAGCCTCGCTCCAGTTTTGTTGTGCTGATTTTCTTCCAGGCTCATTTCTTCGTACTTTGATTTTCCTTTATGTCTTGCTCATTTCCTTATTTCTTAGTCTTCCCTGTCTGCCTCCCTGTCCCACCTGTTGCCTGTGGTTCTAGTTCTGTCTGGACACTCCCCATCCTTCCCTTGTTGGTGCGCAGATTCTTGAACTTCAATACTTTCTCCTTATCTTGTCTACTTTGTGCCAGTCCTGTCCCTGTTTGTTTGTAGTTTCCATTCCTTTGATTTCTGTGGTCTTTACTTCACAAACTTTCAGTTTTCCTTGCTCTATTTCCTTTTTGCAAGAAATTGGAATATTAATTTGGGTAGGTGACTACCCAACTCGAGGAATAATCACAATTCTTGTCATGGTGAAACCAAGTCACTGAAGGCTTAACGTAACTTACAGGCAATGTGTAAAGTATTTCTGCAGTACCAAAACAGTAATAATGTCAAAACAAAATGCAAGAAAACCCCCAAATCAATTTAGAGGAATAAAGTACATTTAAAAAAATCAAATGTGACAATATCAAAAAAATAGAATAAGGTGAACCAGAGATATGATTTTATATAATGTAAGGTTAAAAGTAGCACCAAAAAGTGTTACGCCCCAACCACGGTCAAATGTTGGCAGAAAACCTAGACCTAAGCATTTGAAGTCGACCACAATAGAGCACGGTTTGGCTATAGAAACCAGGTTTGACGCAGTCAAAAGTTTTACTTTAGACTTAGTCTCTGAAATGGAGGACCAAAATATTAAGCGGGGCAAGACAATAGGCTCTGGCTGAGAGGTGCCCTATTAGGTCGGAGATTTTTGGGAAACAAGGGTACCCCAATATATGAACCTGGGGTGGTACTGGGGTGGTACTGCTGCTGCTGTTGTTTCTTTAGCCAGCAACAGCTGCAGCAGGACGTCTCCGTCTGCACGGCTTCAGGCACCCATTAAATGCCCTGTCTCCCAACTAAATAAATTGATACTGCCCTGGTGGCTTCATGCAATACCCAGCTGCGCAGCTTTAGTCTGCTAGATCTCAATTGACGATTCAATTTGGCTTTTTAACACACTGCCTACGGGGAGCCCTGGACTCCCGTGCTGATTTATTGTCCCTGGGAACCACCGAAGTAGTCATGGGTTATTTTCGCTAAACCCCCTCTGCTTCGGACCAAGTTTTCTCCGTCCCTTGACTTTCCGCCAGTGACTGCGACCAATGAGTACAATCACCAATTAGCTCACCATTGTCCTGAAGATGAACCCCAATAATTGGGTTCGAAACGTCGTCGACCATTCTACAACATGAACTCCTTGTAACTTGTATAAATCATTTAGGGAGTTCAACTATATTGTTGTCAATGCGATGCCTTTTTAAAAAATTCACTATCACTATTTCACGTCACGCTTTCTTTCACTTATTGTGTGAGCACCCTATAAATTGAAATTTATGCGAATAAATATCTGTCATTCTGTGACCTATATGACCCTTTACAGACTCTTTTTCTTGCTCCCTATTGAATTAAATTCATTTTTTGAACAATACAGTGCCCCTCTCTGGGTCACCACTCTTGCTATTGGACCTTTTTAGGCCACACTTGAACCATTGTTCTTATAAATCCAATCTATTAGGTCGGAGAGCACCAGACGAGGTCCCAGGGAAGCTGTTTGGTGGGAAGTCTCTAAGCAACAGAAATTTGGATTTCACACCTATGGAAGGTCCATTGCCAGCCAGATAGTTTTAGCGCCTTGGAGTTTGGATTCCTTTAGCAGGGCAACACTGCAGGCTGTAGCCAAAGAGGGCTGCACAAGGCCAAATACCTTTTTCGTAAGGTAACACTAAATTAGATTTGTTGCTATAGGAAAGCTCAGAGTGGGAGAAACCTCAATCTTCAGCCCAGTGGCAATTCACCTTCGTCAGATCGGCTTGGCAGGTTTATCCTGGTGCTCCGGAGGTCTTTGGAGCCAAAAGTTTTCTAAGTTCCAGCTTTCTCAGGATGTTAGGAGGAGTACACTTTGACACTTTGACACAACCTAGGGTTTCAGGACCTCTGAAACAGCACTCGGGGATGAAGACTACTTCAGCAGAAGCCACGAGCAGGGTCTAGGGCAGGACCAGTTGGAAAGGGTCAGCTGGGCAGTTGCTGGTAAGGCCACTTGCAGGTTGTTTTGTCCCTGTAGTTTGAACAGGAGGTCTGCCTTTTAACACCTAAAGTCCACTTCTTCGTCCTGGTTACAAGAGGGAGAGCAGGTCTAGTCTTCTTGACTTGTCTCAGGTCTCAGACAGCAGGTTCAGTACCCTACTGATCTTCCACAGATCCAGTTGTGTTCTGAGGAGCATCCTGTGTGTGGGTGCCACATTTATACTTGGCACCAGCCTGGGGGTGGGAATGACTCCTGCCCCCTCCCTAACCAAACTGGTAAAAGTTCCCAGGCTTAACTCTACCCACCTTTATAGCACTTCCTGTGTGCCCTACAACAAACAATTCCACAGCACCCCTCTGCCTCAATCCAAGATGACAAAACATTTCTTCCTCTGTACTTAACCTGTGTGCCCACCCCAGAGGTGTGGTCAGGGAAATGAGCAACTCCCCCCTGTGGTTACTCTAAACCAGTTCTGGAAGTAGCTTCTCTCCCTCAGTGATTGGAGCCTGCCTGGCTGGGGGAACAATGACATTCCCTGCCCAGGAGTCAGCGAACATTTGACAGTGACAGGTTAGGCCTTCTTTTAGTTGATTAAGTTCCTGGGCACAGCCCAAAAGGTTATCCTGCCAGAGGAATAGAAACAGCTCCTACACCAAAGCCTTTGTCTCAGCTCTAGTAGTTCACCCCTCACCAAGGGGGTATTCAGCTACTAGATGACAGCTAAAGTTCCTGCAAATGAACCTCCAAAGGATTAAGGAAGGGAAAAGGTACCTTTCAAAAAGTATCTTTACCATACTATTCATTACAAATCTGATGTCACCAATGAATTGGGCTTTTAAAAAAATATTACAAAGAGATGAAGAATGAAATTTGTAGTGCTTCCTAGTTGGAGATAACATTGTTAAATTTAATATTGCAGACTAATGCTTTCCAATGGAACAGCCATCCTTGCTACAGTGAAATAGCTCTTGGCTATTCACTTTAAGGACACGGGTAACGTTACATTTCTGCATGTCCAACTTTGAAATGTCATACACTCTGCCTTATGAGAAGTAAGGCCTACTTATGGGTGACTTATTAATATTTTAAACAAAGGTTTGGGCCTGTTAAAAGGGTTGATTTTGACATGTCGAATTTTACACTGTCACTGTAGTAAGTCCCACAATGGGTTCACCAAGGCCACTAGTGGCTAAGGTTCTGGTAACACTTTGTACCATAATCTAGGGATTTACAGGTAAGTTAAATATGTTAATTAGGGGTACCCAATTTCATCATATTGAAAGGAGGTGCACAGGCACTGGTTCGCAGGGGTAAAGTTCATAGAGTTCAACAGCCAGCAAACACAGTCAAGGCAAAATTCTGGGGGTACACCACACAAAAGAAGGTCATTTCTTACTCTTCTGGTCTCTCTTGTTACTGTGTTGTTATCTTGATTATTATTACAGAGGTTGCCTGTGAGATTCTGAGGCTAGGTGCCTCTTGCACAGAGACTCACCTAGCACCTTTTCTCTCATAAGAGCTGATAGGTGTTTTACCAGACTCTTTGTGAGTAATGTCTCCTTGTCTTTTCTATGATATTTTTCTCTCACAGATGGATCACTTCCCAAGATGCATGTAAACTATCATTTTTGATAGTTTGTCTATTTTTCTGCCATGGGTTATGCCTCGCCCTTCTCCTTCTCAACCTTCAGGTGTTGTGTTCTGGATGCTAAATGCCTCCTTCAGAATTACCTTTTCATCACTCAGGTCAGACGTTCATTGGTTGTTAGCTTTGTCCCAATCTCCACTGAGTTCCTGACTATGTTTTAAAAAGTCAACCTCATCCATTGTTGTGTTTTTTGGAGCCTGGCAAATTTTGGGGATGAAATAGAAATTAATTTTAATCATCACGCTCTTCACATTTCGAGGAGAGAGATTGGTTCTTCTGACCTTGACAATTGCATCAGCTGCACCAAAAATCCACTCAGAAGATACACTGACTATAAGGCATGTTAGGTATGTTGTTATCAGCCCTTTCAGTTCTGGTCACTGTTCCCTTTTCTCATACCAGTACATCAATGGCTCTTCTTCCATGTAAAATTATTTTTGGTCAACCGAATAGTCTTCTAACTTTGTCTCTATAGTTATAGTTGTGGACATTTATATATTATGAGTCTCCTGCACCTGCGTGCTGTATTTAAGTCCTGAAACTAACACAAATCAATCCATAGCAGATGTTGGTTGAAATAATGCTGTTGTTATTGTTGATTTAGTAGCAGGTAAGTCTTGAAAAGGTGATTGTCTTACCTCTGGAGGGAGCTGCTTCTGAAATAGCAGAGCCACATCTTGCTCTTCAAAGGATGATGAGAATATCACTTCATTTGGTTATGCCCTTGAAGTGGTTATCTTTTATCTTCACAATCAATTGATTTCTAGATGATCCAATATTTATAAATGGAGCCACCCTGTGCTAAAAATGAGTGAAAGTACATAGGCATTGTTTGTACTATGTATCCAGTATACTGGCACAGATGTACTTTTCAGAGGACAACGTCTCAAGTTACAACATTGATGTATGTTCCTTCCAGCCTATGAAAACAATGGTTTGCAAACACGCCGAAGCAAATGCAACAACGGGATAGCTTGGCTCATGGTACAATCTTCCCGGTTGACTTCTTGCTTCAAAATATCAAAAGACACTAGCATTTTGACCAGGTACCCTATTAATCCCCATTTCCTTCATTGTCATGGCTTTCTTAATTGTATCGCCTCTACTTAGTAGCACATAACCTGTACTGCTCAACAGAGGTTGAAGCATGAAGAAGATGGAGTTCCAATTGACTGGGACCTCCACTATGAAGGCTTTCAGAGGTGTTCTAGCACACTGAATCATCTGCCACCCTTTTTGAGGTTTGGGGAAAGTCTAAAATGTGGGCAAATCCTGCTGCAGGTGATCAGTATATTGTGGACTGTGGGTCTGATTTAGAGTTTGCCAGACAGGTTACTCCATCACAAATGTAACAGATACCCCATCCATCATATTACAAGTGTCATTGGATATAATGCACCTGTACTACAGTGGATGGGATATATTTCATGTTTGTGATGGAGTAACCCATCCTTGGAACTCTAAATTATGCCCTATGTTTTCTTTTTAAGTAAGTCCTGCACAATCAGGTTGATGCCATGAGCTAAACATATTACTCTGCAGTACCCTCCATCTGTCATGGTTTTAACAATATTACTGCCATTGTCCATGGCAATGGACCCAATGCTAAGACCTCTGGGTTGAAGTCCTTCAGGCAAAGAAATCTCAAGCCTCCCTAAATTAGCAATGAATTGCTAGCTCTCCCTTACATTGATATTGCAACAGAAGTTCACTGAACATATAAACATTATAGCACTTCTGTCAAAGGAAGAATTACATAAATTATCTCAAGAGCAGTTGTGAGAAATATAACTGGTCCATGAAGCTGGTGATGCATTTTTAAAGTTCTAAGCACATTAATATTCTATCTGGAAGGAGATAATAATGAAGTGAATCAGGACTGATCTCCCTCCATTTCTCTCCCCCCCTTCCTTATCCCCTCTCCCCTTCTCCCTTTCTAATTTTATTAATAACTTGTGTTTTATACAGCACTACTTAACTGACTGATGGCAGTTCTAAGCTCTATATATAACCAATATATTATCATTACTCAATTTATGACACTTCTAGTTCCTTTGAGGAGTTGCTCCAATATAGAAAGTCACTGTTGTCAATTTTAATGGCAGTACAGAAGTCAAAACAAGCAGACGTTTGTGACTATATATAGAGATACAGCTCCAACCTGTTCATTTTTCTGGGTGGAACCTCAGTGAAACAGCTGCATGCAATTTGAGGTGTCATGTTTCTGGTATCTTAAATATTCTGATTTGCTCTAGGAAAGCTGCTGAAATAAAATGTATCCTTTGTTTTCTTTGCACGCCCATTCGCCTTCTGAAGTCTGTAAACTTATCAGAAACCCAGATGCGGATAAGAAAAGACCTAATAATCAACAACATAAACACTGCAAAATGAACATTTTCTCTTTCATCCCACCTTCTCTCCAGTAGGTGCTTCCCACACGCCCTCCCAACACTATTCTTTCTACACCAGCCCCTATTTCACTGTGCTTATGGCTTTTTTGTTTAGCAAGTTCTGATACTGTGCAGTATTTTGCTGTGTATGCATTTAAGTGTACCACTTACAAGAAAGACTATGGGGCCGATTCCGATCTCGGCCGGTAGGGCACCGAATTGGATTCGGCTTAACCGGATCCGATTCGGAGCCCTCTTTTCCGACCGATTCGTACGTGCGTCCGGCCGAGCGAGTATGATGCGACCGCACGCGAAATCGCCGACCGACTCGTTCCTGGGTCCGAACCGCTCCGACCGACTCGCACGGACACAACTCGCACCGCGCAATGGAGACGTTCCCCGGCCGGGCAAGTACGATGCGCGCCTCGAGCAGTCCGACCGACTCGCGCCGTCCGGCTCGAAAGAGCAGTCGGAGCCGGACTTTGGGGGTCCGTGTCGGACCCCCCTGTACGCGTAGCCACGCGAGTCGCACACAGGGGGGACCCATGGGTCCCCCCTACCTGTGCATGTACGCCGCGAGTCGCATCGAGGCGTACCCGCAGTAGGGGGCGCCCTTGTTCGCCTCGCACCCATTGAGTCAATGGGAGCCCGCGTACGCGTTGTACGTCCGGCTCCCATTGACTTCAATGGGAGTCTGACCGACTCGAGTCCGATTGCTTGCGTGCGCATCGTACTCGTTCGGTCGGACTGCCAGAGTCCGATTCGGTCGGAAATCTCTCCGGGTCCGGCTCGGTCGGAGTGATTTCCGGCCTGAATCGGAATCGGCCCCTTCGTCTTCTGATTCTTTTTCATAATGCTCTGCTTTTAA
This sequence comes from Calotriton arnoldi, assembly GCA_963921515.1. Lineage (NCBI taxonomy): Eukaryota > Metazoa > Chordata > Amphibia > Caudata > Salamandridae > Calotriton > Calotriton arnoldi. Next base: position 278,712 of record CAWUFW010007654.1, on the reverse strand, counting down.
GGTACAGCTTAGCTCTGGTTATCCCTCCATTGATTGGGCTCCTATTACTCCTGGGTAGGCTCCATTTACTATGTCACAGGTACCTTAAGAGTGCCTTTAGCGGTTGGTCTCTATTGCACCTGCATAGACTCCATATGTGTCACCAGTGGCTTAACAGTGGTTCCAGAGAGTGAGGTTCCATCACTTGTGTACAATCTCCATATAGTATGCTACATATGAATTCAGGGAGGTAGTAAAGACCTGGCTTTTTCTGAGCTAAGGATCCAGAACTAAACTGGCATCTTCACATCACAACATATGAGATGTGAAAAGAACAACATGCACAGCAGTGCTATTTCCCTTCTTCCCAAATGTGGCCCATAAATTTCATAACATGGCAGGCAAAACAAAAGGACATCCCATTATATTCAGGTAGGCACCATCAACAATCCTAAACCATCTTCTTCATTGCCAAGAATATGTGCAGCCACTAAATGAAGAGATCAACAACACCCCTGGTCAGCACATAATACTCAGCCTAAAAATGGCGGAATGTCACTGGTTAGCATGGCTATAATTGGTGAAGGAAGGGTGACAGTAGCACCCACAAGTCTCAGGAATTATCTCATTTGCACTTTAATCACACACACTTGGAGATTCTGATCAATGTTTAACCTGACTTGATATTATGGTTGTATGTCTTTTACACAATACAGAAACAAGAAGAAAATCAGTTTTGATTAATTTATTTTGTCGAACTATTATTGAACAATTTTTATTTATGAATGGTTTACACCAGATTAACACAACCAACCTGGAGTGAACCCATTATTGAAGAAATATTTGTTTCTTCATGTTTGTTATTAACTTTGGTCCTTTTAAGGGCGGTCCCTCCCCTTAACCACCACTTTTTTAAAGGGGTTCACCCGTACATTACCTTTCTCTGTCCCCACCTCTGTTTCTTCTACCCCCTTCACTGTCTACCCCTGGTGCGGTTCCCCTCTTGCTATGATCATAATAGACTGGAAGTGTCTACTGTCAGAAAAAGGACAGGCCACCAATGCATGACGAGATCTTCCACATGTAGCTGGCATCCTGGAGGTCCCTCTTACTGTCATTGTCACCATAATCAAAACTAGGCGTCCTACGGTAATACTTCTATGGGTGTAGGTGTCATGCAACCTGTTCAAGTGTGTCCACTCTGCCTCACAGTAGCACATCCATCTCCTCTCGATGCTCACAAGACTTACAGAGTAGATGGCCCAATTGCTTTATCTGGCACAAGAAATGCATCGAAAAAATTCACAATGAACTCAACAAGGGATCTGCAGAAAAAAATTGTAGTTGCTAGAAAATATGGTCACACTGCCAAACACTGCGGACCAAGAAGCAGTTATATCACCACGCTAGTCACTCATGCAAACACTTTAACGCTTTTCATATAGACCCACAACATTCACACCATTTTTTAACCAAGCACTTCCCAATGGTGTAGCATGCTACCCATCTAATAATGATCTTCAGTGCACTACAACGAGATATGAAGTGCTGTATAAATGCAATTACAGTACAATGCAAATACTTTGAGTATGTAGCTTTACTGTCTCTGCAGCATAATGGATAAACGGAATGTTACCGTTACTGGGCATGGAGACGTCACTTGCCACGCGCTTCATAATTGCTTAATATTCAACTCCTCTGCCTCCCTCCTAGGGTATTCACTTGGTCAGTATTTTCCCGAAATGACTCATATTTTCATGCAAATGTTTAAAAAAGAAACTCAGCCAAAGCAGGTATTTTTCCTCATTTGAATGTACATTTAAATCAGCTAATTATTGAGAAAATATCTTCAAAAGAATTTTAGAGCTACCTAAACTATTCTTACGTGATTATTAAAGAAAACAGAGAAAGGTTTGTCATGCACAAATTCGAATAGAAAGGGTTTTACGCCACATCCATTGTAAGTACCATTTCCTGGCCCTTGTAGACTCTAAAAATGGAAACAAATAATAAATGTTTTTTTCTGAGAAAGGCAGTAACCATTCCTCTTTGAAAAACACAGAAGAGCTGATAAAAAGCAGAACACATTACTGCTGTTCACCTACCATTACCAGCAAATATATTTGAGCCTGGTATGCTGATAAGCCCTTCCTGAGTGCTGTAATTATTGGCACAGAATTTTAAATGTGAATGTTTGTCTGCAGTGGATGATTACAGTTTAAATTCATGTTATTATGCCCTTTGTTTTCCGCTTTCGTGCACCTGAGGAGGAAGAAGAGGATTTGGGCTACCCTAGACTTCATAGGTACTCTGTCATGCTGATGTTTACTGTGTAAATTGAATTAAAAGTGTGTGTGTGCTCTTGGAATTCAAAGTGTGGTAATGTAAGAGGAGCTGCTAATTCCTCCAGTGATTAGCCTTCAAAAGATATTTTCATTAGCAGGGCTGTGGATCCTAGCGAATGACAAAGTTACAGTTTGTAAACTTTAAACTGTAACTTTTGACGAGAATTGGCTAAATTAGTCATCTAAAAACTACTTTAATATTTATTAAAATTTCAATTCACTGGAGAAGTAGGAATTTTGTTAACTATTTAGGTTATTTTAGGAAGTTACCTTTTCTCTGCCTGAAGCTTCTGGAGGATAATTTGCATTAACCTGCATTACCCTGAAAGTGGCTGCCCAGCCTGTACATGGCTTTAAGGGCTGTAAAAACTGCTCCCACAGCAGGGACAATGGCCTAGGTGTAGGGAGCTGTTTTCCTTCCTCTTGCAGCAAGACCAGTTCGAGTGAACCTAGGAACTTCATTAATTGGTAAAGGGCCAGCCCTTTCACAGGGAATTGTAAGGAGAGAGTTGGAGAAGGCAATACTTTGTTTCCCTCCCCACTCAAGATGTCGCCAAACCCAGTGCAGGGAAGCCACCCTGAGGGAAGCCACCCCCAGAACCATAGCTAGGTGACCAATATGGATGGGACTGCTAATTGTCCTAGTCACACCTCTGGGTGGATACAAGAGCTCTGCATGAGGGAGGAGGGGTTTCCCCATCTTGAATTTTAGGAATGAAGGACACTGTGATATTGTATGCAGTAAGGCAAACAGGAATGCTGAAAAAGTGGTTAGGGTTACCCCTGGGACCTTTTACCCCATTGGTTAGAGAGGTTTCAGGAGTCAACATCACTAACTAGCTGGTGCCAACCATAACTGTGACATCCCAAGCCACCCGCCTCAAAATACTTTCTGCACCTACAGAAGAGGACTAGACCCTGCTTGATGTGACATGAGAGGAGCCCTGAAGGACTGGACATTCTCCTTCCTGTATTCATGACAAAGAAGCAGACTCCAAGGGTCACTGTGTGGCTACAGGGACACAACATGCTGCAAGAGGCCTTTTTCCCAAGTGGCCAGTTGACCCCTACCAACTGGATCTGGACTGGACTTTGCTGCTTGCTCCTTCTGGAGTGAGGCCAGGCCTCAAAGTTATGTCCCTGAGGTCCCAGGAGCTTAGAAGTAACCCAGAGGAGCTGTTCCAGAAACCCTGAAAAGTTAAATAAAATTGGACTTCCATGACCTCCGGAGCAGTGAAGGAGATCTTGTGGCAAAGGTGGCTGCTTTTGATGCACCTTACTCAGATATGGCTTCAGGCTTACCCACTGGAGGATTTTGATCTCCATTAAAAAGACAGAGTCATAAAGTAAAATCATTGACCGTACCAGGCACTCCATTGTAGTTGACCTGAAATCGTGCTTAGAACTTCTTGGCGTTATTTTTACTTAAACCTTTAAAAAATCATATCTCCAGTTCCCCTGTCATTTTGATGTTAATGTTAATGTTAATGTTAATGTTATTGGCATTTCTAAAGCGCGAACTGCTACCCGAAGGTGTCCTGGCGCTGCGGCGAGAAAAGGGGAGATTTGACATAGTATGAGCCTAGATGTCATTTTGTTTATTAAAATTTGCTCCATTTTTCCAATTCAGTTTGGGAATTTTTGTTGTTTAGTGTTTGACTTTATTACTGATTGGGTACTGCATAAATACTTTACACATTGCCCTAAATGAAGCCTGTCTGCGCTGGGCCAAATCTACCAGGTAGTTTAGGTCAGGTTCATTTTGTGACTTTGGGGTTCACCCTGACAAGTTAGGGGCCGATTCCGATCTGGGTCGGAAAGCTCTCCGACCGATCCGGATCCGGATTGTTTTCCGACCGAGCCGGACCCCTGCAGTCCGACCGAGCGAGTACGATGCGGCCGTATGCTGCCGGACTCGGTTCGGTCGGACTCCCATTGAAGTCAATGGGAGCCGGTCGTACGACGTATACATGGGCTCCCATTGACTCAATGGGTACGTTGCGCACAAGGGGGCCCCCTGTAGTGGGTACGCATTGGTGCCATATGCACCGTACACGCATGTATAGGGGGGACCCATGGGTCCCCCCTGTGTCCGACTCGTACGGCTACGGGTGAAGGGGGGTCCGGCACGGACCCCCGAAGTCCGCTTCTGAGAGCTTTTTCGTGTCGGAGGCTCCGACTCGATCCGGCTGTCCGGATCGTGCATCGTACTGGCTCGGTCGTAAAACGTCTCCATTGCGCGGTACGAATCGAGTGCGAACGAGTCGGACGGAGCGGTTCGGACCCGGAAACGAGTCAGTCGGCGATTTCGCGTTCAATCGCATCGTACTTGCTCGCTCGGACGACTGTACGAATCGGTCGGGTAAACCGCGTTCGGCTCGTATTTTTTCCGGATGAATCGTAATCGGTGCGCTTCCGGCTGAGATCGGAATCGGCCCCTTAGTGTTAACATTCTTTAAGGTGGATGTTAGACCTGGCTTTTCTAGCAGGTTTATCCCAGACTTTTTGCTTTTTGGCACCCTGTTTTGGAGCCTGTTTTTGTCGGTTGTATCTCTCTGGGCACTAAGCCACTGCTGATGAGTGCTACAGTGCATATGCTCACCGTGTAAATTGTGTTTATGGATTGGTGATTCCATGAGTGGCATATTTGATTTACTGGTAAGTCCTTTGTATAAGTGCACTGTGTGTGCCCAGGGTCTGTAAATCAAATGCTGCCAGTGGGCCTGCAGCACTGATTGTGCCACCCACATGAGCAGCCTGTGAATGTAACTCAGACCTGCCACTGCAGTGTATGTGAGCAGTTTGGTACTGCCATGTGGACCTGGCAAGTGCACCCACTTAGCAAACACAAAGAGATGTCAGACCCTAACCTTCCCTTTTCTTACATGTAACACACCCCTAAGGTAACCCCAAGGTAGCCCCTTGGGCAGGGTGCAGTGTACGTGAAAGGTAGGACATGTACTGAGGTGTGTGACATGTCCCGATAGTGAAATACAGTGTATTTCATTTTTCACTATTGAAAGGCTATCTGTCCCATAGGATAGAATAGGAGTTTATTTATAACATCTTATAAATATAACTTCCGATTGGGACAAGATGGGAAGATGAAGTTTTTTCTTAAAAATAGGATACACTGCCTCTATGGTAGCTGGATTAGTTACAGCAGGAACTGGGTCAGTAGTCACTACTGGAGTTTCTTTGAATAATTCTTCATTAAACGCTTTTTTGGCTTCTCACCATTCCTCCCCTCCTCCTATTTTTCCTGCAACACAAATCTCAATGGGCTCTAAAAAGAAACTAGTGGCTCCCAGCACCAGGGTTTTTTCAGAGCGGACTGTGACTACCTAGTGTTCCTTAACTCCAGCACACCTTGGGTGCTCAGGCCTTCAGGCTTCTATTCCTCCAGGCGACTGAACAAATCGAGGCTCCACAGCTCCACCTCCTCGCTTCGCTCATCCCTTTGCTTCACCCTCCAAGCATACAACGTTCAATGTACACTGTCAGCATTTCTCTGTCATAAGATTGGTACACTACATGAGAACTGTTGGAATAGAACAATATGTTTTCACATTATTTTACGTAAGTTAGCATTCACTGTGCCATTTTGTGTAAGGGCGCCATCTTGTATCAGGATCGAAACTAATCCTTTGCCATTGCTGAGAAACTGCCATCTCTAGGTTATGTTTCTTCGGAGCTGAGTTTTGCCACACTAATGAATGCACTGTTCTTATTAGCGCATACCTTTCCTTAGATGTAGGCCTTCTCCCAGTTGTCTAGTGGTGGGTACAGGCAGAGTAACCTTGAGTAGTAGATAATGTGTGCCCGGCCTCAGAATCGAAACTTACTCCTTTGTAATTTACTGTCCAGCTGCATCTCTCTGGAAAATTCCATGGTGGGTGTGTTTTCATTGGTTTCGAAGTGTACATAATGTATCGTTATGCTTGCTGATGTCAGTCCCTCTGCAGCACTCCCTAGAGACTGGGCAGACAGGGCTCCACTTTGAGTGTATTCTGAATAAACAGATATTGGTTTCTATTCTCTACTGTCTGACCGACTCTTCATTTGGTATGGAAGGCTGAGAGGTGGTCTTGTGTGACCCGGGTGACCCGAATCGGGTCACTTCCTTCAGTTGGCGCCCAAACAGGGTCTCCTTTGGGTGAGTGACCCATCCCCTTCCGCGGACGGGGGGGAGGTCGAGGCCATCGTCGGGTCGGATGGACGGATCAGAGATCCCTGTATGAAGAGTTCCTGGTACTCACAGCTGCCCCTTCTGTCCTGCCGGACGGTGCCTTGCCCAGTGGTCATCCCTACTGGAGTCCTAAACTGCAAAGCCCTTGGATCTGACCGTTTGGTCTGAAGGGTCGGCAGTGGAGAATCAATTTGTTTGACCTGCATATATCAGGTGAGTTTGTTTTGGTTCTTTGCAGATGTGGTACCATTTTGGTTTGTATTTGGTACGGTCTAAGGACCGTCTTTTTGGATAAAAGCATTTGCACTTGCTTTGCCAGGCATAAAATAGTGAATTTGTGTTCTTTTGTAAAATGCCCGGTTTCAGTAAGTTGTTTTCTTTGTGCTGTCGCTGTTGTTCTGTTGATGCTCGATTGGAAGAAGCTCAGCCGGCGCCTCCAGAAGGCACTCCAAATTTTGATATGTATGTGAAGCATGGTCTTGGCCCTATTATGTTTAGTACATTATGGCACAAATATACGAGGGACAATGCCGAGTTGCAGTGGCCGTTGACGGGAGTATTTACAAGAACAGTTGTTTAAAAGATGAAGTAGGCAGTCTATGTTTGATTCCCTCTGAACATGGCAGAAAGCAGCTAGACAGAGGCGACTGAAGGCAGAAAAAGAGGCCCGGAAAGGGAAAATGCAGACACTGACTCAGAAAGCTGCAGCATATGATAGGGAAAAACAGGAAAGGGGTGTTGAATGTGAAGATAGAAGGTTTTGATTGCAGATTGATAAATCATATGTGGTTCAGGAAGAAAATGAAGTTTTTGTGGAAGAATTGTTGGATACCCGACCCCGCCTCCATATGCCCCGCAAAGAATATATTCCACTGTTCCGGTGCCCTAACAGCCGCCCGTCACAGTTGCGTCCACTGTCTCTGTCTCTGTGTCTACCGCTGCTATGTCAACGGCTGTGGCCTCGGCCCCTCCGCCTCCTCTTCCTTCTGTTTCTTTGCCATCTGTGGCCACTGTGACTGTTAGTACTCCTGCTACACCTATTGTCTCAGCGTCCCTTTCGCCAGCTCTTTCACCCGCGACACAACCCTCAGCGACGATAGTGCCTGTTACTTCTGTTGCTTCTCCCACTGTGGTTTTTCATCCTCCGGCATTAGTAAGTAGTGGTACACCGGTACGTGAATTTGAAGATAGGGACTGGACGAAATTTAAGGAGCACATGGGACCATTAGTGCGATCTGATGTGGGAGATGATGACAAAAAGGTAATAGCTAATCAGGCTGCACAGTGGGCCCATAATCCTATTTATAGTGTAGAGGATGTCTGGGCGACTATGAGAGATTTTGAGCCCTTTATACAGCAGCATGCCCTTAAACACATGTCTGCTACTTTGAATGGTCTTTGGCAACAGTACTTTGAAGCAGAAGCACCTCAAATTTTATATTACATTAGAGATCGAGTATATATTAGTGAATTGAGGCCAGAACAAGTTTTTGTTAATGTTACAACAATAGTAACTTATAGGGGAAGACTACATGAGAAAAGTCCCAGGACGGTGTCCCAGTTTCCGATGAGAGAGGTTCATCCCATATATCACCCCGAGATACCGGAGTTAACGGACCAACTTGGTAATGTTACTTGAGCGGCAGTGGCGGCCCAGTTTCAAGAACAATGGGTTTATACTCCTTGGAAAAGAGGTGAAGTTTTGTTCCTTAAAACACATTTACCCGATCCTAGAAAAAATCCTACTTCTTATTATAAAGAACTGACTGAAGCTGCTTCCTCAACGGTAATGACTCTTGCTGATATTGAAATGTTTTTTGGTCTTCTTGTTCCAGTTGATATTTGGAGGCAAGTCCATACTCAAGATCGTGCTCCAGAGTTGGGTGGTACTTGGGATCAAATTAAAGCATGGGACCAGGAGAGAAAGCTAGGTGATAAACCCCGAGCTGAGATACTTGCTTTGCCTGGTCATATTACTACATATATGCATTCTCTTATTCCACCGAGAAAAGTAGATTGGGATAAATTGTCAGCTTGTCGCCAGAAGAAAGATGAGAGTGTGTCTGATTTTTTCACTTGGTTTGAGTATACGTTTTTAGATTATAGTGGACAGGATTTGTCTATTGAAGGGGGTGTTCAGTTGTTTGTTAACAGATTTGTTTCTAATTTGCTTCCCGAAATTGCGACTCGATTGCAGGCTTGTGAAAGTACCTGGTCCCCCTCTTCTCCCTCTGTTATTTTGAATATGGCACAGTATTATGAGCATCGAGATAATGAGGAGAAAGAAAGGACTGAGAAAAAGCATAAGGATTTAAAGACAAAGGTATTGTTGCAGCAGGCTTTTAGAGGGAATGGCAGAGGACGTGGTGGTCCTGCCCGACAGCTTCCACGTACTAGTAGGCAGCCGAAAACAACACCTCTAAGCCTGAATCAGTGTGCGTATTTTAAGGAGGAGGTCCACTGGCATTGTGAGTGCCCCGTGCTCTTGCAGAAGGTGGCGGTCCCTAGAGGACGTGGTTCTTGTGGACGAGGCCATGGAGCTGGTGGGGCTGATAGGGCACAGAATGCTGCAGCCTCACAGGGTCGTTCTGATAATAATTATTTTGATGACCCTCTGGATGAACAGTATTACCATGATGATTATGACATGGAGGAAGTGACAGGAATGTCTTATAGCTAAGACAGCCAGGGACAGAGTGGGGGACCAGTTCGGATACCTGTAGACCAGGGTGGTCCTTATGTAACAGCGGAACTGCAAGGTTTGACTAAGGAATTTTTGGTGGACACAGGTGCGACAAAAAGTTCTGTTTCTCAAAATATGGCTCTGTCTGGCCATAATAATGTGTCGGTAGGTTTCTCTGGTGTACCGGTTGTAAGCCCCATTTCAAGACCTCTTGCATTGACCATTGGTCCTTTTACTGTGGACTCGCCATTCTTGCTGACATCTAATTGTGGTGAAAATTTGATGGGTTTGGATTTGTTGAAGAAATTGCATTCTACTATTTATTGCTCCCCGGCAGGTGTCTATATGGCAATGGGTCCTGAAGTAATACGTGCTAAACAGTGTTTGTCCAAAGATGCGCCTCTTCCTGTTGAATTTGCAGACGTGCCACCCACTTTGTGGGTGACAGGTGATACAGATGTGGGACTGCTGCAGATACCACCAGTTTAGATAAAAGTTAAGGATGGTGCTATTTTGCCATGTATCCCTCAGTGTAAAATACCACCGGCAGGAGAACGAGCCTTATAGCAAATTATTCAGGATTTGACCAAGAAGGGAGTGGTTGAGGAGATGATATTTGTAATAGTCCTACTCTTCCCATTCTTAAATGGATGCCTTCAGGTTCTTCTGATGACCAAGAAGATGTCTATCGTTTTGTGATTGATTTGCACGAAGTTAATAAATAGTGGTTCTCCAGTTTCCAGTAGTCCCTGACAATACTACTCTTTTGACAATGATTCCTTCTACTGCTAGATTCTTTTCTGTCATTGATTTGAAAAATGCATTCTTCAGTATTCCTATTCATCCAGATAGCAGGTACTTGTTTGAGTTTACACTAGCTGGCAGAAGCTTTAGGGGGCCCATTACGATACCCGGCGTAAATAAATCCGCCAGGCATGGAAGCGGCAAAAATCCGCCCGCACACACCGCCTGAACACCGACCACGCCATTACGATTACACAAACCGAAAACCGCCATCGGCGGAAAAATCACACAAAATACCGCCCGCCATCGTCCGAGTCGGAGTCAAACCGCCCGCCACGGACGGAAACACGCACGACAACACAAAACCGCCCGCCCACACGGCCGACACACCGCACGTGAAATTACGATCGCACCGCCATGAGCGCGGAAAAACCACAAATATACCGCCCGCCAGCGCAAACAACGCCGATGAGAATCGACACGGCAGAAGCCATGGCGCCAACGTACCTGCACAGAAACCATCCGCACACAAAACCAATAGCACACAACATGGCCAACAAGTCCACACAGCAAGGCACGCACAAATACACAAGCACAGTACACATCCCGAAAACACCCCCGGACAAAAAAAAAAATACAAAGGCCAGAACCCCAGACACAACACACCTGAAAACAACAGACCATGAGGACACACCCACATAGGTGAGTACAAAAGCAGCACTCCCACAGACCACAACCCCTTGCTACATTGCAAACCAGAGAGGAGAGGAGAGGACACAGTGACACAGCAAGGACAGCAGCACACCACAGAAACGCACACATCACTACCACCACCACCACCACCACCACCACCACCAAACACCACCACCACCACCACCACCACCACCACCACCACACCCCGGCACCACAAACCCCCTGCACATTACACAACACACACCGCACCAGCACCACAAACACCATGGCACCACAAAGGATGCCCAAGTTCACGCCCATGGAGCTGACGGTCATGGTCGACGAGATCATCGAGGTGTACCCACAAATCTATGGGAACATGGTCCAGCACACACCACTAGCCACCAGAAACAGAATGTGGAACCGGATCGTAGACCAGGTCAATGCAGTCGGGACCCTGCCCAGGAACAGAGTCGAAATTAACAAACGTTGGAATGACGTAAAGAGCCTGGTCAAGAAGAAGGAGGGCAAAAACAGAGAGCTGGCTGCCGTCACTGGCGGAGGGAATCCCGCGCTCTTTAAGACCTTCAAAGCGTGGGAGGAGAAGGTGCGAGTCGTAATCCATCCGGAGATCCTCGCCGGATTAGCAGGGGAGTGGAGGCTGGTAAGTACAAACTAATGTATACCAGCACACCGCTATGTACTCACATGCGCAACTACCATGCCACAGCTCCCAGGGACAAACACCCCCATGTCCAGCACACAATACACAACACATCACACACACATGCAACAGACACTACCACACACAGCCCAAACCGAACAACTGTAAGATGCGTGGGGACATGTGTACACTAAGCCAGCCACGTAACCACCAACAGGTCCCCAAATATGCCAGAAGCGCCACAACGAGCACCCACCACACCCATGTGTCCGCCACAGCTGCACTAACCGACAAGTAACAGGTAAGTGGCAGGAACACAAAGTGCAGTGGGTGGGAGGGTGGACAGCCCAAGTACAACACACACCAGGCCCCAGTCCCACAGCACAGCAAGGATGAGCATCCCCCACACCCCACAGCCACGTGTCAGCCACCGCAGTGCACAACGACAGCCGAAAGGCAGACATCACGGTCCACAGCAATCGGTGTCAGTGGGTGTCCAGCCACCCCCACGACCCACAACACCCCCACCCCCACAGACCTGCAACATGGAGCACCCCCGCTTAGAGCCATGTGGCATCCAGTACAGTGCACGCACGAACAACTTGCAGGTGGGAAACTGGACAGGGCTGGATTACTGGAGGCATGAGGACCATAACACGACCAACACATGGGACATGTCACGTAGCAGACGAACACGCAGCACCGCCCACCATCACGAACAAGTGAACAATGTGCACACGGACATGAACAACAGACTCACACCCCACATGACCCATCACAGACATAGCAACACCCAAGGAGCCACGTCTGCATGCACAAGCCACACTGAATATAGTCCCACACGGCAGCCACTGTGCAACTCATCACACACAACCGAAACACCATTGAAGTCCTGTCCATGTAGCCCCTACTGCCTGTCAACCACACACCCCACAACTACGCCTATGTAAGACAAACAACACTAGACGCAACAGAGCGGAACAACATAAATGCACACGAACACCACTGAACCCATCAAACTCACAGACACACCATGCACATACAACATACCATCCATCCCATCCGTCAGCCCCAGTCTCATGAAAGGCATGTCATCCGCACAGCTGCCACACATACAGCAGTCACGCTAAGACACATGCCCATGACCAACCATGTGCCAGAAGTCAATTAAGCGCACGACACACTGTGAGCAACAACACACAACATGGGCCACACCCCCCCGAGCACTGCAGTGATGCACATGGCACAGGGCAGCACGCACACCAAGGAGATGGGACAACTGCAATACGTTGGCTGGCACACAACTATCACTCACTCATAACGATGCGTCCAATGCCATGTCCAGTAATCACAACAGACAGCAAATATGCAGGCCATGTCAAGCATGCACACACCTCAAACCATGCACTGTCATGCTGCCACAACACATGTCACGTTCGGCACCCATGGCTCACAGCATGTACCCCAAAAGCATATCCCCTCCCAAATGCGAATCTGGGGCATGGCCCCCATGTTGCCATATGCGTTCCTAAGCGTTCCATTTGAACCCCAAAAGCATATCCCCTCCCAAATGCGAATCTGGGGCATGGCCCCCATGTTGCCATATGCGTTCCTAAGCGTTCCATGTGACCCCCAAAAGCAAAGTACAAACCAGACCCAGGATGGGCCAGGAGCCCGCATACACCAGAGTCACAATGAGTAGGGGCACAGCAACACACCCATCGGCATGGCCAATCCGTCCCATGCCACATGTGCACAGCACACAGTCCCATTGCCTAGCACACACAACTACAGATGCCACAGCCACACACTCGCCTCCGGGAAACCCATGTACGAGATTGCACGAACTGCCAATGTCAGACGACAAATACATACTTCGCCAGGTGCAACACAATAACAAATCTCATTCTCTCCACAGGTGACGAACTGCCGGATGCTGGGGATGGAGACAGCAGCCAGCACAGCCAGCCCACAAGCCCCCAACGAGGACACACGGATCTGGAGGATCTGTCCTCCTCTTCGGACACGGACCACCAAGCAGGCCCATCTGGCGTGGCAGGGCCCAGCCGCTCCCCAGGACCCCTCCTACCCACCAACCCATCATCCAGGGATGCTGAACAGTCCCAGCCCCCTGCTGCCACTGTCGTTGCGGCCACACCCACGGTCATTGCGGCCACTACCACTGCCGCAACCGCCACCATCGCCGCACCGACCACCACCGCCACCACCACCACCACGTCTACGCTGGCACCAGCCCCAGCGCAGGTGGTGGCCCGGCCGACTGGATCCACCCTGGGAGCCACAGCGAGGACCGTGGTGTGCAATGTGGCTAGTGGGCAGGCCGGTGGCAGCAGGACTGGTAGGAGGAGCAGGGTCAGGGAAACGCCAGCCTCCCCTGGGAGCCATGCCCTGCCTCAAATGGCCAGAGTCCTTGGGGCCTATGAAGAGGCCCAAGGACAATGGGCCAGGTCTGCTACAGACACGCGGGAGGTGCTGGGGGTGCTGAGGTCCATGGACGCCCATATGGGCCAATTCGTGTCCCGTATGGACCAACTCGTGGACCTCATGGGCCAGCTGGTGGTGGCGGTGGGGTCACAGGCAAGGCCAGCAACACCACCTCCGCCACCACCTGCTAGGGCACAGGGTCGGGCAGCAGTGTCCACTTCCCCTGCGTCCACAGCCAGTGAGCACACCTCACCCACCACCAGCAGGTCGCCACCACACACCCCCCTCCCAAACGTGGAAGGGGCCGTCCGAAGAGGAAACAGATCTCCCGGGAGGACTTCGCACGCTCCAGTCGCAAGTGAGGCAGCCAGCCAGCCTTCCGCCAGCCTTCCTTGACCAGCCACTGCATTGACTTGCTCTACGATCCCACTCCACACAGCCAGCTGGATGGCATGTGTGTGTTGGACTATGGACATAGAACCAGTGGGTACACCCTGAGCTTCACGCAGCCATGACCGACAGCTCATTGTCACTGCACGCACCACTTTTGTCATCACCTTACACACAATCACATGTCACAGTTTGTAATAAATGCACCTTTTTCACTAACTGCTGTTTGTGCCCTGTGTTTTATTTGTACGGAATACAACGGCCACCTTGGGCGGAAAGGCACCTGATGCGTGGCATGGCAATGGAATCCGGAGGGCCTGTAGGGACCTAGGGGTGGGAGACAGAACAGGAGCACATTCAATGAGTGTGTCACACACCCATCACACAGTACATGTCAACAACTACAAGCAATGTACACACATCGCACAGAGCAATAGGGCACAATGCCACAGTCACCAACAGTGGCATACTACCCTGGCCATGGAGCGTTGACACACTGCACGCAGTGAACATACGGCCACCCTGACACAGCACACACACACCTGCACAGATACAGACACATCATCCGTCGTACATGGACACTCACCGTCAAGTGAAGTAGCGGGCGATGAGCTGCTGGCGCACATTCCCAGCTTCCTCCTCTCCGCTGTCCACCTCACTCGAGCTGTCCTGGTCTGCGGGCTGGGGCCCCTGGTTGATCTCCGTCATCCACAATGAGGGGGATCTGCTTCCGAATGGCCAGATTGTGCAGCATGCAGCACGCCACCACTATCTGGCACACCTTCTGTGGGGAGTACGCCAGTGCACCCCCGGTCCGGTCCAGGCACCTGAACCTGGACTTGAGGAGGCCAAAGGTACGCTCGACCACACGTCTGGTCCTCCCATGTGCCTCATTGTATCGATCGTCTGCTGGGGTGCGATGATTCCTCAATGGACTGAGCAGCCATGCCCCATTCGGATACGCAGAGTCACCTGGGTGTGAGGGACACAGAGAACCGTTGCTATTCCAACTGGACAGGGGACAGCATCGCACAACCAGCACGCTACACCACTCCACATACTCACCGACAATACAGCCACGATCCTGTTGCAGATTGGCCATCAGTCGTGGCAAGATGCTGTTGCGCATTATGTGTGCGTCATGTGCCGAGCCTGGAAACTTGGCACACACGTGGGTGATCACCATGTCCGCAAGGCACACCACTTGCACATTCAGGGAGTGCGTGTGCTTCCTGTTGCGGTACAGGTGCTCAGTGGCCTGTGGTGGAACAAGGCCAACATGTGTGCAGTCAATGGCTCCCACGACGTGTGGGATTCTGCCAAGGGCATAGAATGCACCCTTCACTGCCGCCAATTCACGAGCCCTGGGGAATCTGATGTACCTGTTCCGGTACAGCATCATGGCTGCCAGTACATCCCTCAGCACCTTGCTGAACATGGGCTGGGACATCCCTCCTCCACTGCCCACTGTGTGCTGGAATGACCCAGTGGCGAAGAAATGCATGGCGGCCATCACCTTAGCCGTGGGGGTGACAGCAGTCGGATACACCCTGCGGGGACGGAGATGGGGCTCTAACATGGCACACAGTCGATGCAGGGTTGGCCTGTCCAGCCGAAACTTCCTGATTACCTCTGTATCGTCCATGTCCGCCAGCAATTGGTATGGGCGGTCAATGTTCGGTCTCCGCCTGGGTTAAATGGCAGAGGACACATGTCAAAGCAACATGGCACATAGCAATTTCGCATACACATCACTGACATGACTGAGCAAGCACATGAGCCACAGCCCAGCTGTCAAGCTGGGACGGCACGGCCACAATACACTTACACAGGTCTCCCAACAATGGCAATGGCAAGTGAGACATACCACTGCCATGTGCATGCACATGGGGATCTAGGCCCCAATGACTTGCGGGGCGTGCTGATGGGGACTGACTGCATATTCGTCAAGCGGCAACGCCACGGCAACATGAGTGTCTGCTGAGCATGGAACTGCTTCCGAGGCTGGATGAGTATGGCACACGACGACGACGATGTGGGCACGGGCTGAGCGGCCAATACAAGTGGGACCTGTGGCACGAGGGGATATGAGACAGTAGTAGGTGTCAGCACTGCACCCTATGTACAGCACTGTACGGATCACAGCTCCCGAAACATTGACAGGTGTCCACATTGACAGCCCCATGCCAAGACGGCTGTGTGCTTGCAGTCACACGTCACAGGTGAGAGGTTACATTGCACGTGCCAGGTGGCAGACGTACATAGTGGGAGCTGGCATGTGTGTGCATGTGTCTCCTGTTCAGGATCCACCAGATGGGCGCTGACTCTGTACTGACCATTGGACACAGCATGTTCCGTGGAAGGCTTGTGTGTGTGGGATGGTGGCACTGGATGTGCCTCCGTTGGGTGGGGGGCCATGCACAGGGCGGGTACGTCGATGATTGCGCATTGTTGGTCACGGTGGGTGCACCAACTAAGATGTGTTGCCC
Organism: Calotriton arnoldi; assembly: GCA_963921515.1. NCBI lineage: Eukaryota > Metazoa > Chordata > Amphibia > Caudata > Salamandridae > Calotriton > Calotriton arnoldi. The sequence goes on along the minus strand of CAWUFW010007654.1, from coordinate 262,112 downwards.
TGTGTTCAATTCCTATGTCCGCATGATGATGGACTGTGGATGTGGGCAGACTACACATTGGTCGATGTGCTGTCTATATGCATGTGCCTTCACACCAGGCACAGCTGCCCCTGCACATGTGACCCCTGCTGGACTCGCTGCTGGGTCTGTGGAGCTGATGCACCTTCTGCGCGTGGGGCGGACAGCTCTCCTCACTTCCCTCATTGCGCATGTCATGTCTTTGCCGCAGGTGACATGGATCATGGAGGGCCCACATGTACGCGTGGGTAGGCTACACATGATTGTTCACTGGTCGCCACCCCCAGTCAGTGTTTCGAATGGGAAGGTTGTCGTGCTGGTGGTATGTTCGATGTGGCGGATGGGCGGGCCTAGGTGCGGGCTTACATTCCGGACATGGGGGGGTAGTTGGATTGGCGACTAGTTGCAGTACACACGGGACACGTCTCTTCCTTTCCACATCTGGGTCATCCCTTGTACTAACTGACAGTGATACAGTCATCTTCGCCCCAGCCCTCATGTCCTCCCCTCGCCCCCCAATATGCATGCTCACCTGCGAGGCTAGCGCTTGCACAGGCAGCCCCAAGCTCGCACCAGAGAGGGCAAGGAGTGTATGTGTGGGTCCAGTTGCACGAGTGGGCTGTCTCAGGGTATGATGTGTGGCGGGACGCCATCCACCTGCGTGGTGCCCCAAATGGAGACCCGGCCTGCATGGACTATGCATCACAGTCTTCGCCTTCCGGATCCGCCACCTGCGACACCCAGTGGCTGTGGCTGCCCTTGCGGCCAGGCCGCGTCCGTCTGTGGCTGATGGCCCACACATTCACTCTTTGGCCTCTCTGGGGAGGGCTCGGGGGTGGTGGCGCACGCGCTTGCACTTAGTCGCAATGGCATGTGGCGTGGTTGGTATGATGGGCAATGGATGGGATGGTGCGAGCCACCTCCCGTGACGTCAGTGCTGCTCGTGCTGTGGTGCGTCCCCCTACACTTCCATCTGACTTGTGCCATGCTAGACGTTGAGGTTCTATTGCCTGCGTGATATGACCAGGAGGAGCGCGAGGAGACCTCTCACACACCATGCTCCACTGCCATCCCGTGCCCTGTATCGCCTGTGCGGATTGACTATGTTGGGGTTACACCTGGTTGACTGGGGCTGTGTGTGCCTTGTCAAGGGGCATGGCGGGCGCACAACAGGATCCAGCTTGTCCACAGAGGGTGGGCTGAGGTGCGCCTGGTACCGCTTTGTAAGTGTGCCCGGCTGCTGTGCACACACGTGTTCACTCCCCCCGACAGGTGTCCTCTCACAATGCCCAGGGAAGCGGTGGTGTACTGTTCATGACCCCTCCCAACACGGCGTGCTCCAACTTGGCATGTGCGCATCTACCCGTCGCACCCACCCACCTGAGCACTGCGTCCATACGACTTCACACGACACATGTGTGTCTTCCACAGTAGTGCTACTCATTTGCGTTGACATCCAATACCAGTGGACTACATGGTCATGTCACGACTGCCGTGTACTTCACATACTCTCATCCTCTCTCATTCGTACTTGTGAAATGAGTCAGCGGAGACAGTTTTGGTTTCAAACATTATATTGAGTCTTCTGTCCTCTGTGATGCAGTATAGTGGACACTACTGGCAGCGGAATACATGTTGAGGATATACTGAGCATGATTACAAATTGGATAGGGTGTGGGGTTACATGTGATTGGCTGTTGCATGTGGGATGTGGGCTTCAGAGTTACATCTGCTTGGCCAAGGCTGTGCTAATGTACATTTACGTATAGCTGCGGAGCTGCGGACTTTGACACAGACGGTATACATGTAGCCTACCAGACCGCTCGGCATCATGGGCACAGTCCATCTCAGTTCCATGTGACAGGTTTGCTGCGGTTGTTCCTCATGCACGCGTGCATGTGAGATGACATCAGGGCATGTGCTTGCGTGCATGCAGCGGCGTGCCACTTGTTGTTGCACTGTGGTGGTTACTGGACATGTCACAGTCACTGGGGTCGTGTTGTTGTTGTATGCACTTGTCGTCCATGCAAAGGTCCTGGTATGGGATTCCCGGGGCGGGGGTGGGAGGGGTGCAGCACCCACAGACTCCAGGCGACCTATTCATGTCCACTGAGCGGTGTGTGTGTCCATGTGCGCTGGATCCATGTCGTGTCCTGGTTGTTCGTGCAGTTCCGTCCATGTGGGTGCGATACACAGAGCCCATGCCACTGCCTCCCACGATGCATGCGGTGTTCCTGGATGTGATGGGGAACAGTGTGCATGTCCCGGTCATATCCGATGTCATGGCGATGTCGTTGATGGTGTGGTTACAGTTGCCGGTCGTTTGGTATGGCTGTTGTGGTGGTGACTGTCCAGTCCGTGCGGAAGCTGAGCATGGGTGCGGGGTTGGACTTCATAGGTCACTCGGGGAACCTGCGTTGTGGTCCGACGTATTTACAGGTTGTCAGGTATGCGATGCCGTCCAGCAGGGCTTCCATGTCATTGGTGGTGTACATGTTTGCCAGCCAATGAAGCGGATGGTGGCTCTCAAGGTGTTGTTCGTAAGTTGTCCCTTGGAGGACCATGATGGGGCATGCTGGGTGACATTCGATGTAGCTGTTCTCGATGATCCGTCGTGTGGAGGCACAGTGGTCCCATTTCAGTGCGGGTGCGATGTTGGCCACATACGCCATGCCCCCATAGGCAGAGCAGGCCCTGTCGTGTGCGTCCAGAGGGAGGAGTAGTGGTAGCAGGTCCGCCTTCAGACATGCCGGGTTGGAGAGGCATATCTCGACGGGATGCTGGTAGGGACACCTCCGACAGTAGAAGACGGGCATGACGCAGCTGAACAATGTGATGCGGTAAGTCAGTCGGTAACTTACGTTCAGCAGGGACAGGAGATCGCATCCCAATGTATGTATCGTGTTGGTTTTGTACAGCTTGAGCTGTTTGGCGTAGTTGGGTAGGTGTGTTGCGGTTGCCATTTCGCAGCGGTTCGTTGAGGTGGCGTGCTCCGGCTGTGTGTGCAGTCTGCAATGTGCACGCTCCGGGGTTGCTGTGAGCTCTGTGTAGTCGTAGGGAGACAGGACTTGTGTTCTGTTGGCTTGTTTGGAGGACACGGGCCCTCTTCCCACATGCTTCTCAGACAGTTCAAGGTCAGTGCTGTGTGACTCCTTCCAATTAACTTGCATGTGGCCGACATGGGGGAGTGTTTTCTTCTTTCTTCCCCGTCCGTTGTGTGCTTCTGTGATATGCGCTATCTGCCCTGTGGTCGGTCTCCTCGGCATGCCTGTGTTGGTCTATTCTTGGACAATGGCTGTATTCACCGGCTTCTGTCGTAGGGCTGTGGTTTCGGAGTTGGAATGGAAGGTCATTCAGTGCTGTCTGCTCTCCCTTGTGTGGGCGGCAGCCTGCCTTCTCCGCTCTGCGTTGGGCCTTGTGTGTGGATGTTATTCTTGGGCCACCTGTTGTCGGTCCCCGGGCTCTTTGGTGTTCCGTTTCATGTGTCTTGTTCATATGTGCAGGGTGGTATGGGTTTTTCAGTGTGGTACTGGCGTTCCTCTTCCCGAAGGGGCCCTGCTTCTCCTAGTTGGTGTTGCCGCCGCTGTGTGCTTCGCCATGTTTGTTACACTGGGGTGTGTCCTGCTGTTGCGTGACTTCACTGACATGTGTGCGTCGGTTGTGTGGCGTTGGGTGTTGTCCGTGAATTGGGCGTTGGGGACATGTCTGTGGCAGGCCTATCACGTGTCATGTGCGTTCGGGGTGGGGCTGATGTGTGTGCTGCTTGGTTGTGTCCCTGTGTCTGTGTGCGACGCATGCATGGCGCTGCGGTTGGCCTCTGCGTTGTGCGCATGTGTGGCGGCGTCATCGGCGCTTTGTGGCCGTGACGGGGTGGTTGGTTCCTAGTCCCAGGTGGTGTGTACACATGTGTTCCGCGATGTTAGGATTTGGCCTGTGTGTCATATGTGGATGCAATGGTGGATGTGTAGTGTACACGCGCTGGTGGGGGGTTGTCCGCTTTTTCCGCCCTTGCACTGTGTGCGCTGTTTGCGTGCACTTGTTGTGTGTGTGCCTACCTGCGTCTCCGCGGTACGTTGCGTCCTTGGTGGTGCATCAGCAGAAGCATGGGAAGGGCCTGCAGTGCTGGATTCATGCCCGGGTGCCGCTTCTTCGTTGTCCGTGCTCTGCGTCCGTGTTACCGCCTCTCTTTCACGTGCGGTGTCTCTTAGCCGTGGGAGCCGTTTGTTTGCGGCATCGTAATTTATGCGCCGGGCGGGACGTGTTTCGTCGGACGGTGTGTGTCAGTTGGGCTGCGCCGCTACGTGTACGGGCGCACTTTGATGGCGGACGGTGTTGCTGGCTTGCCGGCGGTGTTTGGCCTACTTTTCGCATCGTAATTGTGCGGGCGTGTGGACTGCTGCGTGCCGGCGGTAACTGGTGGTTTTTGCATCCGCCAGCACGGCGGTTGTGCTTCCGCCCGCCATCGTAATGGGCCCCTAGGTTCTGTCAAGCTCCTCAGGGCTATAATGAGAGTCCAAGTATTTATAGTCAGGCTTTAAAGAGCCAATTGGATTCCCTTTCGCTTCCTACAGGTAATTTATTGGTGCAGTATGTTGACGATCTCCTTATTGCTTCTGACACTGAACAGGGTTGTAGAGATAGTACTGTTAAATTGTTGTTGCATTTGGCCAAACATGGACATAAAGTTTCTCTTTCTAAATTTCAGTATTGTCGACAGGAGATCACCTATTTAGGTCACCTACTGTCGAAGGAGGATAGGAGATTGACCCCGGAGCGCATCAATACCATTGTTAAAGTGCCCATCCCACAGACTCAGACTCAGACACAGGCAAAGACTTTCATAGGTATCACTTCCTACTGTCAGCAGTGGATACCTAACTACTCCTTATTAATTAAACCCTTTCTTGCATTAACCACTAAAGACGTGCATGAGCCCGCCTTGGACGCCTGAATGTCAACAGTCTTTTGAGCGAATCACTGACAAAATATCGACTACAGAAATATCGATGACAAAAATATCGGAGCCGAAATATCGATGTCCACAATTTCGAAGTCCTATCTACATTATGGTAAGTACAAAAATATCGGAAAAAAATATCGTTGTCAAAAATATCGTTGTTAAAAATATTGTTTTTTTAATGTTTAAAAAATAATGTAAAATAAAGTAAATAATACATATAATTAAAATAAACATAGTTAAAATTATTTGAAAACATTTAAAATTATAACTAATACATATAATGTGAAAATAAATTAAACATATATATGTATAAAATATAATATATATATACTTAATAATATTTATAAATAATTATTTTAATAACTTATAAATTGTTAAAAAACATTAAAAAAATTATAAATACATATATACAAAAAAACCAATAACATAAATAAAAATGTAAAAAAATATATAAAAAATTAATAAATTACAATATTTTTAATCTTTTTAAAATAAATTATACACTACATTAACTAAAACAGTAGAGAAAATATTGGATAGCGGAGGGGATAAAATTACTATTCCCACTCCAGAGAGTGTAACAGTAGGGAAAGTGTTGGATAAAGTAGGGGTAAAAATTACTATTCCCACTCCAGTGAGTGCAACAGTAGGGGAAGTGTTGGATAGCGTAGGGGTAAAAATTACTATTCCCACTCCAATAAGTGCAACAGTAGGGAAAGTGTTGGATAGCGTAGGGGTAAAAATTACTATTCCCACTCCAGAGAGTTCAACAGTAGGGAAAGTGTTGGATAGCGAAGGGGTTAAAATTACTATTCCCACTCCAGAGAGTGCAACAGTAGGGAAAGTGTTGGATAGCGTAGGGGTAAGAATTACTATTCCAACTCCAGAGAGTGAAACAGTAGGGAAAGTGTTGGATAGCGTAGGGGTCAAAATTACTATTCTCACTCCAGAGAGTGCAACAGTAGGGAAAGTGTTGGATAGCGTAGGGGTAAACATTACTATTCCCACTCCAGAGAGTGCAACAGTAGGGAAAGTGTTGGATAGCGAAGGGGTTAAAATTACTATTCCCACTCCAGAGAGTGCAACAGTAGCGAAAGTGTTGGATAGCGTAGGGGTAAAAATTACTATTCCAACTCCAGAGAGTGCAACAGTAGGGAAAGTGTTGGATAGCGTAGGGGTAAAAATTTCTATTCCCACTCCAGAGAGTGCAACAGTAGGGAAAGTGTTGGATAGCGTAGGGATTAAAATTACTATTCCCACTCCAGAGAGTGCAACAGTAGTGAAAGTGTTGGATAGCGTAGGGGTAAAAATTACTATTCCCACTCCAATAAGTGCAACAGTAGGAAAAGTGTTGGATAGCGTAGGGGTAAAAATTACTATTCACACTCCAGAGAGTGCAACAGTAGGGAAAGTGTTGGATAGCGAAGGGGTTAAAATTACTATTCACACTCCAGAGAGTGCAACAGTAGGGAAAGTGTTGGATAGTGTAGGGGTAAAAATTACTATTCCCACTCCAGAGAGTGTAACTGTAGAGAAAGTGTTGGATAGCAGAGGGTTAAAATTAACATGCTTATCAATTAAATAATTTTTTTAATTAAATAACCAATTAACAATTAATTAACAATAAATTAATTATGAATACCAATAAATTAAAATTAATAATTACTTTAATAAAATAAAATTATTTCCCACCCTATTCCCCTATAAACCCACAACCCGCTCCTAAAATAAATTAACACAATTAATATAATTATCAATTAATCAATTAATCAATTAATAAAAATTAATTATCAATGAATAATTAATTAACAATAAATTAATTATCAATACCAATAAATAAAAATTAATAATTACTTTATTATAATGCAATTACTTCCCACCCTATTCCCTATTAACCCACAACCCGCTCCTAAAATAAATTAACATAATTAATATAATAATCAATTAATATAAATTAATTACCTATTAATAATTAATTAACAATAAATTAATTATCAATACCAATAAATAAAAATTAATAATTACTTTATTATAATTAATTTACTTCACACCCTATTCCCCTATAAGCCCACAACCCGCTCCTAAAAAAATTAACCCAATTATTATAATTATCAATTAATAAAAATTAATTACCAATTAATAATTAATTAACAATAAATTAATTATCTATATCAATAAATAAAAATTAATAATTACTTTATTATAATAAATTACTTCCCACCCTATTCCCCTATAAACCCACAACCCGCTCCTAAAATAAATGAACACAATTAATATAATTATCAATTAATCAAGTAATAAAAATTAATTTCCATTTAATAATTAGTTAACAATAAATTAATTATCAATACCAAAAATAAAAATTAATAATTACTTTATTATAATTAAATTACTTCCCACCCTATTCAGCTATAAACCCACAACCTGCTACATTACTAAAACGCAAAATTTACGTTAAAAAAAATTACTAACTTCTAAAAATGTAATACATATATTTAAAAAAAATACAATACTTAACAAAAAATATAGAACACATACATATAAAATACATACTAAAATACATAACACTAATATAAACATTGATATTATTGACAACGATATTTTTGCAAAAGATATTACTGACTTCGATATTAACAAAAACGATATTTCTTACCTTCAGGTCGATATTCTGGTCACCGATATTCTTGATGTCGATATTCTCCCCCTTCGATATTTCCAACTCGATATTTCTGTAGTTCGAAATAAAAAACTCGATATTATGTCTGTGCACCCTTTTGAGCAATTGAAAACTGAGCTTTGTTCAGCTCCAGTACTTGGCACCCTTGACTATAACGAACCATTTGTGTTGTTTGTCCCTGAGATGGATGGTTGCGCGCGTTCTGGTTTAATACAAAAATTTGGAGATAAGCAACGACTGTGTGCTTATTTCTCTGCTGTTCTTGACCCTGTCGCAAGAACCCTCCCGAGCTGTCTGAGAGCGGTCGTGGCTGTGGCCGTCTCGATAAGACAATCGGCTGGACTCGTACTTGATACTGATCTCACAGTCATGGTATTAAGACACAGCACCTCACCAGTGCACGTCTGACTGGCTATGAATTAACATTGTTCTCCAAACATATTACGATTAAAAGATGTGCCACTCTGAATCCAGCAAACACCAGGAGATGATGGACGGAGCGCTGAAACTTTTCAGACGCTCACCCCCAGTCACAGATCTGGGTTGAATCCATCATCGTTCTTTAGCTCACTTCACCACCCCAGGTCAGACCCAGCCATATGCAAATCAGTCTTGACCAAGTTCCTCATGGGAACAGTCCAGCCCGAACTGCCAAACCAGGTCTTCGCTGAACCAGAAACAAGCATCCTGGGACCGGTTTCGGGGTAACACCCCTCATCAGTCAGGCTAGCTTGAATCCAGTGGCAAAGTGAGCAAGGGACGCATGTCTGGGAATACCCTGCCAACTTAGGGTGAACAAAGCAAACACAAGGAGATGATGGACGGAGCACTGAAACTTTTCAGACACTCACCCCCAGTCACTGATCTGGGTTGAATCCATCATCGTTCTTTAACTCACTTCGCCACCGAGGTCTTTTTGCATTTGTCACCCCGAGTGGGACGGGTATGCCCAGACGTGGGTCCCGTGCTCTCCATGCCACTGGAGTCAAGCTATCCTGGCTCATGAGGGCTGAATGCCCGAAACCGGTCCTAGGATGTTTGTTTCCAGTCCAGGGAGGACCTGGCCTGGCAGTTCGGGCTGGACTGTTCCCATTGGGGGCAGGGTCAAGACTGATTTGCATATGGCTGGGTCCAAACTGGAATGGCATGGTGAGCAAAAAAACAATGGATTTAGTCCCAGATCTCTGTACTGGGGTGAGTGTATGACATTGTTCTGCATTCTGTCCATCAATTGTTCTTTTTGCATTTGCCACTCTGAATCCAGGCACGTTACTGCCCCTCCCTTCTGAGAGTGATGAGATTGATAAACATGACTGTATCTTCCGGACGGAAGAAGAGACGAAAGGATGGGCAGACTTGACTGATGTTACCTTATCTGACTCACAAGGGGAACTATATGTCGATGGCTCTTGTTTTAAACTACCAGATGCCACTAGAACTGCTGCGTATGCTATTACCACACTGCGTACTGTAGTTGAGACATCACAAGTTCCTTATCAGTCGGCCCAAGCTGCTGACCTTGTTGCCTTAATACGAGCTTGCGAATTGAGTGAGGGACTGGTTGTCAATATTTATACTGACAGCCAGTACGCCTTTGGAGTCGCGCATAACTTTGAGCAACTCTGGGCTGAGAGAGGGTTTCTTACTTCGCATGGCACTAAGATTCAGCATGGCACCTTATATTGAGGCTCTTGTCTGTTTTGACACTCCCTAAGAAATTGGCCATAGTAAAGTGTAGCGCCCACCGGAAAGTCACTGATGATGTAGGTAGGGGAAATGCGTTCGCAGATCAGACAGCTAAGGAAACAGCCCGGACAAAAATGAAAATAATGTTTGTAGCAGGTCCCGCTAGGTGGGTGCCTGAAGTTACCATGTTTGAGGATACACTTGAGAATGTGAAAGAGATACAAAGTGAAGCCACAATGGAGGAATTAGCAGTGTGGCAAGAAATTACAGCACAATTGAACGATTAGGGATGTTGGATTGATAAGTCAGGGAAGCAGAGATGGATGTTACCAGATGCATATGTTCTTCCTGTAGTCACAATGGCCCATGGCCCATCGCATATTAGTGCTAAGGGTATTTGCAAGTTGTTAGACTCTGTATGGCAGAATGACAACATTTCTAAGACATCTGCACATTTAGTGAAGTACTGCATGGTGTGCATGATGCACAATCCTGGAAAAGGTACCCCTACACCACCCAGTAATTTTGCACCACCTACTTTTCCTTTTGATGGATGGATTACATGGAATTAGATAGGTGCAATAATTTGAAGTATGTTTTGGTGGTTGTTTGTGCATTTAGTAAATGGGTTGAGGCTTATCCCCCTAAAGACAATACAGCCATTATGACTGCAAAGGTACTCCTGAAGGAGTTCTTTCCTCATTTTGGCTTGGCCCGTTTGATCTGGAGTGATAACGGAAGTCATTTTAATGCCAAAGTGTTTCAATTGATTTGTGATGGTTTGAGTATCAAGCAGAAGTTTCACGCTGCCAATCATCCAAAGTCAGCAGGTTTAGTTGAGAAGTACAATGGTACTCTCTAACTGAAATTGGCAAAGATTCGGTAGACCACAGGGTTACAGTGGCCAGATGCTTTACCATTAGCTCTTTTGTCGACAAGAACAACAGCACATTCTAGGACAGGATTGTCACCGTACGAGGTCGTGTTTGGACACCCGGCAAGTGTCTGGGGCGTCCCACGCCCTCAGCGGTTTTCAGATATTGAGTACCCGTTGTTGATTGACTACCTGTGCCAGTTAACTCAAAGTTTACGTTCTATTCACCAACAGGTCCGGGAAGCCCTGCCAGCTACACCAGAGGGGCCCAGACACAATATTCAGCCTGGGGACATCGTGTTGGTGCGGAACTTCCAGCGGAAAAGAGTTTGGAGCTGCGTTAGAAGGGACCTGAACAAGTCCTCATATCTACATGCACAGCTGTTAAAGTCGCCAGCCGAAAGAACTGGGTGCACGCGACTCATTGTCGCAGGATACCATTACCCTTGCCCTACGATCAATGGGTGAGGGATGGAGTAGGGAACTCCGAGTGTGAGACCGTGCCTCAGTTTGTCCCCTTTAGCGACGCCAGGCTGACCTGGACCAAAACGGATGAGGAAAATGATGAAGTGTTGAATGCAGCAGCTCCACCGGAAATACGGGCTATCCAGGAGCCCCTTTTCACTGATCCCTCTGTGCCTGGAGTTACTAAGTATAATCTGCGCCCTCGGCTGAGGAACAGTGCACCAAAGGAGAAGTCAGATTAGTTAGGGATGGACTGTGTAAGTTAGGGTGTACTTTGCTATAGTACCAACGGAGATAGTTTAGGGTGATGTGAGATTTCTGCACTGTTTAAACATTGGGCAGGATAGAACAAAGTATCCCCTTGGGGGTACATTATCCTGGTCGATGTGGGAACCCGAGATTAGGACGGAGCAAGCTCTACCGCCGGTGCTCAAGAGTGCCAACGTTTTGTTGGACAACAGGAGCCTGTACCAGTGAAGCTCTGACGGACACTGGGAACTTGCATATTTCTTTCGCTGGCATATTTCCCCCTTGTTTCATCATTTGCTATGCATCCCTTTGGCAGGTTGGTTGCCGACGAAGAGCAGCCAGTGATTCCTCCTGTTTATACAAGTATATTCTGGTCTACAAAGAAAAAGATATTATGTGCTATTCTTGTGATTTTGCTGCTATTGATTCTGGGTGGAGTGTCCTGGGTTTTGGAACGAGATCAAGATGCAACGTCATGTACTAAACATAAGGGGCCCGATTCACAAAAGTAATCTGAGACAAAATCCTAACTTTACGACTTTCGGTATTCACAAAAGGCATTTAGGAGTAGTAAAGTTAGATTTTGTCTTAAGTTTGTCTTAGTTTTGGTCTTAAGACAAAATCCTAACTTAAGTTAAACTTAAGTTAGGATTTTGTCTTAAGACCAAAACTTAAATTAAACTTAAGTTAGGATTTTGTCTTAAGACCAAAACTTAAGACAAACTTAAGACAAAATCCTAACTTTACTACTCCTAAATGCCTTTTGTGAATACCGAAAGTCGTAAAGTTAGGATTTTGTCTCAGATTACTTTTGTGAATCGGGCCCACAGTTGTTTCTCAAGTCCGCGAAAAAAGGACAGCCCTGAGTAATGTATTTCTAGACACATACAAAAGGTTTTTTGGAGAAGGTACTGCTTGCTACCCTACTGACTCTGTTACTAGCTTATGGACTGCTTATCCATTGTCACTTGTTAATTACACTTATACTCGGCCCCCTGATTTCGTAAAAGGACAAGGAGTATTTGGGTTTGATTATCCAAGCCCATGTCTATATCATCGAAAGCCACGAGGCATAGGTTATCCAGGATGTAACAACAATACTTATTGTGATAATTTCTATATGGAAAAACAGAATGTAACATTGGTGGGGTGGCATTACAAAGAATTGACAGTTCCCCGAGAAGCTGGTTATTACCCTGCATGTTGTCCAATTTGTCAATTTTACTGACCTCATTCTGTATGTCAACTGCTCAGGGATAGTTCTGCGTAAGGGCACGTACTCTATGGTAGATCCAAAGGACCCTAGTACCGTTGGATGGAATTCCAGGTATGCTGCTGTAGATTATGATAGGCCTATTTATGCACACCCAGGATTTTTCTTTTTATCTAATGGGACTTATTCTAATATGCACAATGGTACAAATGATGTGGCCCTTGGGATGGTGTTGCCTCTAGGTGTGCCTTGCAAACATGCAAAGCCTAAGGTCAGATGGATTAAAAGAACACTGACAAAGGAATTTTGCGAAGGGGTGACAGACCTTGAAGTCAATAATTATAGTAATGGTATCACTTTTGGGTATATTCTCTCCTCTATTATAACCTTTGGTGGCACTGCTGTGGCCAGGGGCGAGAAAGCTAGAGAATATTTTGGATGTAAGCTGCAAATACTGTCTAACTCCATGGTAGCGGCTTTGCGTGACATCACCACCCAATTAGAAAGTATGCGAATATACTCTGAGCAGACTAGCTATGCTGTTGATTTTATCCTGGCCAAGAGTGGTGGTGTGTGCGCAGTAGTAGGAGACCAGTGTGTAGTCGGGATCACTAATATGGAAAAGAACATTACTCTACACATTTTAGACATTCTAGAAAATGTTAAAGGAATGGAAAGTGGGAACTGGAGTTGGTCACTTTTTGGTGGCTGGGGTTGGATCCTTAAGAAGGTGATTTATTTCATTGTGATTTTGATTTCTTGCTGTGTCCTGGTCCAGTGTCTTTCCTTATGTTGCTCTTATTGCACTACCCTTCTCGCTCCTAAGAGAATATCAATTCATGATACTAATGCAACAATTATGATTCAAAAGGAAGTAGAAGACCTCATGCAAATAGATGAGGGTATTTTTGAGACTTCTTCCCTCCTTACTGTTTTCCTTCCCGAAGCTGAAGATGTGGAGTGCTCCTAAGACAATTATTCATGATGTATTGCATTATATGTTTTTTCTGCTACTATACAAAATGTTTAGCTCATGCTAAAAGGAGGGCCTGTTGGAATAGAAAAGTATGTTTTAGCATTGTTTTACGTAAGTTAGCATTCGTGGCACCATTTTGTGTAAGGGCGCCATTTTGTATCATGATCGAAATTAATTCTTCGCCATTTCTGAGAAACGGCCGTCTCTAGGTTATGTTTCTTCGGAGCTGAGTTTTGCTACACTAATGAATGCACTGTTCTTATTAACGCATACCTTTCCTTAGATGTAGGCCTTCTCCCACTTGTCTAGTGGTCTAGTGGTGGGTACAGGCAGAGCAACCTTGAGTAGTAGATAATGTGTGCTCGGCCTCAGAATCGAAACGTACTCCTTTGTAATTTACTGTCCAGCTGCATCTCTCTGGAAAATTCCATGGTGGGCCTGTTTTCATTGGTTTCGAAGTGTACATAATGTATCGTTATGCTTGCTGATGTCAGTCCCTCTGCAGCACTCCCTAGAGACTGGGCAGACAGGGCTCCGCTCTGAGCGTATTCTGAATAAACAGATATTGGTTTGTATTCTCTACTGTCTGACCGACTCTTCATTTGGTATGGAAGGCTGAGAGGTGGTCTTGTGTGACCCGGGAGACCCGAATCGGGTCACTTCCTTCAGAACGTGGGCAAGGAATGAGAGTTGCTACCATTACGTCAGGTTCTGGATCAGCTCTCTATTCTGCTATGTTGCTTAGAGAGGTCAAATGTAAGGTAAGATGATTCTCCTTTAGTGATTATTTTGATAATGTTTTTTTCCTTATCATGTGATTTGGTTTAGCAGTCTAAGGTTTAGGGGAATTAACTGCCCTGCGCAGCAGGCGCTGGTCCATGTTCCGGGCTGCGATGCTGACAGTCCTTTCTCCTGTTCTTATCCTCCGCAGGCTGGCGGTTTTGTTTTCATTGCTGGGGCCGCTGCAGATGAGGTGTGCAGCTCCTCTACCATTGCTTCTTAGTGAGTCATTTGTCTTCGGCGTTAGCTGCTGTGCTCTTGTGGCGGCCTTTTTCTGCTAACTGGCACGTCCTGCATGTCGGCAGCTCCTGTGAGATGTCGGAGCCATGAGATTTGGTTCCCTTAGAAACGGGACCAATGCAGAAAGAGCCTGTGTTGACATTTGTTGTGAATGGAGTTGACTGCCTCGTGTAGCTCTGTGGGGGTTCCTTCTGTGGATGCACTGTGCCTCTTGATTAATGAGGCTGTAAAGTCAGCTTTCAGGGCCAGGCAGTCGTAAGGGCCTCCTGCAAAGATGCCAAGGCTTAATCTCATGGAGGACCTGGATTATCCAGATGAGGGGGAAGAAAGGCGGGGTGGATTTGTACAGGGAGCTGAGCTCTCTAATCTCATCACCCATGTCAGGGGCAATCTCGGATTTCCTACTCCTGTGGGGGATAAGATTGAGGAAGACTTTTTTACGCAATACCAGCGCCGTGACCCAGACTCTTTGCCGTTGCACAGTGTGGTCCGCAAAGTACTTTTGCATGAATGGAGGGACATTGATAACTCTGCATTCCCTCGGGTTCTGAGCAAGCGTTATGCATTGGAAGGGTTTTCTGAAGAATTACCACATTCTGTCAAGGTAGATGACCTGATGGCTGGTCTATCCTCACAGGGCACGGTGCTTGTGGATGACCCCTTTTCCTCAGACCCTGTGGTTAAGAAGGTGGAGGGGGCAGTGAATGGGTCTAATTTGGCTTCCAGTATCTCCATCAGAGCAGCGGCCTATACTAATTACATGGTCCAATCCCTATTGAAGGATTTTCATGCTCTGGCACAACAGATGATTGAGGGGGTGGATACGACCTCCCTGCTGGCTTTGATGGAGCTCCAAGTTTGCTACTTGTCCAACATATCTTTCGATAATTTGTGTTCGGCTGCAGCAGCATCAGGGTCTCCTTTTGTTGTGCATCGCCACATCTGGATGTGGGCTTGGAAGACTGATGCTTTGCAAAAGTCTGTCCTCTTGAAGTTGCCCTTCGAGAATTGGAAGGTTTTTGGGCCCCAACTTGAGGAAATTATGAGTTAATCAGCCAAGAATAGGAAGCTGGTTGCTCACATACGCCCTCCCTCCAGGGGAAGAGGTTTTGGATATCATTCTGCTTTTTACATCCTTAGGCTACAGGTTATAGCCAGCCCTTTTGAGGCAGGGGTCGTGGCTGGGGAGGGGGGGGATGCTGGAGGAGACAAATCTCAGTCTCAGTCATCTTTTGTCTCAACCACTCCTTCTCCAAAGCAATGACTATCCATTCCTTCTGGTAGGATGTCGTCTTCACTTCTTCTGTCACCAATGGCGGGAAATATCAGACACCTGGTCAGTTTGGACAGTGTCACCAGGTTACCGGTTCGAATTTTCATCTCGTCCACCTCAGGTTTTCAAGGAAACTCCTCTGCCTTGGAACCCCACAAAGCAAGCAGCTTTGCTAGAAGGTATTCAACTTCTTTTGGAGAGGGCAGCGATTATCAAGGTTCATGCCCAGGAAAGGGATCTGGGTTATTACTCCGTTCTTTTTCTCATGCAGAAAGCCTCAGGCGACTACCGTCCAGTTTTAGATTGGAAGGGAGTGAATATGCACATTCCACACAAACACTTCAAGATGGTAACTTTACAGTCAATACTTCAGTTGGTTCATCAGGGGAGCTTCCTGGCATTCCTAGACCTGATGGACCTGTACCTGTATGTTCCAATCCAACTGGTGAATCAGAGGTTTCTTCGTTTTGCAGTGGGTACGAGCCATTACGAATTCTAAGTGCTTCCTTTTGGATTTTCATCAGCGAATCAGCGTTAAGGTTTTTTAAGAAACTCTTGGCTCCCCGGTAGGTTCTTTATTCTCGAAGAATTCAAGTTTACCTTTACCTGGATGATTGGCTAATTGTTTCCCCTCCTTTTTCTAACAATGCGGGGGAGGTGATACAAGTCTGCTCGTCAAATCAACTTCAAGAAGTCCTCTCTACAGCCCTCTGAGTCCCTGAAGTTCATCAGGGTCCACTTTGGGATGGATTTGGGGATAGTGCTCCTTTCTCCCCAGAGACCATTGACCCAAATCCAACATCTCTCTTGAGTTCTGTCTCAACCTTAGGTTTCTGCACGTCTTTGGCTGGGGAGTCATGGGGAGATGGCCTCCACTCTGCAAATTCTCCTCTGGGCCCTTCTCTATTTCTATCCCCTCATGCATCACCTTCTCAGTCACTGGGATCCGGCTTCTCAGGAATATGAATCTCTCATTCCATTCCTGTTACTTCAGAGATTCGGGAGCAGGAGAACTGCTCATGTGTAAGGAATGGGACGGGAAGACGGATGAGGAGGTAATGACAGTTGCTATCATTACATCATATTCTAAATCGGTTCTCTAGGGGGCGTGGTCTGGCCACCTGATCCGGGAGCTTTGCTGAGGGAAAGGCTCCAGACGGAGGCGTGGACCTTCTGAGTGTGGCTGGAGCAATTTTTCCGATGCCTCATAAGGGGGTATAAACTCCGGATCCCGACGGCCCGGGCTCCGATGCTGCCATCGGGCATCCAGAGGAAAAAATACCTTGAGGCAGGGGTGAGTGAATGGGGCCTAGAGGCGCGCTTACAGCCTCAGCCCTTGCGTAGCCCGTTAACACCGCCTCCAACTCATCACGCCCTATACCCATTGCCCCGGTTGCATAGGCCCGCTGACCGGAGCAGGTGTAATTACATTGGCGGCAATTTCATTGACAATATTTCATTCAGGAACATTAATACCTCACATTTTCATCATGAGAGCCCTTGACCCGGACGCCTGAGGGGAGTCTTAGCTGACTAAAATGTGAGTGAGGAGGGTCCGGGAAGACTTACCCACAGCCTCGGTCCTCGCATATCTGCTGGCATAAACAACTCATGACGTCTGCGGCGCTCCCCCCCTCTTCGGATCTGTGATGGGCGGAATCGATCTCTACCCCGGCTACAATTTATTGAGAGGGGAGTGCAGCCCTGACTACTTCATGACTTTGGCTTCCTATCTGGCACCACCCACCCTCTGAAAACGCCGGAGTGTTAGTGCGATAGGTGCGCCTCAGGACTCTGCCAGAACTAAGCAGCTGCAGAGGGGTGCCCTGAGTGGGTGAGTGTGCCCCCCCACACCCCATGTATATAGTCTGGAGGCGACACCGAGGCACAGCAGGCCTTACACTTATACCAGGACCATGTTGCACCAAACACGCCGTAGAGCGCCCCACGGCCGGCATCACGATTGGGGGAGGGAGAGTTATGGACACGACCTCTCCCCCCATGCAGGCAGGAGGGGGAGAGAGTCATGGCTCCCTAAATTAAGCACCTAGATCCCCGGCTTCCCCCCCCCTCACAGCGCCAACAAAACTACAACTCAGCAAGCACTCCACTGAGTATTACCACGGCCCCCAACAGGGCAAAAGATAGCAGAAGTGTCCACGGTGAAGAGGATTAACACGAGAGAGGACCTCCTGCATGCGACATAGCATCTAGGTTCCTCTGTCACCATCTAGGCTATAGTTATCAAAACATCAAGATCCACCATATGGGTAATGATCTAAATGATGAAGTAAAGGGCCTATAGTGGATGGGGGAACAAAATTGTGTTCCTATTTCATGATAGGACATACACAAACGTTGTTTAAATACCCCTCACACATCAAAAGGACCCTTGATGTCATGCTTCATCATTGGGGTCTTCCCATCCCACTGTGGGATGGGGCGTGCTACAACCAGCGACTGCGCGGGAGCACTTATCTAAAAGACTATGTGTGGTGCAGGGTGGTGAGAAGAAGGGTCAAAGGGTGAAATTAAAAGGAACTGGCCTCATGGACATAAAACAATTTAATAGGTCATTGAGGCTGAACCTGTTAAAATAGTGATTTGGAATAGTCATGCATATAATGAGCTGACTTTCCTAAAAGTCAACATGTTCGAAGCTCAAGGCTTCTTCATCAGGACTAAGAAGATCCCTTCAGCGCTCACTTATTGTTTTAAAAAGTGAAAATAATCATATACAAAAAGAATTGCAATTATTCATGCAGTATAAAGTACCTGTTTGTACTTCTAAATGTAAATCAGTAAGTACTATATGTTAATCTGTAAAAAAGGGAAATATTGAAGTATTAATAACGCCATACACGGCGTTGTCTCACGAAGACCTGCAAAGACAACACATGTGTCAAAGTGACTGTTAATACAACATAGTGCTATGGTGGTGCATGGACCTGTGAAAGAAATTGGGAAAAGGGAAAAACATACAATGACACACAACATATAACATAAAACACACACTCTATTTAGTGACTATGATAATAAAGATAATGATAATAAAGAGGCGGTGTGTATAACAGTGTATATACACAATAGTGACTTCTTCCTGCTTATCCGTACCTGAGGCTCATGGGGCAATACACCCATTCATACATTGTATGTATCGTGTATATACACTGTTATACACACCGCCTCTTTATTATCATAGTCACTAAATAGAGTGTGTGTTTTATGTTATATGTTGTGTGTCATTGTATGTTTTTCCCTTTTCCCAATTTCTTTGACAGGTCCATGCACCACCATAGCACTATGTTGTATTAACAGTCACTTTGACACATGTGTTGTCTTTGCAGGTCTTCGTGAGACAACGCCGTGTATGGCGTTATTAATACTTCAATATTTCCCTTTTTACAGATTAACATATAGTACTTACTGATTTACATTTAGAAGTACAAACAGGTACTTTATACTGCATGAATAATTGCAATTCTTTTGTATATGATTATTTTCACTTTTTAAAACAATAAGTGAGCGCTGAAGGGATCTTCTTAGTCCTGATGAAGAAGCCTTGAGCTTCGAAACATGTTGACTTTTTAGGAAAGTCAGCTCATTATATGCATAACTATTCCAAATCACTATTTTAACAGGTTCAGCCTCAATGACCTATTAAATTGTTTTATGTCCATGAGGCCAGTTCCTTTTAATTTCACCCTTTGACCCTTCTTCTCACCACCCCTGCACCACACATAGTCTTTTAGATAAGTGCTCCCGCGCAGTCGCTGGTTGTAGCACGCCCATCCCACAGTGGGATGGGAAGACCCCAATGATGAAGCATGACATCAAGGGTCCTTTTGATGTGTGAGGGGTATTTAAACAAAGTTTGTGTATGTCCTATCATGAAATAGGAACACAATTTTTTTCCCCCATCCACTATAGGCCCTTTACTTCATCATTTAGATCATTACCCATATGGTGGATCTTGATGTTTTGATAACTACTGACCTGAGGAGGACGTATCCACCGTTAGCGTCCCTAGGGGCACTACCTCTTCTCTCCCTAACTTTGTTTTTTTGTAGTCTTCTGGACAGCGTATAGCTGTGGGAGTTCATCCAGTATTTCTGGGATTCAGGCAATATCGTTCAGTGCACCGGTTTTTTGCCTTGTATGTATTATTATTTTCTACATTTAAATTCTCTTCACACACACTACCTATACACACACTCACACGAATATTCACAGTCATGGCCGAGACAGCAGGTCTCACGTTCAATGAAGACGAGATCGACAGGATCTTAGCTGCCCTCAACCCCTTTGAAGGGCTAAGTAACTCAGACCAGGACCCAGCAGCTCTGTTTGGGATGAGATGGCTAATCTCAGAAGAACCCAGATCAAAACTGCTCTGCATGGCCTACTAATGACTGAGTACTTAAGGGCCAATGCGGCACCTCATGGCCTAATTGTCCGCAACGAACCATTCATTTTTCAGCACGACAAGGCATTCAAAAAGGATTGGTCACTTATATCCTGGCACTGCACTAGAGATTGGCTGGTCTTGATAATAAAAACAGCAACCCGTCTGGCACAAGAATTAAAAATTGACATACAGAAGTTGGAGGTGCAACTTAAGAGCTACCAATCTCATACAGTATTAAAAAAGAGATTGGATGAATTGAATCAACAGATGAGTGAGTACGAGATTACTCTGAAACAAAGCAAATTCAAGAAATTAAAAAAAGACACTGCAGCCTTTAGCCATGAACGTATATACCCCTATATACGTGAGGATTACGTAACAAGGAAAGCCAATAGTGAACAAAACTCTGATAGCGATACATCAGACACCGGCTCGAACGATTCATATTCTAGCCGGGGCAGCAATTTGAGAAATCAGAGAGCAGGAACATGGAAACAAAGACCTTACCAACCTAGAGGGAGATGGAACCACTACCCAAACCAACCAATCTTTGCCCACTATCCATACGGTCCACCACCAATGGGAGGACCATTCCAACACTGGGCACCTACACCACAGGAGTATGATTATTATGGACCACCTCCTTTTAGGCACACGCCCAGGACCTCAAAGAGGAAGGAATCGACGAGGCAATCATGTCCACTGGAGGAACGACCCAGAAGATGCAGTCAGAGTGTCAACAAGGAGCATGACCGGAACCACGAATCAACCAACAACCAGCAAGTAGGAAACCTAGTGGTCAATCTTACATCACTGGTTCTCAGTGAACCACAAAAACTGGCCTTAAGTAAAGGTCTTGGTTTTGTGCCCACTAATAAAATGGACAATTTCAAGCTATGTTTGGAGGTAAAAGAATTCTTAAGAAAACTTAAACTACGGGCTTTCTTTGACAAGAAGGATTCCACAATGACTACAGAGGAACAGACTTCTGATACCGGATTACGACCTAAGTCCACTTTCACCCCCCGGATCCAACCCTTCCAGTGGAGTTACTCACCTTTGAGAGAGCTGTTATGGGTGAAATCATGCAATTGTCTAATACAGACAAAAAAACCTTTCATAATACAACACGAGAGGAAAAGGAGGCTATACGAACTCTGGCTAATAACAGGGATCTCACTATCAAACCAGCGGATAAAGGCGGAGCCATTGTGTTACAAACCACTCCCAAGTACGACACTGAGTGTAGACGACTATTGGATGACTTACGCAATTATGAAGTGATCCAAGATGATCCAACAGAAAGGATTCGAATACGGATAGGAACAATGGTGGAGGAAGCGGTCTGTCACAACTGGATATCAAAAAAGAATCAGAATTTCTGATACAAAAATCACCCATAACACCCTATTTTTACACCATTCCTTAAATCCATAAGAACTTGGATGATCCTCCTGGACGTCCTATCGTCTCAGGGATCGGTTCTCTATTAAAACCCCTGTCCAAATTCTCTGATGCTTTTTTGCGACCGCTAGTCCAGAAAACAGGTACTTACCTTAAAGACACGAAAGCAGTCTTACAACTACTTGCGACTCAGGACTTTGACATAAATCAACATCTTCTACTTGGTTTAGACGTTGAGAGTCTGTACACTAGTCTTCCTCATGATGAAACCATTGGTATCATAGAAGAAGTTTTATATGCAACCACATGGGAATACCACACACCACGTAGTATGGTTATGGAATGCATTTCCTTAGCATTAAAAGAAAATTTCTTTCTCTATAAAGATACATACTATTTACAAAAACATGGGACTAGCATGGGAAGCACCTTCGCTCCTAGTCTTGCAGGTCTTTACGTGCATCATCTAGAGACAACCAAGATACTGCACCTAGACAATCCATTCTATGAGCACATCATTACCTGGAAGAGGTACATTGATGATATCCTAGTGATATGGAAAGGCGATACTCACTCTGTTGAGTCCTTTATGCTATGGCTAAACCAACAAAATCAGTTCTTGAAATTCACACATATAGTATCCAATACTGACTTAGTGTTCCTCGATCTTAACATTTACCCAGAGAATGGCAAGCTCAAAACAACTACTCACTTCAAACCTACTGCAAAGAACTGTCTTCTCCTTTATAGTAGTTTCCACCCACGACATTTGCGAGACAATCTCCTTTTGGACAGTTCCTACGCTTAAGAAGGAACTGTACGGAAATTACGGATTTCAAAACCAAGCTACTGATCTTGAAAGGAAACTACTAACACGTGAATATCCACCAAGAATCATCAAACAGGGTTGGAAAAGAGCCAGGTATAACAATAGAGAGGCTTTGTTGGATAACAATCCTCCAAAGGAAAGAGAGACCAGACCAATCTGTGTCACAACATACAATACCCATTCGAATGAAGTATCCAAGATAATTAATAAACATTGGAGAATACTGAACTGTGGAAAACTTTCTTTTCCCAAACCCATGTTTTCTCACAAAAGAGGCAGAAATCTGAGAGATATCCTTGTGCATACGAGGCCACATACCACATGGGAAACTAACCTGGCCCCCTTCAATTCCCAACCGATCCAGGGTCATCATCCCTGCGGAAATTGCAGTACCTGTGCCCTTACTACAAAAAGTAAGAAAATTACATTCTCTAATGGGTCTGTGTGGGAACAAAGACGATTCACTAATTGTAATAGTAAGAAGGTAATTTACATGATCACTTGCCCGTGCAATTTGGAGTATATCGGGATGACGTCCAGACCAGTTAAGATACGGATTGGTGAACATAGAAGCAATGTGAGGTGCAAGAAGAGTACCACTAAAATGGCAACCCACTATCTGTCAACCAACCACAACGTTGACGACATAAAATGGACAGTGATCGAACAAATCTGCCATGAAAAGGATCTTCTGGAAAAGGAACAACGTTGGGTGTTCCGTCTGGGGACACATGACCAGGGATTGAATGACGAAATTCCGTGGGCCCAGCTAATAGGTTAAAGTAGTCATTACACCTGCCTACTCCCCTTCATTACTATACACAGGGCACTAACTGTATCTCAGTGTTTTGGTCCCTGCATGTAGGAGTCCAGATGATACATCAGCAATCTCCTTTACATCCTTGATTTTGCCTGAGTTCGCTAGCGTTCGTTTTACCAGTATCATCTTCTCGGGCCTTTTATATTATCTGACACCTGTTGTGACTTGTGCTGTTCAATGAGCGTTAATTTTTGCTTCTTAATACGCATTATAGCACTTACAGGGCTTTCACTCCTATCATAATGATCATTTTAATTATCACCTACCGCCATGTCTCGCAATCTCTCTTAGATAACCACACGCGGTGTTGGGCATCAACCACACCGCATTATAGAATCCTGAATTTTATTTTTATTTTTTATTTTTCCATATCACCAACTGCTGTTTATTGAATTTTGGTATTAGTTCAAGCTCCAGTGCTGCATCTTATATGCAGTACTTGTTTGCCGAACTACCCTCACTTTCATTTTTTCAATTGAGAACTAAACGTGATGGTGGATAACTATGCCGCTGCTCTATAGTACCCCGGTGTAATGACATACACTTGGTTGTCGAACACGTACGGAATACTCACTTCCGCAGTGCTATTGAGTCAGCGCTCTAGTGCTCTTGGAAAATCGAACTGATAAGCTTTCTTCCGGTTTGTGTGTATGTCTCGCGCCAGTTTCACAGGTGATTCTGGTCTGCTCTCGTTACTTCCGTATAAATAGCCGCTCACCGCACTCCCTAGTCATGCAGCGGAGCCGCGGGTGAGCAGTATGGGGCAAAATTTTGTCTAGCAGCATGTAAGTACGGCATAGCCGTCATGGTCCGAGTTTTCTTCGTTAATTTTCATTGTTTACTCGGCAAGAGGACGAGCACTACCTGACCGTGTCTCTCTCTTCATTTCCATACCATCTTTTTCCCTCTTAGTAACGAGTGACTTCTTCCTGCTTATCCGTACCTGAGGCTCATGGGGCAATACACCCATTCATACATTGTATGTATTGTGTATATACACTGTTATACACACCGCCTCTTTATTATCATAGTCACTAAATAGAGTGTGTGTTTTATGTTATATGTTGTGTGTCATTGTATGTTTTTCCCTTTTCCCAATTTCTTTCACAGGTCCATGCACCACCATAGCACTATGTTGTATTAACAGTCACTTTGACACATGTGTTGTCTTTGCAGGTCTTCGTGAGACAACGCCGTGTATGGCGTTATTAATACTTCAATATTTCCCTTTTTTTACAGATTAACATATAGTACTTACTGATTTACATTTAGAAGTACAAACAGGTACTTTATACTGCATGAATAATTGCAATTCTTTTTGTATATGATTATTTTCACTTTTTAAAACAATAAGTGAGCGCTGAAGGGATCTTCTTAGTCCTGATGAAGAAGCCTTGAGCTTCGAAACATGTTGACTTTTTAGGAAAGTCAGCTCATTATATGCATGACTATTCCAAATCACTATTTTAACAGGTTCAGCCTCAATGACCTATTAAATTGTTTTATGTCCATGAGGCCAGTTCCTTTTTAATTTCACCCTTTGACCCCTCTTCTCACCACCCCTGCACCACACATAGTCTTTTAGATAAGTGCTCCCGCGCAGTCGCTGGTTGTAGCACGCCCCATCCCACAGTGGGATGGGAAGACCCCAATGATGAAGCATGACATCAAGGGTCCTTTTGATGTGTGAGGGGTATTTAAACAACGTTTGTGTATGTCCTATCATGAAATAGGAACACAATTTTTTTCCCCCATCCACTATAGGCCCTTTACTTCATCATTTAGATCATTACCCATATGGTGGATCTTGATGTTTTGATAACTACTGACCTGAGGAGGACGTATCCACCGTTAGTGTCCCTAGGGGCACTACCTCTTCTCTCCCTAACTTTGTTTTTTTGTAACCATCTAGGCTATGACACAACACAGTGGAAGCGGAGAGAGAGAGCGCGCAGGTTTATACACACGCTCCCAGCAAAGAGTGCACCCAAGGAATACTGATACACTGCACGTGGTTCACGCAATAATCCCCCACGGGAGAATCAGCAAAGTACCATTGGGGTGATTACAGGAATAACGGAGAACATCTTGGCAAGATGGAAGAGCCCTGTGGAAAATTGGCACGAACCTCAATACACTCCAACTACTCGACTTAAGCCGAGATCAAGCGGGAGTCCGACATCCATGCCTGGGTAATCAGAGGAGAGCAGTTACAGCAGGTCTATAACTGGACCACAGATATCCTGGCCTTTACCTATCCCTGCTACCTATTTGCCCTCCCATAGTACATCATCCTAGTACTGAAGCCAAATGTCCGCGAACAAGCACGGGAGCAAGTCCTCCAAGCATCTTCTCTTCACAGACGTGCTAAAACAACCCAGGAATATGTCTGCGAAGGGCATCGCATCCCCTACAAGCGGTCCTCCTAGGACCCCCTCACCACCACAAAACGAGACCATGGACCGTATCCTACTAGAAATTTCAACCATCAGTCGCCGTCTTGAAGGAATGGACACTAATATTTCCTCTCTGGCAGCGGAAGCAAAATCGATCCAAACAGACGTTGCGGGGTTCCACACAAAAGTTGAAGGCCTGGACCAAAGACTGACGACAGTGGAGGGACGCCTCGAATCCGTCCACAGCAGGGACCAGGAGCTGTTAGTTCTCCGTAGCAAACTAATAGACCTCGAGGATCGCAGCCAGAGGGGCAATGTCCGTTTCTTCGGATTTCCAGAGAAAATTGAAGGTTGGAATGCCAGAGCGTTCCTATGTGACGTCCTCCCGAAGCTGCTGGATATCATTTTCGACCCGCCACTGGAGATACAACGTGCCCATCGCATCGGTCCCCCATGCAAGGACTCCACCACACGGCCAAGTCCCCTCATTGCTTGCTTCCTCAGGCACAAACAGGCGAGGCAGTTGTTGACCAAAGCCCGCAACAGTGGATCTTTCTCATATGATGGTCAGGATATACGTTTGGCTGCTGACTTTTCCAGGGAAACCAACGATCGCCACAAGGCATTCCTCTCCATGAGACCCCAGCTGCGCCAGTTGGACATCAAGTACAGCCTCTTTCAGCCTGCCCGCTTCCGTGTCACTAAAGATGGAGTCTCCAAAGACTTCTATGAACCGGAGGACCTGCGTCTCTTCCTAGACCACATAGAACCGCACAAAATGGACACTCATCATGCTACCCCGGAGCAGGTACAATCTGACCATTCCCTCCAGCCACCGGACAACAGAAGACAAAACCCCAGTGGATCCTGGCACCGCAGTAGAGATCGGGAGAGAGCTGCTCGCACCCATGATAACAAAGCTTCGGCATTACAAACTGTGGCCACCTTTATCCAGGAACAACATAGAGACAAGTCCCGTTTACCACTAAAGTCTGCCGTGCATGCAGACTGAGCTTGAAGGGAGGCCTAGTTCGGGCCTCTCATTCCAGGGACAGAATCGATGATGGACTCAATTCCAAGAAGAACCCGGACAGCTGAGTATTGCTTTCATAGTGTTAAGAATAATAACAATATTAACTGTTTGCTCTTTTGCTTAGTTGTATTTACACTATATGTTGCCTGCAAAAATGATTTTATTGCTCTGCTCTCAGTTGTTGAAACTATAAATTGTGTTGCTGCCTTTGGCCTAATTTAACACTACATGCCTTTTCCTCCATAAAGCTCTCCCCGGATCTGACCACCCAGCATATTATCATATCATATTTGGATATCTCTCTTGTTCTTTAATGCCGCCCCTTCCGCCACCAAGGCATAAGCCCCAGTCCGTACCATCTTAGTTATATACACATTCTTCCACTTAGCCCTAGACACAGCCCTGTCCTCCCGAAGGAGCCCTGTCTCGTAATGGCGCCCCAGTGAGCTTAGACCCACAGTCGAAGGATTAGTACCCCCAGTGCCGCTGCCCAGTAGCCACTAATCTTCCCCTCCCGGCCCTTTCTCCTTCCTCTTCCCCTCCTTCCTTTCCCTCCCCTGCACCCTACTCCTTGTCAAGCCGTACTACTCCTCCTAGGCCTTACACCAAGATCTACACTTCAATCACTTGCCCCCCCCCGGCTGCACTACCAGACTGTAACACCTCCTCCACGTGCCTGGACTCCCCCTCTTTTCTCTCCTTTCTCTCCTGTCTTTCCCTCGCCCACACCTTTTTTCCCCACCCTCTCTCCCTTCCTTCTCCCTTCTTACTCCCCCTTTTTTCCCATCCCCTACTCTTCTGCCCTCCTCTCACCACTCCTGCATCCATGCTTCTCTACCTGTAACCCTTACACTTCCCCCTCTCTCCGCACATCATCTCTCACACATCCAATAAAGGCGGAATCTACCTCCGCTACCCTCCAACACGCCATACACTCCACTGAGAGCACTTAAAACACCCTTCAGAGACGTACATCATCATCAATACCTCCTTACCCTGAGAAGTTACGCAGGGATTGGGTGGGAAGGATGATTCATAGTAGTATAGGCAAGGAAGATTCTTCTGACACGACGCCCACTAGGAAATGCGGGGTGGCGATCCTCATACGCACATCTCTCCTGGCTACGGTGTCCAAGACATGGATTGATCCAGATGGGCGTTATGTGTTTGCATGGCTGCATATAGGGGAGACCTCTACCTTCATTAGATCAGTTTATGCCCCGACTGGTGCAAAAAAATAACTCCTTCTTCAAATGAACCGCCTCCTAGTAGAAATTAATGCCTCGCAGTACCTTATTGGCAGGGAACGGAACCTGGTAAGGGATCCTATTCTAGACAGAACGGGGCCCCTCGAAAGAGGCAATGCTGCAGACAGAGCTCTAATGGGCGACATATTGACTGATAATGATCTAGTGGACCATTGGCGCCTCTGTCATCTGACTGACGCAGAATACACATTCACCTCCCCAACCCACGGCACGCTCTCCTGACTGGACTACTTTCTGATCTCCCATAGGACAGTGCAATTAGTCCGAGACTCCCACATTTTAGAAGCTGACTCTCTGACCACTCACCAGTTCTCCTCTCGCTAGAGGTGGGTCTGGCTAGACCGGGCCGCAAACCATGGCGCATGAATACACAGCGTCACCGCACTCCACAAGGTAAATTTCAACTGCGTAAGCACCTCCAGGGGTATCTCGCCACCAATCAGGGATCTGTAAGCTCGGGCAGGATCATTTGGGCCGCAACAAAAGCTACAATTCGGGGTCAGCTCATGCGAGACGCGGCACAGGCCAATAGGCAAACAATAGCTCGGCAGAAAGAACTAGAAAAAGACATTGCGTCCTATACCCGCCTATACACAGACAAACCGACTCTGCAGCACCGTAAATCCTCAGAACAGGCCAGCATGGCACTAAATAGCCTCTTTACTTCAAAAGATGAATACGCCTTACAAAGGATGAAAGGAAGGCATTACGAGCAGGGAGAAAAGGCAGAGAGGCTTCTGGCGGCACAGCTAAGCCAAAGGGAAGCTGCAATGGCCATACTGGCAATACAGTCAGTCAATGGGACAACACTCACTTGCCCCCAAGATATTGTGAATGAATTTGCTCAGTTCTATCAAACCCTTTACACCTCTGGGGCACAAACCGATACAGCTAAAATGACCACTTTTCTTTCAGAGGTGACTCTCCCCCGCTTATTGGACAAGGGCAGAGAACTTCTTGAGGGAGAGATCAGCAAGGAAGAAATTGCTCAAGCGATAGCGAACCTCCCCTATCACAAGGCCCCTGGTGAGGACGGATTCCCGGCAGAATTCTATAGATGGGTCGGGAAAGGGGTAGTCGACACTCTCCAGGCGGCATTCCAAGAAGCAGAGCTCAAATATTCTTTAGGTCCCCTCTCTAATAAAGCAGTGATTGCTGTTTTACCTAAGCCTGGTAAAGACCCCACATTGTGCGGTAGTTACCGCCCCATATCACTGCTAAACTGTCATATCACAATTTTGGCCAGTATTTTGGCAACCCGCCTCCGCAAAATCCTCCCCTCCCTGGTCCACCACACACAAGTAGGATTCGTTCCCGGCCGCTCCTCCAGAAATCATATGCGAACCCCGGCACATACTCTATGGTCCGCTAAAAACCTTCATTCCGATGCACTGGCATTGTCACTTGATGCGGAGAAAGCATTTGATTGCATCGAGTGGGACTATCTTTTTAAAGTAATGGCACGATTCGGTTTGGGGGATCAGTTCATCTCCAAAGTACGACTGCTATACGACAACCCCACCGCCCAGGTAAATTGTGGGGGTTTCCTCTCTGACCCGTTACCGATCCGTCGGGGGACGCGCCAGGGTTGCCCCCTCTCCCCACTCCTTTTCCTCCTGGCTATGGAACCCCTGGCAGCTACCATACGCCAATCGACCAAAGTCATGAGTGTTCCCCTTCGGTGGGGGAATCCAAACTCTATCTGTATGGGGACAATATCGTACTTACCCTCACGGACCTACCTAGTTTCCTACCATCTCTGCTTCAAATAATAAACGACTTTTCATCCTTCTAGGGTTACAAAATAAATTGGGACAACAGTGAAGCCTTACCCATCTCGACGGAACCACAAAGGCGGCCATACATGGATTCCCCTTCCACTGGCAACCATCACGCCTCAAATACTTTGGCGTTTTAGTAAATAAAGGAATGGAGGGGATGATCACGTATAATATGGGCCCCCCGCTCACCCAATTGCAGCGCGACTTTGACAAGTGGAAGGCGCTGGGGCTCTCCATGTGGGGTAGGGTTCAAGCCGTACGTATGGTCACACTCCCGCGTTTCATTTACACTTTGAGCATGCTTCCCTTACAGGTACCTCTGTCCACACTGCGTTTAATTGACTCCAAAATAAAATCCTTACTCTGGGGCTCCTTGAGGCCCCGTCTGGGCGCTCTGAAACTTAAGGCTCGCTGTTCTTGCGGGGGACTAAGCCTCCCATCAATAGAACACTTTGCACTCGCACTACAGCTCTCTCAAATGGTGCTCTTACTGACAGATACCCCTGATATACTGCAATGGGTGCAAACAGAGAGACACCTACTATATACAGGGTTAGGCCTCTTTGCTTTATATGGTCAGGGGGCTAGCCGTCAAGACCCCTCAAACCCGGTACTATTAGCTATGCACAAGGCTTGGCAACGTGCGCATCGGCTGATGGGCTCACACCCACGATTACACGAGAAAGCCCCTCTTTGGGGAAATGCTGGCATAAGCATCAATAGACAGCCACTGTCATGGCCACTATGGGAGGCGGCGGGCATCCACACTCTGGATCAGCTCCTCCACAATGGGGACCTTAAGAGATTTGCGCAACTCCAGGAGGAATTTGGTCTTCCCACGTTGCAGTCCCGTAAACATATGCAGCTATGCCGATGTCTACAGAAATGTCTGGGACAGCGCCCTGGGTTACTCCTAATCTCGCTGGTATTATCATACCTCCACACGTGGGGTTTGCACAAAGGAGTTACGTCCGGCCTCTACGGTGTACTCACCTCTCATCTCTTCTCACAACCCCTGTTACAAACTCTTCGCACCAGATGGCAAGCCCAGCTCTCGGTCTTTTATGGATCGGAGGAGTGGGAAGAACTCTTCGACGACTTGGACAGGGGTGCCCGAGAGACAAGACTGAAATTTTGTCTCTTTAAAATCCTAGACGAGTGTCATTGGTCACCGATGAAGTTGCATAAGCAGGCCTTCTTCCGCATGCAAACTGCTGGAGATGTGCAAATACAGCTTGTGATACAACCCACATCATATGCAAGTGTCCCTCAGTACAACCCTTTTGGGCCTACGTGGGCAAGACCTTGAGCACCACTATGCCCTTGCGTCTGCCGCTTACTTCCGCTGCTATCCTTCTGCATGACCTACGGCGCTTCCCAGAATTGTCAAAGCCACAACGCCGACTCTATCACTCAGCACTTGCCACAGCTAAGCTATGTATCCTGCGTCAGTGGAGATCGCCGACTCCTCCATCTCAGGAGGCTTGGTTAGTAGCCATGATTCACACAGCCTCACACGAACGAGTCATTTACAACCTTCAGGACCAATCTGAACTGTTCCTTTAAGTGTGGGCGCCTTTCCTACGTACAGAGAGAAACAGCGAGCAATGCATCACAACAGAAAGTCCACCTCGGACATCAACATGACAACATTAAGTCGTCATAGCGACTTACTCTACTTTACTCTACTCCTCCCCATGCACATGAGCCCCAACCCTCCCCCCAATCCCCCACCTCACACCCTCCTTCACCTTCTATCTCTTCCCTCCCTCTTGCCTTTCCCACTCCCAGTGACAACTTCACCCTAAATAATCCTTGATATTCCTCCTTACTTTCCTCCTCCCTATACACCCAATATTTTCCCTCCCCTCCCCCTCCCCCTCCCTGATTTCCTGGCACCGTGGCTCCACAAGCTAATATTAGTTAAGTCACACCCAGACATTATTATACGTCTCACAATAAACTGACGTAGTTTAGCACCCTCCCCTACCTGTGCTCCTATTTTGCCCTTGATATGGTAAAAGTAACTTTAAACCAGAGCACCCACTTTTCTCACACCTCATATTGTAGTTGACACACACCAGAGGCGTTTCCTTTTCTTACATCACCTCACCACACCTCCCTACGGACTTATGTGTTCCGCGTATTGTCCCCCCCTCTATGCCTAGGAACCGATACGGTCCCAGCGTGATCAATCCAGACATGGCCCCCTATACTATGTTATCACCGATACGTCAATCCTTCCCCTCCCTCGTTCACATTTCAACGCAGCATATTTAGCAATTGCTATACGGAAATAGACATTTCCCCTCCCCCCTTTTTCCTTTCCTACTGTCCCTTCTTTCAGTCCTATCATCTTCTTTCTAAATACTTTCTTCAACCTTCAAGAGGCATGCACCACACAATTTTTCTTTGCTGTAATATTTAATGTGGTCATTGTATTGGTGTGGTCGACGCCGATGTTCCTATGATGTTATTTTACTTTAAAATTGCTAATAAAGAATTCTAACACTAAATGGGTTCTCTATTTAAAGAGACTAAATAAATAAATTCTCAGCTTATCTCATCAAGTGTTTGTTATGTAACAAATTCTTATTTAGTCGTTTTAGTATGCAGTCCTACAAAGAGCTGCTAGCTAGATCACAGCCTCTTTCGTCTCGCATGAATAGCATTTCCTCTCCCATTTTTTATGCCACATCATGGCTCAAGTCAATGGAGTATCTCACTTAATGCCATTGGGTTTTTGGGTGGATCTGTTCACCTCATAAGTGCTTCGCTCAGTTAGTTGCAATGAATGAGCTTCATCGTTTTCAGCAAGCAGCATGGCCTATTAGATTAATGCAACACCATCTTAAAAAGAAGGCTTCCCACACTGAAAGCAACACATTTATTGCCATAAACAAACACGTACTTAAACTTACTTGTAAATATGTAATTAAATGCACTTTAAAATTTTATGTTTCAAAGAAAATACTGTTTTTTTATTGTGCAAGAAACCGCAACCTAAAAATTTAAAATAAATCATATCCGGTAATTATTATTGTATTTACGCACTTTTATAGATGATAGAACTTAAACTTTTGTGATTTTTTTGAAGAATGTTGGAATCGGTAATTCTATGATGTTTTCATCCACTACAGAGTGCTGCTTATTCTGCGCATATGCATGACAAACTTAAAATGGTCAACAAAGTCTCTCAAGACATTTCCCTGTATGCTTTCCTATGCACTTTCAAGACATGCAATCCAATGTCAATCGCAAGACTAGAAAGTGTATTTTTCCCATGTCCTCAATTTTTAACTCCTTTGGGGCATATTCACAAGGACCTACCGCCGATTTATCTCCACCTTAACGCATCAAAAGTGGAGATAGATTTAACACCCCATTCACAAGCGGGTGCAAACTGCAGACATCGCCAGTATTCCCACGATAACTGCCCCAAAACTTATCCCCTGGGAGGACACCACCAACTAACCCTAATGAGATGCAGAGTAGAC
This sequence comes from Calotriton arnoldi, assembly GCA_963921515.1. Classification (NCBI taxonomy): domain Eukaryota; kingdom Metazoa; phylum Chordata; class Amphibia; order Caudata; family Salamandridae; genus Calotriton; species Calotriton arnoldi. The sequence goes on along the minus strand of CAWUFW010007654.1, from coordinate 229,265 downwards.
GTTCCCGTGCAAAAACACACGAAAACACCACAACACCACTTTCACAACGAACTGCCAGATCTGCAATGCGAGTCAAAATTACGTGATAAGCCGCGGTAGCAGCAGGTATTTAACACCTGCCTCTTGCTGGTGTTAAGCAGGACGACTACCTGCAGTAGGCAACGGAGCCCCGCACACAGCCACACCCGAAGAACAACCAACGCCATGGAGCTACTCATCATGCAGCTCGGAGCCCCAACAGGGCCACAACACCCACTGCCACCACCCCCAGGACCGCCACCACCCCCAGGACCCGGACCGGCACCCCCCCGGACCACCACAGAGGCAGCACAGAGTAAGACAGCGGACCTACCAAAAACGCACCAGTCTCACAGACCTAACGCCCGAGGAAGTCATCGCCCACTACAGGCTCAAAAGGACAACCATCATCCGCATCATGACCCACATCGCCCACAGGCTGACGGTCCCAACCCAGCGGAGAACCAACATCCCTCCGCAGACAAAGCTGCTGGCTGTGCTGCACCTGTTGGCCTCTGGTACCTTCCAACCAACAACTGCCAGAGTCGGAGGAGTCTCACAGCCATCCCTATCAAAGTTCATCACACCTGTCCTGGATGCCATCATCAGCTTCATACCCCAGTACCTTCACTTCCTCCACACTGCGCAGGAACAGCTGGAGACAAAGCAAGGCTTCTACGCCTTTGCTAGCTTTCCACACGTGTTGGGGGCCATTGACTGCACACATGTCCCACTTGTGCCCTTGCGGATACTGCACACCACTACCGCAACAGAAAGCACACACATTCCATCAATGTGCAGGCAATAGTGGACCACCGGGGAATGTTCACCAATGTCGTCGCAAACTACCCAGGCAGTGTGCACGATTCCTACATCTTCCGACAGTCCATCATCAACCAGCGCTTCCAGGATGGCATCTATGGAACTGGACTGCTCGTTGGTAAGTGCCAAATCAACACACCACACACCTCAAAGCCACCATCACACAACGCACAACTGTGGGAATGCACATGTGACCAAACCACATACAACATGTCAATCAACATGCCCACCTACCAGACACGACAACACAACTCCATGGTGATCCTGGGCTTCCCCTGCACACAATACAGCTATATCATGGCACCACAGCCACACAACAGCTGAACGTGTGGAGATGCGGAATGCAGCCATGTGCGAAGGATGCAAGTGACCCGTGAATGGGAATGTACACAACGACAAGTGAGGCGTGGATGTGCTGGACAGACATGGGTATGCAAACCACAGATATGTCCATGCAGACATCAACTGCTGGTGACTGGAGAGTAGTGAACAGTGGACGCAACCATGTCACCCCAGGCCGTGGGTCAGATCGCGGAAATGTCGCTCGCTGCGTCCCCCCTGTGTACGTGAGCATAGTGGGTGGGCCCGGAGTACGCCAGGCCTGCGCAGGGGTGTGGACAAAAACCCTGTGGTGCAGAGCGTGGTTCTCTCCCGTAAAGGCCAACGTCACTGCCAGGGCAGCGCCTTGCAGTCCGCCACAAGGCCGACACCGTGAGCAGCAGGGCCTGCGAGCCTGTTCGCCTGCTGCACCCCAGGACGCTGATACCCAGACCAGGCCTGCCCACCCCAGCGCTCCAAGGCCGCACTGCTCACCTACCGACACCGTCGTGTGTCAAAGAGGGCCCACCACATGCCGGTGCTAGCTCCCAGACCCATGCCCGCGACCCTGGCAGCCTCCTCAGGCCATCGCTGTCCTCCGTGACACAGGACCCCAGGGGTCCCCATTCGTTGACATACTCCATCGATGCAGCCGGGCTACACTGCAGTCCAGCATGTCCCACATCTTGAACTGAGTCATCATTAATCAATGGCAGGGTCCATGCCAGGGTACACAGGGGGAGGACTGAGAGGGAGATGCGTCACAGTCCGGTGGAAACACGGATCACGGTTACGGAGGAGGTCAACCAGTAGCAAGGACTGACCTGGTGCCACTAACCCTGTGCACCGTGAGTGACCGTCAGCCTCCGGCGGAACATCGTTGGTGTCTGAGCCTGTGGCCTGGGGGTTGTCATCAGCAACAGGCAGGTACGGACTTGGTGTCTGGCATGAGTCTGTGGCATTCATATCCGCCATGTTGCCGGACACAGCTGGCATGTGCCCTCTGCATCATGCCCTGGGGGTACACCTCCCATTCTCCCCTGAGACACTCCGCGGAAGGCACCTCTGAGACATACGAGACCCTGCTCTGCCCTCATGACCCTACCCCAGTCTCCCGCAGGTCAGCGTCCCATGGCGGTAGGCCCGTGTCGGCCGCTGTGCATCCGGGGCCACTAACCCTGTGCGACTCAAGTCATGCTCCCTTGTTGTTCTGACATTGCATTTCTGAGTGCCTGATGACTGTTGGAGTTGTTGCCAGCACCAGCTACTCCCTGAGGGCTGGCTTACACTCATCCCACACACAGCCAGCACAGGCGTCACTGGATCAGTGGGTCTGCCATCACATCATGCCGAACCAAGTATTGACTCTTTTCTCTCTGCACTGTCCCAGGTGATCAACGATATGCACTCTGCCCTTGGATGATGACACCCCTCCGAGACCCGAACACACCCGCCCAGAGGCAGTACAATGCGGCCCACATACGCACCAGGGGCATCGTTGAACGCACATTTGGCGCGTTGAAGTCATGTTTCAGGTGCCTGGACGGCACAGGTGGAAAGCTCCTGTACAGCCCGGACATCGTGTGCAAGATGATCGTTGCATGTTGTGTGTTGCACAACATCTGTCTACGCATCAATGCCCAATGGATCCCAGTTCCAGAAGTACCGGACAATGATGGGGACGATGGGGCAGGTGGCCCACATCCCACTGCAGCTGCGACAGGAATGGCCCGTAGGAACACCATCATTAACAATTTCTTCTCATGAGGACGTCACATTGTGGCCGTCCCTGGCAATCATGGGACAGTACAAAATGTCCACAAGCACAGCATGTGTGAATAATACATATTTGCAGGTTACAGGTTGTACTTGTACATTGTCATGTCACAGTTTCCTGCTGTGCCAGATGTGATTTGCCATGTTGTGCACATTTGCGGCACCAGTTGTGTCCTGTGTTCTGTTGTGGAGGTGTTGCTGTTTGTACCGGGATGTTGTCAATGTCGAGGTGCACTTATGCTCATGTGCGTATGCTGCACAGTGGGTAATTCGCTCCTGCGTCTCTGATTTGTCTGCCACTGATCCCTTTCATGCGGTGTGCCTGTCAGTTCTGTGCATCCACGGTGCTGAGATGTTGCAGACTTGGGTAACTTGTGCTCTTTGTCGAGTTGTGACTCTTGGGCATGGTTTGTCCGCAGATGTGTCGTTGACGTCAGGGGTTGTTTGTGCAGGTAGTTGTGTCCGAGTGTGACCTGCTCCTTTTCGGGTGTTGTCCGCACTCAGCCACCTCAGTGTCGTGCCGTGTACATTGCCATGATGATAGGACGGCAGCCAAGCTACTGGTCATGTGGTGTCTCTTGCATTGTCAGTGTGGCTGACGTATGTGTATGTTCGCATGTTCGCACGTGGGCATGTGTTGGTTGTGTGACTGTTGATGTGTTGGGTGGGTGCCCTTTGGGCACAGGGTGTTCGTGGGACTACTTGGTGTTTGTGTGTGTGCTGAAGTGTTCCCATGGGATCAGGGACATGATCCAGAGTCATTGTGGGTGTGCAGTGTGCCCTGCTTGATTGTGCATGTGTGCCATTGTGCCCATCTCACCCCATCCCCCCACTCCCAGGTCGCTACTCACCATGTTGGTGTAATGTTTGGTCATGTTGGGCAGTGTCCAGATCACCAACTCATGTCACCGTCTCCAGACTGGTGAATGGGGCCACCATCTTCTCCATGTCATTCAGCTCCTGGTGTTCTGCTGACCCCCCTCCTCCGGGGTGCGTTGCTGCTTTCGTGTTGGCAGCGAGTTTCTGCTTGGTTTTCCCATTCACATCAGTCCAGCGCCTCTTGTGCTCTTCCATTGTCCTCCTCTGCCATGCAACGGCATTCACATGGTCCGAGGTGGTGTGCCATCTTTGCCTCTTTGTTGCCAATGACACGTTGGAGGTGACGTACAGTTGGTGGTGGTGTTCTGTCTCATCTGTGGTGATAATGGGATTTTCCTGTAGACTGTACCCCGTCTTCCTCTTCCTCTTCTCATTGCCCTTCCACGAGCCCTGTATTCCTGGGTGTTCCTCAGTGGGGATTGTGGGGTTCATGTTGTCCTCTGCAGTCGGTCAGGGTGCATCCGTGGTACTCCGCAGTTGATTTCGTTTTTAGTGGCATTTTCCGTATGCTGTTCTTGTGCTTTTTCCCGCATTACGCGTGGGTATTGATGGCCTCTCGCTGGTTGTCACTGTTTTCTTATCGCGTTTGGGCACATCGCGTCCTTTTACGTGTTGGGGTTTGTGTTTTAATCTCCATCGTGGTGATTGTGTTGCGGACATTGGCCGCGTTTTCGGGGGACTATCGCATGGTACCGCCGTGTTGTGAATTCCATGTTAACACAGGGTGATTTTCCCACGTTAGGCTGCGATGTGAGAAGTTGCGTTAAGCGAATTTGGCGATAGTTAACACACATTCTTGAGAATATCCCCCTCTGTGTTTTGTTCAACACTGTTCTCTGCCCCTCCTTTCTCCCCTTCCTTTGTTTCTCCTCTTTTGCTTCCAGCCTGGTGTTGAGGGAACTGCACCCCTGCTACCTATATATCCATGTTCAGACCAGGAGCAGCATTTTCTCTAATTATCAATATTTTAAAATTTTTCAATATGCAGTCTCAAAGCAGGTATAGAGCTGAGTTGTTCTTGCAGGGATTCCAGCTGCTGAGGATCACATCAAACACTCTTTCAGAGACCAACGTTCGTGTTTCCAAATCATAACGGCCGTTAGGTAAACAATGACTAGGTAAGAAATTGCTTTTTAAAGTGGAGAGGTGTGGTGCAGCGGCCAGGGCAGCTGACTTCGGAGCACAGGGTTCACGGTTCGATCTCCGGCGGCAGCTCAGCTCAGCACCATGTGACTCTGGGCAATAGCTCACTTAATTTCCACTCCAGCCCCCAGCGCCTTGAGACCCGTAAGGGTGAGTAGCTGTGCTATATAAAAACGGACTTACTTACTTTATGCATTCTTACGCCTGATTCACAAAGGTAATCTACACTTTTGCGTAAGATTACTCTTTTTCGGTATTCGCAAACTACAATTTAATAGTAAGTTTATGAAAGCGGAGACTCGGCACATAAAAATATAGGACAGGCCTCTCTGCAGTTCTAAACTTACTCTTAAATCGTAATTTGTCGTAGTTTGTAAATCAGGCTCCATTTGTTCATCCTGAAGACTTGAGGCTGCTTCACTGGTATTTTTTTCTCATAATAGTGTGGAATCGTGCCCCCCTCCCTAAAAAAAAAAACTGTGGGGCTTATTTACAAGCCCCTTGCGCCACTTTTAACATGGGAGAAATGACGCAAAAGTGGCGCAAGGGGCTTGTAAATAAGCCCCTGTATATTTAAGCACAGACCGACTCCTACTCACATCTGCCGTCCATCAATTTGTATTTCGATTATTTCATCTAAATATTAGCAGTAGTGTAAAAATAATTTTAAAATATTAAAACTTTCTAGCATCCGCAACAGGGCATAATATTTCTGTGGTAAGCATTGAAGTACCTAATTCATCATCTTCGTCATCGCTTCAGTTGCTTTTAGTCTTTTAACTGGGTTACTATAATTAATAATTATTATTCAATTGTAATTAATATCTTACTATTGCCTATTTCTTACATTTTACCCTGGTAAGTGCTCACACATCCATAGACAGGCATGCATAAATGCACACTTGTGCATGTTTGTTTACGAGAGTTGGTATATCACATGCATTCCAATGTTTGTTTAATTGGGAAGGAAACTGCGCTGCAAAAAACACCGACATTTGCTTCACAAGTGAACCTGAGAAATGGATGTATTCCATGGTTTATTGGCCTTGTGTTTTTTTTCTTCCTGACAAAGAGAGTTACTGGGAGAATTACACAGAATGCCCACAAATCCAACAGTGTGCGTGGCTCATGCTGTTCTCATAGGCCAACCTTTTGCTAGGGTAAACCATAAAAAACTGCTGTCACATACATAGTACTCAGGGGCATATTATCAAGAAATAGCGATAAATATCGCAAAGCGCGCTCAGCGCTGTTTTACTTATCGCTGGCTATCGCTGGATTCCATCGCCGAGTTAGCGCGTTATCATCAACGCTTATCTCCAAGGCGATAAAAAAATTCAGCGATAGGGAAATCCTTGATGATACGCCATGGTGGACTTAGCCTGACAATCCACCTCCCATTGACGAAATGGCTAAGTCGGATTTCAATGAGGTGTTAAAATCCCGCGATAACAGTGGTTAGCGGGACTTTTTCCATCGATACGCGGTTGCGGGGCCGCGTTGTAAATACTGCGATGTTGTGTTAGCGACCTTTCTCATGTAGTTTCAGGATGGCACGCCTACTTTGCATCTCATTAGCGATGTATATCGCTAAGATGCGTAGCGTTGGAAATTCGGCTGCTAACATGCGCTAATGCATGTTAGCGCCGCCTTGTTAATAGGGCGATGAGAATATCACCGCTTTAGCGGCAAAAAGTGCCGCTAAAGCGGCGATACTGCCCTTGATAATATGCCCCTCAGTTTGTAGGTCTTTTTTTTTCTTTACTGAGCAGGGGAAGCAAATTTGACAGAACTGTGTAAGAATTTGCTTCTAATCTGCATACCGTCGAATAAAAAACCTGTCTATTTCGCCCAACCCTCTTGTGGATACAGCACTGCATGCTACGTTCGCTGTGTCTAGCCGCAGACTGTGCTCAGCGGGTTCAATGTAAGGGAGCCTGGACATTAGACCTAGGTACCGCTTTTGCTCAGCCCATAAGCCTAGCACTGCTGATTAGAATAGGCTGAGGGCTGGGGCAGGGCCTGGCCATAAGGCAGGCACTGCTCCCACTGATCTTATTGGTGAAGTCAATTGGACTACCATAAATTATGTCATGTCTAGCACATAGAGGCCTGTATGTGTTAGGTCTGTGCAGCCTAGCATACCTGGGAATTTCAGGGTGTGCATCGTACCAATCATGTCACTTTAATAGATTTTTGTTTTTTAAAGGATGGACGTGAAGTCAGCGGGCTATTTAAAATGATAGGAACAGGTGTAAGAAAATAATTAATCTACACTACGCTTGCTATTTGTCAGCTAGTACAAATATATTAGCTAGTGTGCTCAGTACACATGCTTGCCTTCCCTGAAAAAGTTTATAATTCGTACTCGAGAAGGAGGCCAGTGTTCACTGTGTTAATTAGCAATAATCTCGATCAGTTTGAAGGTTGACATATTTTCCCGCAGGGGATTCTCCCAGTCTGTCTAGATGCAACTCTGTGCGATGCAAGAGAACTCAGACTCCACACTTCATTTATCCCGTGGCATTATCTTCTTCAGATGACTTGTGCATTGATTTGCCTGAGCATGGCCTGTACTTATCAGAACAGTCCCCATGCTTGCCGTTCTCACTGCTTTCTCTGATGTATTTATTCTGACATGTCTGTAATGAGATTTAGAGCGCACTGAAACTGCAGCAGGAGTTGTTGTTTTGTATTTTAAGGCAGAGGTAATGTATTCTCAGTGATAATGGCATAATTGCCATTGTGTGATAGACACATTGAGTTCAGATGTTCTGCTTGATTATTATAGATTTTCCAATTTAAAGCTTTCATTGTGCTCAAACAACTGGAGCAGGCAACACAGACACATCACATTGAACACGCACGTCTTGCATTAGCAATAATACAATCTAGTTAGCATATTTGCGACTGCAGCACGTGCAGGCATGTTCATCCTCCAAACATGTGGAGCATTATCACTCTTTTAAATGTAGTTACTAAGAAAATTAACTATTAAGTGGAGCAAATACAGAGAAGGATGCATAAATGTTACAGTGCACAAAGGGCCACAATGCTTTTGTGAATCTACAAAACAGAGGGGCAACCAATTTAGGGCACGGAGCAAACTGGCAACTTCTGTGCAAACGCTAGACAATCACTAATGCTCCATCAACAGTCAAACTGTAGTTGATGACTGTAGCATCCACTCCAGCTCTGGAGCACACAATTTACTACAACACACACCGAGTCCTGTAATACATGTCTGTTTTCTTCGGCATGCAGCCTTTAACTGAACGCACTGCGTCAAAGACTTTATTGACCAAACTCAGACACACCGAAATACCTCCCAACTGATTACGTAACTTTGCAAGGAGTCTGCCTAAGACCACAAGGGTCCTACTGCACATGATCACACAACACTGCATCTCCCCCTTTGTTAAATAAAAAATAAGGACAACATATATACACTAGAGTTCCTCAGTGGGTCATCAAGGTGCTCACACCAATCTTTCAGATTGAGTCGTACGAGGTAAAGGAGTTCCACTGTCATCTGGTATTGCAGCTGTAGAATCAGATGCTTGACTTGGGCACTCAGGTGGACCTGTTTCACTTGTGAGGTCTGGAACCAATGAACATCGAGGCAGATGTTTGAAATGGGATGAGTCTCTTGTAATGGACTTTCCTGGAGGCTGAGTGGTCACCATATGTCCTTTACTTGTGACAACTCTAATGGATCAGTATCAAACGGAGCGTCAGTCTTGTGTTTCTGTTTTTTGTTTGACTAGAATTCATCTCCTTCTTCGAAAACCATATCCCTAGTGCATCTGTGCTTATCTGCATAGGACTTCATCTTTCTTTTGCAAGAAGTGTCAGTGACACAAATCATATCAGTGTCTAGTATTCAGGTAATGATCCATTGCGGTAGCTTTGTCCAAATGGCTCTCCCAAACAGCAAGGTGGCAGGCCTTACATCTGTTGTAGACAGGGCCGGACTGGGAACCAAAACCAGCCCTGGCAAACTGCTCGGCCGGCCCCCCTGGGGGCGGAACGGCCGAGCTGTTTGCTAGGGCCGGTTTCAGCCGATTTTGTTACAGTGGGCCGATATTGCCGACCCCCGGCAGTGTTCCCTTGAAGGTGTGCGCCACCTCAGTGCCCCCGAGCGCGCACTGCTGTATGTGTGGCGCGCACACACATCCCCCGAGAGCATTCATGCCGCCGCTGCAGCGCAAAAACCGGGCATTTTCTAACTTGAAGAGGCATTTAGCAAATGCTCCCTCCCAATGAGGGAGCACTTGCTAAATTTCTTTTGTTTTCTAGAGTGCCGCTGTGGGGCTCATTGTGTGCTTTTGTTTAAGTATTCGTGTTAATTGCAGAGCGTCGCGAGTTGTGATTAACATGAATGCTTTAAACAAAAGCACACAATCTGCCCCGCAGCCACACTCTAGAAAACAAAAGAAATGCAGCACCAAACACAGCGTGTGCTTTTAGAGTCATCTAAAAGCACACGCTGTGTTTGTAGACTTGCTGCATTTCTTCTCTTAATAGCGCTAGGCTGCGGGGTGATTGTGTGCCTTAATTAAAGTTTTCATGTTAATTGCTCATGCAGCTCATGCAGGGCGCTGCCATTAACATGAAAATGTTAACAAAGGTACACAATCACCCCACAGCTGCGCTCTCTTAAGATAAGAAATGCAGGAAGCCTACAAACGCGGGATTTGCTTCCAGGTGACATAAGCTTAAAAGTGGAAGCGCAAACCACATAGCTGCCAAGGTTTCAGATTGCCATGTGTGACATTTTCATAATTTCAGAGTAATTATGCGTGACATTTTAACGAGTATGAGTGATACTTTCTTGCGAGCAAAATCAAGCTATGAAGATGAGGGAAACATATAAATATGAGAAATTACACTCATTTAAGGATTGGGAAACTCTTGAATTAACTGGTGCACAGCGTAAGAAATAATTGTTAAATGACTTCCATTTATCAGAGTCATGTCTAAGTCATATACTTAGAATCATACAAATATCAGAGAGCTCCTTTGCAATATATTAAATCAAGGCGTTTCACACTTGATCAGGAGCTGTTTTTTTCGGTTGTGTGTTGTTTTGAGGCTTGTGCTTCCTGCCTTTGTCAAACAGAAATTGTCAGCCTGTGTGGTGGGTCCCTCCTTCCCAGCAAAATCAGTAGAGCTTAGGGTCTGGCCTCTCTGACGTTACGTGAGTTACCTGCCAACAGGGAACCGATGTCAGAGAGGAGCCAACAACATGAAACACTCAGTTAGTTACACACATTACAGGGCGCCAGTTGAGCCACCTATGTCACTTTCTGAGCATTAACACCGGGAGGCACCGCAGGCTGCAGCTGCCTGATCGCGCTCTGCCACATACAGGCTAGATACTTTAACTTAATTAGGCCGCGGCCGCAGATGGGAGTCAGTTCGAACTGTGGTGGTGGTGCTGCTCCATTGGAGGCAGTGATGCAGACTCTGCCAATGCTGGCCAGGAGGCTGGAGATACTGGCAGGCTCAGACCCGAGCCGTGGCAATTCAGGTTTACCGCCGGTCCCCAGCCTGCCTCCAGTGTCGTCCAGGATGGACAGGGAGTCCCACAACTCACAGGCAGTCATAACCATGCCGCGATCACCAAATCATTAGCCATATCACACTGTGCAATTAGCGGGACACCCTGCAGTAGCCGCATGCCTGTTTTGCCATATTTGCACACCAGCTTGAATACACACCTCCTGCCAGCACCCAATGAGCACCATAATACAAGCCGGCAGACTGGCAAGCGCCTGAAGTAAGAAGGGGGCACGCACATGACGTCAGACACACGTGTGTGATGTACCTCAGCCAGCAGGGTCCTCAGCTGCTTCTCCCGCAGTACTGCAGTATTCGGTCTCCAGTTCAGCTCCTGCGTGTAATGCAGGACTGTATAGGCGACGCGAGAGGAGCACTGCCGACGATGTGGCACGTAGCAGGGCTAAAGGGCTGCTCAGTGGCGGGGCTGTCGAGGTGGCCTCTGCACCTGTGTCACTCACTCCTCTGGGTCTTCCTTGGCTGCGGCAATGAATAATTGAATTCGACGGGGAGCTGACAGTACGCGGGCTGTGGCCCGGGCCGGTGCGAGCTGCAGTAGGCAGCGCGATGCTGCGTGCGCCATGCTTGAATTTGGCGCCGCCTGCATAGCCAGCCCCTTTCAACAAACTCGACTCCTGCTGGCAGCAGGATGTGACGTCCTCCCTGCGGCGCAGAGACACAGTATAATGAATGATTTCTGCTACATTGTAGCAGTGAGTGTTAGCCTCCAGGCGAGCTCCAAGCCTGCCTGCGCACACCGCGGTAGGCGCGCTGCGACCTGCCACACTCTTAGGCAGCCTTCAGTACAGTGACAGATGCTGACACGCTGACTATGCATATGCGTGACAATGCATTTCAGTGCAGTAATGCGGAGTACCACACTGAAATGCGTTAGACTAACGCCTGATGCGTGGTACTTGGCAGGACTGAAACCATTTGTCTCCGAGCCATGCAGCTTCTGTCATCAGCACTTCTCCCTTTTTCCACATGAGCAGTTCAAGCATGAATAGCAAAATATCCTAGTTTGCAAATGTTTTCTATATAATTCTGGTTATAATATTTACCGCATAATGCATCATCTGCTGCATAATTTGACGATTTTAACTAATAAATTGTTTGTAGCTCAAACGGATCAAATGTCACTAAAAAATGTGACTTGTGTTTCTGCGAAGTGGACAGCCCTTTGCAAAGGTTGACTGATCACCTTTGTCACTGCTGGCTTTGTATGTTACACTGGTACTAATAAGGCAACATTTTTCCAGAGACTGTTAGCATCTGTAAAAATAATAAAGTATCAGAAAATATACTGCATTACGCTGCAGCCTCTTTTTTGCTGCATAATTTAGTCAACACTGCGGCATAATTGTGTCCTCCATTGCTGCATAATTCCAGTGGCCCCAAAGCAGGCAGCACATGTTAAAAGTGCTTGTGCATGAAGCAGAGAGACTGTGAAGTGTGTGAACTTAGTTTGGTGTGCTTGCAAATCCTGCATTGCCGACCCCTGGTGAGTTACAGCTACTACTGCTGAAACAAGGCCAACGGAGGGACCAACGGGTGAGGCGGCCTGGCCTCAAAGGCAGGGCCGGCTTTAGCGCTGGTGGAGCCCTGTGTGACAATGTTTGTTGGTGCCCCCTCAATGACTCCCTCTGCCACTGATTCCCTCACTACCACCCTTTAACAGTGCCCCTCAAGTCTCCATAACCATACTCTCTCTCAGATGAATTTAACTTGATTTACAGCACCGCTCATACCAGTGTAGGGTGTCAGAGCACTTCACATCACACTCATTATACAGAGACAATTAATCATATGTGTGTAAATCTCTGTATAGGAAATGTTACATAAGACAAAGGACTACAAGGTGTAGGAGTCACATGACATCAATACTAGCAGGCAGTATAGTTTAATAGTGATTGGTCTGGAGAAACACACTGAAATTAGAAGGTAATACCATGATTGGGGGTTCTCTTTAATAACCAGAATTGATTTCTATTCAAATGAACCCTTTTTGCAACATTAGGATAATCAGACTGGGGAAAAACATGCAGCTCTTAGATGGCAGTTAATAGCTCACTGTTCTATGTTAGGATTTTGACTTATAAACTGCAAGTACCAAAAGGATCTCACTGACAAAAGCAGTAACCCACTGACCCATTTACATTATGTGCACTTTGTGATCTGGATGGTACATGTTCTTTGCAGCAGGCAAATTAGCCCTCTGCGCTACCTTTCCATGAGTCAAAACTTCCACTAGACAAAACTCCATTACTCTCTAGGAAGACCATTAATCACCGGAGTTATCATGACATTTTTAATGTTACCTAAAATTGCTGGAGGCCAGGAAGGAGGCCGCAAGTGCTTTTACAAACATAATATACTTGCAAGCATGACACCCCACCCGAAGTCAGCGCCTGGTTCGATCGCACCGCCTTAGAGCCACCCTGCTCAACGGTCCTGTGACCTCAGTGACTGTCGTGCTAGGGTGTGCTGCTTCATAGGCCTGCCCGCAAGACTGGAGGTGAACTTCAGTATGGATTGTGGTTGACAGGCCTTTAAGGTTAACCCACAATTGCCACCGTTAGGGTCCACATGCGGATGCTAAGATACCAGGGCTTCCAAGGTCTAGCAAGGGAATGTGCTCCCTCAGGAGAGTGGTCTAGTGGACTGGTCATGAAGGCTGAACCTGGTTCCCCAGTTTCAAATTCGGCAGCTCTGACCATAGTGCCACATCCTCTCCTCCACTGAACACCATACTGCCCCATTGAGAGAAACTTACACTGCCTTCAGCTACAACCCAATTGTGCCCAGCTATAAACTCCTGGATGCGACACAATTCAGACTACGCATTAGACAACAACATCCTGGAGAAAGCAAACACTCATAGGGAATGCAAGTTTAAGTAAAGCATGTGAAATGTAAACAGGAATAACATGGTTACCTTAATGCTTTAACATTAATTATTCAGAAATCAGTGAGTGCTTTTGCCAGTGGTAGGGCAGAACTGGACACTGTCGTTGGCTTCTCTGGGCAAGAAGGAAGAGACAGAGTCCTTTTCCTTCTCTACCCGCCCGCCCTGAACTGCCACGAACGCCGAGCCTTATCTGTGGGCCTTGGCTATTTCTGCCATCCTGGGACGCAGGTTTAAAATAAAAAAGCAGGGAAACGGAATCTATTAAATTAAAGAAGTAGGGGCACGCCGTGCCCTGCTAATCCCGCCCACTTCGACCACTGCATGTGTGGTGCTTTTAGGAAGCAAGCAGACTACTTCGAGGGTTAATGATCATCTTGCTACTAGAATGGCTGAGCTAGAGTGCATGAGGTGAATCAACATAATTGGACAGAGTCACTACAAAAAAATGTCTGTGCTTGGAGTCAGAAAAGAAAGGGAATCTGATGGACATAGTTTGTTTGGCAGTGAGGGGAGAAAACCCTGGCAGAGCTGCATTTTCATTCTATTGCTGAACGATGTTTAATTCCCTTCTCTGTGCAGCATGCAGAGTATTCTAATGAAAGCTCTACTTTTTACTCTTGGGGTCCTGAATCACGTAACCTTGGAATTACCAATCCCATTCCCTTTCCCTGAAAACCTAATTCTTGACCCCTGAAATGATGTGCCCTCAGCAGCAGCTACCGTGTGACAAAGCAGTAAGACTGCGGCGCCCCATCCTTGTGGAGAAGGTAGTAGCTGAGATAAGGGTTGGGTAATGACCTGAATCTCCCAAAGTCCATTTTCCAAGAAAAAAATGTGTCTTTTTGAGAGGTAAAGCAAGGTTCATTGACGGTGAGACAAGTTAAACGACGATGATTCGAAAAGTGTGGCAAAGCAGATTATTTCCAAAACAAAGTGTTTTGAAGTATATCAGCGATTATTGCTTTAAACCCAGATCATACAAACAGAATGTCTGAAAATATGGATTATAAGCTTGTTTTTAAAAACGCCTCCTACCTCTGCTGGTCGCACTTAAACACTTGTGTGCCGCTCTGACGACAATCAAGTCCCGGGATCAAATGACAAGACCAATACTGAGCCTCCGGTTCACGAAAGTACACATGTTCAGAGGGCACGGCAGGGGCTGAGAAGTTGACTGTTTTGTCAACAATCTCTGTCCAGGCTGATGCGGGGGCTTAGGAGGGAATGGACCCAGCAGGCTGTAAAACTATAACATCCTGCGGAAGAGGCTCAGGTAATGCGAATTCTCTGCTGGGGGGTGCGGGAAGGAAAACAAAGCTACCACCCGCCGGTGTGTCCAATCTTCGAAGCATGTGTTTGCTTCTGGTCACCAAAAGGGTGGTGTGATTGTGGGAAAACAGCAGGCAAGACCCGCTCCATGGATCACCTACGTGATGGCTGGTACCCCCAGAGTAGACTCACAGGAAAGCTGGTTGGGGCATGGCCAATTGATCTGTTAAATTCTGGCCTGCCTGCTCAGCGCTGTTCATGAATATTCTATCTCTGACGCATAGCATTTTAAATTTGAAGGCGCAGTTGCATGCTCATATATGTTAGACAATTTTAACGTGCTGGTGCTGCCTCATTGGCAGTGTGCCTCAATTGCAGTATTGTCCGAGGGCGCTAGAATACGTGACTAATGCATTTTAATGTGGTGATGCGGACACTGGCATTAAAATGCGTTAGTCAAAAGCCTGATGCGGGCCTACCCTAACCCTGCCCTGAAACTGCGAAAAGTAAAATTATAATAACAACGTTATTATAATTTTATTTTTCCTGCTCAAAGAGAGCATGTGTTAAAGTTTCCATGTTAATCGCAGCGCCCATCATGAGCTGAAATTAACATGAAAACTTGAACAAATGCACACAATCACCCCGCAGCCCAGCTCTATTAAGAAAAGAAATGCAGCAACATAGCTGCCAAGGTTTCAAATTGCTATGTGGGACGGTTTCAAACCTTCCTTAACACAGTTCACTTGGATCTGTATGTGAGGAAATGCACAGTCTTTTCACTTTTTTAAGCAAAAGTTTGAAGTGATATTTGGCGCTGCACCCAAACGTGCGGTCTGGTTACTGGCACACATAGCCTTGGTTGCAGCGCACATAGACCTTACACTGCCGCACACAGAGGAAAAAAATTAGAGGGAACATTGACCCCCGGTAACAAAAACGGCCTCCCAGGGGCCGAAAACCGGCCCCCACCCTAGCGGCCCACGGGGGAAGTGCCCGCTACGGCCAGGCCGGCCCTGGTTGTAGAATGGGGAGTTGACTGAAAGACACGAAGGGCTGTACACAAAGCTGACTTGAGATTGATTCCTTCAAGCTCAGCCTGCTGAATCACTTTCTTCAGGGTGCCCATAAATCGTTCAACAACACCATTTGCCAGTGGCCAGAGAGGCATGCTTTTCTGTTGCTTGATGTTCAAATGACTGAGGAAGTCCTTAAACTCTCTGCTATTGAAGAGCGGACTGTTGAAAGATTTAAAGATAGAGGGAACTCCCATGGTAAAAATATCATCCAGCCTCTCAATGACTTTGTCATGTGTGGTCAATGATAAATCTCCCACTAAGGGAAAACATGAGTACTCATCAATAACTACCATGAGATGATGGCCATTGTTTAAAGGTACAAAGAAATTAACTGCAATTTTCTCCCATGCTTGTTTAAGAAGGTCAGACATATTTAGTGGATGCTGTGTTGTCTTGGGAGACAAGAAGTTGCACAGGTGACATGCTTTCAGTTCCTTCTCGACTCGTTCATCAAGACAAGAAAACCACACTCAATCTTTGCGGGCTCTCTTGGTGGCTACAATGCCACGATGTCCTTCTGTGCCAATGCAAAAACTTGTCTGAAGCTCTGTGATGACAATTCTCGAACCTCTTATTATGATACCTTCTTGAGTGACAGAAAATTCTTCCTGCACATTTTTGAATTTTTGATATTCAACGTCATCTGGAGAGGTTGAGTATGTTTTCTCCATGACTGCTTTGAAATTATATCCTTGAGTGTGAGCAAGTCTCTGTCTGTGTTGGTAGCAGCAAAGGTCTGTTCAATGGATAGAGCTGCAGGGGTGCTGGACTTTACTGTGAAGTTAATGTATGCCACAGCCGCTTTAGGCGTTGCACTGTGACGCAGTAATGGCACTCATGAGAAATAATCTGGGGAGTTTGATCCTTCCCCGGCTTATGCACAATTGTGTTATCATACTCTTCCAATCTCAACAACCACCACTCGATGTGAGGGGGCATCTTGGCTTTCAGATTTCTGGAAATGGTGAGCAACGCCTGGTGGTCAGTGCAAGGGTGAAATGCTTTCCATTAAGAAACACATGAAAATGTTCACAAGCCCACACTACAGCCAGACTCTCTTTTTCTAGCTGAGAATATGCACGTTCAGTCTGAGATAAACTTTGGCTGGCATAGGCCACAATGATTCTCTGAGCATTTGGATGCCCATTATGTTGAGCAAGGATCATGCCCAATGCCACCAGACGTGCGTCTACAACAATCTCAGTATGTAACGTTGGATCAATGTAAGCCATTTCGGTAGGTTTTCCTGAAACTTTGTTCACATTCACAGGACCATTTAAAGTTAACGTTCTTCTCTGTCAGCTCTCATAAGGGGGCACTCACCATGGCAAAATCAAGAATGTATCAGGAGCAATAGCGATACCAAAGGGGATGATGGACGGAGCGCTTGAGCAAATCAAACACTCACCCCCAGTCAACTGATCTGGGTTTAATCCATCATCATTCTTTAGCTCACTCCACCACCCCAGTTCAGACATGGCCATATGCAAATCAGTCTGACCCTGTGCCTCATGGGAACAGTCCAGCCCGAACTGCCAAGCCATGTCTTCCCTGGACCAGAAACAAGCATCCTGGGACCGGTTTCTGGCTATTCAGCCGTCATCAGCCAGGCTAGCTTGAATGCAGTGGCAAAGTGAGCAAGGGACCCACGTCTGGGCATACCCTGCCAACTTAGGGCGAACAAAGCGATACCAAAGGGGATGATGGACGGAGCGCTTGAGCAAATCAAACACTCACCCCCAGTCAACTGATCTGGGTTTAATCCATCATCATTCTTTAGCTCACTCCACCACCCCAGTTCAGACATGGCCATATGCAAATCAGTCTGACCCTATGCCTCATGGGAACAGTCCAGCCCGAACTGCCAAGCCATGTCTTCCCTGGACCGGAAACAAGCATCCTCAATAGCTGACTACGCCTAAAAAGGATCTCAGCATGGTTACCTCTTGCAGGAGTCATCCCCCTTTCAGAAAAAGTATGGCCAAAGAATTTGAGTTCAGTTTTTTGAAATTCACACTTTACTGTGTTTAACATGAGACCTGCATCAGTGAGAAAATGACACACATGCATAACAGCTTTGTCATATTCCTTTCGTGTGGCCCCAAACACTAATATATTGCCATTGTATTTAAAAGCATGTGTGACAGGTTGAATTACTCAGCGAATGACATACTGAAAGTGTTTTACAGCCAAGGACACATCAAAGCTGAGTCTTTTGTATCTGAACAAACCAACATGAGTTGAACGAGTAGTAATGTACCTACAGTTCTCCTACAGCTCAAGTTGTTGGTATCCTTTGTTCAGATCAAGATGGGAGAAGACTTTGGTGCCATTCAGCTGTGTAATTATGTCCCCTATGTGTGGACCTGGATATCTTTCTCTCTCGATTGCCTTGTTGGCCTGGCGCTTATCAACACAAATGCGCACTGCACCTCCACTGTCCTTTTTTGGCACTGCCACTATGGGTGAAACCCATGGCGACGGACTAGTAGAGCGCTCGATGATCTCATGCTTTAAGAATGTTTCCAGTTCTTACTCAACGGCCTTCTGTAAATGAAAAGCAATCTGACGGTGTTGTGGAGCAACAGGACGAATGTCCCCATTAATGTGAAGTTGCACCTTCATTGTCTTGAGTTTCCCTAGTCTATGAAATAATGACGGAAATTGACTTACTATTTCAGAATGTACATTGAAGTTGTAGTTGATGAATATCAGTCCTATGTCAGCAGCAGTGCTGAAACTGAGTAGACATGCACTCAACGAATACCTTAGAGAACATGAATTGGTGCTTGTACAGTCACTTTCTTATGCCTCAAGGCGTAGAAGCAGTCCAAGTGTACACCTTTGTTTTCGATGGTGTTAGACATGGTACCAGAGACAGTTCATTGTATTTTTCTGCCACCATGATGTTGATAGATGCACCACTGTCTATAATGAAAGTTGTAGGGCAGTCATTCACCTTTAGCATGATCTTGGAGCATCGGCCAAATGAGATGGGTCACTTCACATAGCGATCTCTCTTTGACTTGTGTTCTTCTTTGCAAGCAGCCAATCCTACATGTGCATGTTTTTCTACAGTCAACATCACCATTGCACACTCATGATCTTCACTGTCACTCGATGATGACTCAGAAGAGCTTTTGGAAGATGACTTTGATGATGATTGACTTCTTTTGTTGTCTACTTGCCTCAATTCATGTTGCTTTTTGAGCTTGTGGGCGTGTCTAGAATGCTTCTGGAACTTTCTGTGCCCAATTTCTCTTCTCCTCGAGATGCATTTAGTTTCTCCTCTGCTTTGCAAACTGTTATGAAATGGTTTTCTCTTCCACCGCCTTTGCATATCTGTCCAATGGCAAGACATTTACTTACATGTGGAAACGAGAATCCACATCAGAAACACAATTTCTTTTTCTTCTGAGACATCATCTTCAGGGCCTCCACTTCGTTCTTCTGCATACTTTTCATGATCAATGCTGATTCATTCTGTGTTGTTCAAGCTTCCATATCAGCAGCCTGTCGATTTGCACGTTCCTCAGCTCTCGCAGCCATGAATGCCTTTTCTAGACTGAGTATGTCTCTCAGCATGCGTCATCTGAATGAATTGGAGCGGCAGCCATTGATGACTGTAAGATGTGTGGCTTCGTCTTCATTAAATTCACTGAACTTGCAATGCTTGACTAGAGTATCAAATTGTTCGACAAACTCATCCATCCTTTCTCCAGCTTGCTGTCTTACCTGGTTAAAAATGTGTCTTTCATAGTCAACATTCAGCATTGGATCGAACTTGGCTTCCAACGTTTCCTTGATTTGATGGTACAATATTTTATCAGCTTGAGATATTTTCTTTATCACTTATTTCACACCATCACCTGACAGGATCTTTAATTATTTGATGATCTTTTGGTCATCTACTTCTTCTATAGCATCCTCATTTTGTCATCGAACGTTTCGATCCATGAAGTCCATCTGGCACCAATATTCAGCTTTTTGGCACTATCAAATGGCAGTGGTGGTTTCAGGAACCCGGATGTGCTGTATTTAGAGCTCTTTTTGGCAGCCATTGAAACATTTCACAATTCCGAAGGCCTTTCGGTGTATTCGACACTACTCGCCACTTTGCACGCATCTGGGGCTCAACTGGGGTGGGTCGTCACACCCGATTCGATGTCATGTGGCACTTCCTTCACTCGTTCTGGTAAGTACATTTGTACTTTGTATACCCAGCTGTCACTGCCTTTAGCACTTTCTCTTACCTGGTTGCCACTGCCTTTTCAGCATTTCTTTGCACCTAGTCTTTTCTGCCTCTAGCGCTTTTTGCACCTGGCTGTCGCTGCCTTTAGCGCTTCTTCCTACCTGACTGTTGCTGCCTTTAGCGTGCCTGCTATGTATTGATAATGGCTCTGTTGCACAAATATGAATTTACCTTAAATAAATGAAAAGACAAGAGGCATTTGGCAAAACAGAAACAAGTTGGTTTAATTAAATGCAGCGGCCGGGAGAGTGTCGACAGAGTTGGGTCTGAAGAAGTCTCTCGCTGTACAAAGTTTCAGCCAACAATATATACATCTTGTGTGGTACAATAAAACAATTCTGCGGTCCTGGAAAAGCATCTTAGTCATAAATAACAATTTGTGTCACCTGATAAGGGGGCAGATGGCTTTCGACCTCGGGGAGAGCTAGTGTGGGCCAGTGTGTGTGTGTCCAGATGTCTAGTGTGGGGAGCGTGTGATCACTATGTGTGGTGTGCATGTTGTGTCCTGATTGGCTGAGTGTTTCTGTCTACATGCAGCATCTAGCTTTGTGGTATTTGTGGGCAACCTGTGCCTCTGGCCAAGCAGGTTTTATTGGGGCCAATTTCTTCTGACCTGTTTGTGGTGCAACTGTCCATCTGTTGGATCGATCATGGTTTTCCCTGTGTGCTCGTTTGTATTTGGGCTAAGCGAGACCCCACCTGTGACCTGTCACTCGATAAATGTGGGTTAGGGTCACAGGGCCTGTCTGACCACGTATCTCTGACTTGCGGTTGATGGGGAAGTCACCTTGGGTGAACCCGACAGCAATGATATGAGTTCGCTAGAATTCCTAAGAATAATATGGCAGCCATTGATATCATTTTTACCCTCAACATTGTGTGTACAGTTGTCATAGCGTACATTGATATTGTCTTTACTGATTTTGACATTATTATGCGTATCTCTATCATGACATACATTGGCATTGTTTCTACTGGTATCAACACTGTTATGCATGCATGGATTTATGACATACATTAACATTGTTTCTACCGGTATCGCCGTTAATATGCAGGCTTAGATTATGGCATTTATTGACATTGCATTTATGGGTATTGACATTGTTATATGGGCATAGTTAATGGCATACGTTGACATTGCTTTAATTGGTATTACGGTTGTTGGGCCTGCTCACATCATGGCATACATCAGCATTGTATTCACCCATCCTAACAGCTCTGTGTTACTCTGTGACGCAGTATCTCTTCTTTCGGCCTTACCAGTATGTTTTTGGCAGGCTTTCTGACGGTTCTCCTTTGTACGCCCTTCACCTTCTTGGAGGACATTGTTCAAGCTAGAGCGGTGCTTTGACTCCACATACGTCAACCATGGCTTGCTTCTTGGGGCGCACGTGGCACGCACGAGCAGTTTGCTAGAACTCAGCAAACTCTCAGGGAGAGCAATCTCATTTCTTCGAGGCATGTATCCCCTGCTCGTCACCAGTAGTAGCATCCACCCCAGCTCTGGAGCACGCAAATGACTATGCCACACACGGAGCTCTGTAATACACATCTTTATTCTTCAGAGTGCAACCGTTAACTGAACGCACTATGTCATAGAATTTATTGACCACACTCACACACACCCAAATACCTCCCAACTGATTACGTAACTTTGTAAGGGGACGGCCTAGGAATGCAAGGCTCCTACTACACATGATCACATGATGCTACAACTGCAACATTAGAGCTTCTCTTTCACTGGGTAGTATACTGTTTTTCTAGATATAAAAAACAAATCATCAAAAACCGTTTTGGGACTTCATCTTCCGCTCACTCAATTATCTCCTCGAGTGGTTTCTTTGTTGATTGACTGACGATAGGTAGACTGCTTGTATTGATTAACATTAAGGCAGTTTTGAGATTTTATGAAGTGCTTGCCATTCCTCTTGGCTATAGAACATCTGAATCATGAGTAAACCAAATTCAAAAGCATACACTAATGATTTTACTTAATTATTCCTTTTGTGGCGTTACTTCTAATAAGAGGAACTGTTTAGAAAAGGAATCCTGTTTTTCCAAAATATATTCAAACTATGCCTTAGTATAAAACATCTAATATTAATTGGTGTTCTTTCACCGCAACAAAGGGCATACTCTTCACGTGGTTTACACTTTCATTGATTTTTATAAATCAAATTTCACATTTTTCATGATTCATTTCGTCATAGGCTTCTCATTCATTTGTATTTTATTAATAAAATGTCTGTTTCCCTTGTAAAATTCCCATGATCTTCAGGACACAAGTTCCATCGTAATGGGAAATCAATGATATTCTGAATTTAAATCAAACAAAAACAAATCATTAGTTTTATATTGTGACCCATCATAAAAAAATTAAGTAATAAACAAGAAAACATATTTTCTAATATTCTGACAGTCATAACCAAAACCAAAACATAATATAATTTCTTAATCGCACTCTGTGTGTATATCAAGATTAACTTCCTCAACACATCAATCACAATATTTACCTATGTCAATGTACCCGCCAGTCTAACACACATACTCTTGTTTTATAACCATTGCGTTCAATTCACATGTATTCATTCATTATATTTGTGACAGTGATTCATCAATGAATATTAGCTGTTGATGCATTTTCAGCGATTCGGAAATTTTAAAGGCGCAAGAGGAGACAAACAAGGAAATTGGAGAATACAAAGATTATCTAATGCAATCTAAGATCACAAATTGCAGAAGGATCTTAAGAAATTTTCCAAAGAAAAAATATATCCATATACCACAGATGAATATATTGAGAAAAAGATGGAGGAGATGAGGAAGGGACAACAGACAGGGAGAAAGAGTGCAGACTCCATGAGCTCTAGCAGTGATGGAAGTGATTATGAGAACAGGCCCAGAAGGAGGGGGAGAGGTAGAGGTCAGTATCAGTACCAAGGCCCTTGACCTAGGCACAACCCCATGTACCAGAATTACCCTAGCCAAGGCTTCGGTTGGCCTCCCATGTTCCAACCTTTTCCACCTATGCAAGGACCTCATAACCCCCATAACCCCCATTACCCACAGACACCCGCTCCTTTTTTAGGAAGAGGCAGGGGACGAGGCAGGGGCAAACAAAGAGAGACATTAGGTGTACAATGGGAAGACCTCAACCAGAGGGTAACGAGGAGCATGGCACGGGGCCCCTCACCGGGGACCAGCAGAGATGCAGTCTAGTTATGAACCTCACAGACACCCCACTCACTGCTCCCCAAGAAACACTGTTAAATAAGGGATTGGGGTTTGTTCCCACAAACACTTTAGACAGTTTCAGGCTGCGACAGGAACTGTCCGAGTTTTTCAGAGCAGTGAGACTTAAAGTCTTTTTTGAAGGACGTCCGGAGAGAACAGAGGGCAGAGGTGACACCAACTTTCACCCTAAATCTAATTTCACACCTCCTAATTCCACTCTCCTCCTTGAAGTCATCACATTTGAAAGGGCAGTCATCCAAGAGATAGAGGAACTGGCCAGGTCACACACTCAACCCTTCAGGAACCTTACTAAGAAGGAGAAAGAGGTTCTAGACCAACTTAAAAACAATCAAGACTTGGTCATAAAGCCTGCGGATAAGGGAGGGGCTATCATGATCCAGACAAGGACAGCATACGATCAGGAATGCTTGAGGCTGCTTGGGGACGAGAGGAATTACAGAGTCCTTCCTAGGGATCCAACACCGGAATTGAGAAGGGAAATCACTACCATGGTAGAAGAGGCGATAAACAATGACTGGATCTCAGAACATGAGGCTAACTTCCTGCAGAAAAAAGATCCAGTAGCACCTTATTTTTATACACTCCCCAAGGTGCATAAAGAAAGGAGACCACCGCCAGGAAGACCTATCATTGCAGGTATTGGATCCATTTTGGAGCCCTTATCACAATTTTGTGATTTTTTTTTTAAACCTCTGATCCAAATTAGAGCAGCGTACCTTAAGGATACCACCGATGTCCTTACTCTACTAAAAAATATGGACTTCAACCCGGAAGAGGAGTACCTGGTGGGCTTGGATATTGAATCCCTGTACACCAATATTCCGCAGATGGAGACCCTGAGGGTAGTGGAGGAGATACTGTTTGAGCAGAACTGGCAGTACTGTACCCCCAGGCCCTTCATAATACATCTGGCAGAAATAGCACTCACAAAAACATTTTTGGAGTACAAAGGGACATACTGCTTACAGACCCATCGGACATCCATGGGTAGCGCCTTTGCGCCAAGCCTAGCGGGTTTGTATGTCTCTGCATTTGAACAAAAATACATCTTTAACGCAGAGAGCCCATGAACAAAAAAAATCCGGGTTTGGAGACGCTTTATTGATGATGTTATTCTCATCTGGAAAGGCAACAACAATCTATTGAAGAGTTTATGCAATGGCTCAATACACAGAATGCCTTCTTACATTTTACTACCACCATCACCAAGGAAAGCCTTCCCTTTCTGGACCTGGAAATCATCCCATGTGGAGGAAAACTGACGACTAGGGTGTACCACAAACCCACTGATAAGAATGGCTTGTTGCTCTTTGATAGCTTCCACCCTAAATCCCTAAGGGAGAACCTATCGGTGGGACAATTTCTGCGCTTGCGCAGAAACTGGAGACCTTTAGAGAGGAGGCTACCTCCTTGTCAGAGAAATTGATAAAAAGGAAGTATCCCACCAAAGTGGTACGACGAGCCCAGAAAAGAGCACAGAACTGTCAAAGGGAAGCCCTATTGGAGAAGGTAGAAAGACCCGAGAACAAACATGCTATTTGCATGACCACATTCAACACAGCCTCCACCCAGATCAAACGCATCATTTTGAAACACTGGCGCATACTGAACTCTAGTGGCCTTCATCTAAATAAATCTTTATTCTCCTTTAGAAGGAATTCCAACATCAGGGACCATCTGGTCCACCCAAGTCCACGCATGACACCCCAAGCGGTACAACGAGGAGCATGGGAGGTCCCCCCGTCACAGGCCACACCAGATGTGGCCCATGTGACATTTGCAGACTTACTACCAACACTAAGAGTGTAGATGTGGGTTTAAACTACCCATGGGAGCAACAAACGCACACTAACTGCAATTCTGTGAATGTGATATACATGATCAAATGCCCTTGTGGCTTGATCTATGTAGGTATGACATCAAGGAAGGTGAAAGTGAGAATTATGGAGCACAGGAGTAATATCCGCTGTGCGAGGACCACCACGCGCCTCACGACACACTATGCCGCGATGGGACACAGAGTGGAGGACCTGCATTGGACAGTATTGGATAAACCCTACATCTCACCCAATACGAGGGATCCCAACCACACCCTGTTCATACGCAAACAGAAATGTGTCTACAGGCTGAGGAGTAATGAAATAGGCCTGAATGATGACATCCCGTGGACAAGCCTGGGCAGGCCACAATGACACATATTAATAAGCCTGTAGGTGCTGTATACAAAGGGTGTCCCTGATGAAGCACACTTAGTAAGGAAGGTAACTGCCAAACATCACGACTAGTATATACAACATGAAAGGCTGGGACTATCACTTTTTCATGTGGGATAAAATGCTAAATTATGAAGTCTTCCATCCACACTAATGATGGGTCTGAATGTTTGTCAATAAAGTTTTTTTTTACAAAAAAACATCTCGTATATATTCCCAGGTGACGGTTAGGCCCATTACTCTTGCAATAATTAAAGAATAATTCTAACGATGTTTGCTCCTTTTAAATCCGAGTGTCCCATGTGTTTGAATAGGTGAGCGTTATTCAGTGATCAGCGCGTGTAATATTCACAGCACCCAGATGAGGAACCAAAAGCGATAGTCACAGCTCTAGCTCTCTGAAGCTTGAGCGTGATGACATCACGCACCACGTCACGTGTTGACGCCCCTCGGCAAGCGGCACACGTGATGGGAAGCCATTCGCCATAGAAGGACCGGCACTCTCTGAAGCCGGGTACCTGCACGGCACCAGGAGGGACCAAAATTGTGGCGGCGCACCACCCTTGACGATGTAAGGAGCAGGGGTAAAAAGGATGGCCAACCATGCATTTTGACAACCCACACGGGGGAACCCAGGGGGGGCCAGATGAAAAGCGCTATGACAAAGATTCACAATCTTTAAGAACGCAAGCCGGGCTTGATAATTGTAAAACTTACCTGATTACATATTTTTCCTAACCAGTGTGTGACTACAGGGGGTCGCCCTCTTCTCTTGTGCCAGTTTTAGAAAATGATACAGTAAACTCGGTAAGATGCACCGAGTTTTTGGACTATGTATGTGACATTAAGCACATGAATTTATAAAACTTATCGATGAGTACTGTTGGAGGCATGGTTACCAACATAGTTCTTTTGAGTAGATGTGTTCATTTATGTTAGGACGTAGACACATAATACTTGCATCCTAGTGTGCACAATTAAGATAAGGGCAGTGTTCCCTCACTAGCGGTGGCGTATAATGATAAGAACGCCTGCATCGCACCAAAATGGTTTAGTAACAAGAAGGGTAGCATATATAGCACTTTAGTCACTTGAATCACTATCTTTGTTCGTCTGTTCATTGTTGCACGAACTTGCTTCACTTGCATTTTTATTTTTCTCCATTTACAGATCTCAAAATAAGAGTATGTATACTGGACCACACCACATAATACAGGTGGAGTAACCTTAAGTATATCGATATACTAGAGGCAGAAAGGGAATTTAGCATAGGGATCCGACAGTCCTGATGAAAGCCTGTAGAGATACGGATTCCGGCAGCAACATGTCGACCTTCATGCAGAATGGAGGGGTGCAGGGTGCATAAATCACTCACTACACCACCATCCTAGGGTATGAATTACCTTTTTAACCCTGGCAAGGGAATCCAGGAATAAAATTGTTATTAGGATATCCCTTAGTTAGTTTTAAGATTCGCTATCTGCACTTTTCAGTTGGATGCTTTTTTCCTTTCTTTATTTGTCTGTATTGTCTCCCCCACCCTATTGCTCCGCCTCAAGCGTTGGCCTGCGCTGAGGCATCACATCAGCCCTATGATGAAGCATGCCACAATACGTTGTGGATGAGGGCAGTTTTTACAAAGTAAATGTGCCTTTGCTACACCTTATAGTAGTAAAAAATTGTGATCTCAAAAAACCTTACTTCTTTGCTGTGTGTTGATACCTGACGCTCTATGGTGTAGATATGCAAGACCTTAGACCAGCACAATATAAAGCTTGGAGGGAGTGGGTTCCTCCAAGTGTGGGCGATAGTGAGTCTAGCTGCTAGCAGTAGAGGAGTCCCTAATTTGCCCCTTGGGGTAGCATTGTAATTGCATTTATACAGTGCTTATTACCCCTGACAAGGCATCAAAGTGCTTTTTCAGGGAGTAGCACTCTACTCTGGAACCCATAAAGGATTAGTGGTGAATTAGTATAGTGAAATATGAAAGTAATTTGAGTGGTGGTTATGTTAGTCAGTTATTTGGATTGGGAAGGATAGTGGAGAGATAGAAGAGGGAAAAGGTTTGCATTTATATAGCACTTGCTACCCTAGATGAGGTGTTGAAGCGCTTTTTCAGCAAGTAGCACGCTACTCGGAACCCAGAAAGGATTAGTGGCGAATTAGTATAGTGAAATATGAAAGTAATTTGAGTCGTGGATATGTTGGTCAATTATTTGGATTGAGAAGGATACTGGAGGGATAGAAGAGTGAAAAGGTTTGCATTTATATAGCGCTTGCTCCCCCTCTGAGGTGTTGAAGAGCTTTTCGATGAGTAGCATGCTACTCCGGAACCCAAACAGGTTTAGTGGTAATTAGTATAGGGAAATATGCAATTATTTGAGTGTTGGGCACGTTAGTCTGTTATTTGGATTGAAAAGGATTAGTGGAGGGATAGAAGAGGGAAGGGTCTAGTATTTTTTTTTTAGTTCTAAGCAGCAGGAGGGTGTTTGGGATGAGTAAAGTATTGGGATACACTGAATCTTCTCCAGCCTCCCCAGCAGCAACACCAGTGGTTCTAGTGGTAGGTCTACCGAGCTAATCAGGCAGATCTGCTGAAGGACCTCCACCCAGAAACGCTACATCAGAATGCAGTGCCCACCACATGTGGAAAAATGAGCCTCAGACCTCGCAACCCCTCCAGCTGAGCCCTGGCGTTTTTAACATAGCGTTTAGTCTTACTGGTGTAAAGTGCCACCTGGTGAGAATCTTATAGTGTTGGCCTTATGTTGCAGGGAGATCAAAGTTTTTGCAGCTTGTGTCCAAATCTTTGACCTCATATCTTTTGTCATTGATTTGCCCAGATCATCCTCCCATCTTAATTCAAAGTTGTGTTACTGTGTTTGTGAGTGCTTGCTGAAGGTAGCATAGAGACGAGTGATAACTTCCTTTGAGGAACCCTCGGTGAAGAGCTGCTCTAAAAGTGTTTTAGCTCTATTACCTTTGTCTTGACAGGTTCTGTGTTTGCCCAATGGAGGAGTTGGTTATACTTAAACTCATCGGCTCTAGTCCGCTGGAAGCACTGTTTGCCTATCTATGGTATCACCGTCTTATTGCCTACCCCAGATTTCTACCCAGCAAACTAAGGATCTTTTGCTGAGTTTAAAATCAGAAGCCCTTCGGACCTGTGTACGCACTCTGTACTTCAACTGGCTCTGGATCCTATGGCCAAATTTCTATGCAATGCATTCAACTGTACGCTCCAATCCAGAATTTGTCCTGGCATTTAGAAGGAAGCGATTGTCATTCCGCTCCTTAAGAAACCCAGCGCTCATCCCCAGGACTTGAAGAATCTCCAACCCATCTCTCTACTCCCCGCCCTCGATAAGATCTTGGAGAAATTCATCAATCAAGAGCTAATGAAATTCGTTGACACCCAGGAGATTTTAGATCTCTCCCAGAATGGGTTTTGTGCCAGTTACAGTACAGAGACTGCCCTTATCGTGGCTACCGACAGCATTCGTGCTCAGGTTGATCAGGGCGGGGCGGCGATCTTGATAATGCTTGACCTCTCAGTGGCATTTGATACCATCTCCCCGGCACATATGGTTCAGCGTCTGCAGCAAGTGGGAGTCACTGGGACAGCCCTACAGCTTCTCCACTCATTTCTGTTGAACAGGGCTCAAATGATCAATTGTGAAGGTTTCAAGGCTAAGGCCTTTAGTCTTCCATGTTGGGTGTCTGAGGGCTCATCTCTGAGTCCCACCCTTTTCAATCTCTATGTGGCCCCTCTGGCAGACCTGGTGCGTTCTTTTGGCTTTCAAGTGCTGTCATATGCTGACAATACGCAAATTATCATCTCCATTTCTAACGACCTCAGTGTATGTCCAGCATCATCTGCTGGATGAAGGACAACTCACTGAAGACTACTGCAGACAAGACTGAAGTGCTTGTGCTTGACTCTCAGAACTCCATCTGGCCAAGCACTTGGTGGCCAGAAGACTGCTGACCACTTTTCCCCCGTTAGGTCAGCTAAACACCTGGGGTCATCTTTGATGACGCTCTGAGCTTTGATTCCAAGATCAGTCGCACCGTCAGCACATTTTTTACATCTTGAGGATTGTGAAAAAGGTTATTCCTTTTATTCCATCTGAGCTGCACCAGTCAGTCATCATTGCCCTGGTTACTTCTCGGCTGGATTACTGTAACGCTCGGTACCTGAATATTAACTTTGCGTCCCTTAACAAACTGCAGGTGGTACAAAATGCGGTGGCTCGTCTCAGTCTGAACATTCCCAAGCAGCATTCCACCAGGAAGGGGATTTGTTTCCTACACTAGCTCCTTGTTAGAAAACACATTGTTTTTAAGGCTCTGTGCATGGTCTTTAAGGTCCTGCATCATAATGGCCTCTCCCATTTGAAGTTGCTTTTTCAATGGTATATTCCGGGGAGGTAACTGAGATCTTCCTCGTATAAAAAGCTCATGATCCCCAGATTTCGTAGGACTAGGTGGGGTGGTCGCTCCTTTGTTGTAGCGGCCCTAACTATGGAATTCCCCACCTAACTATATTTCAGATGCAGACTCTTTCTTGGCCTTTAAAAACATCTGAAAACCTGGCTCTTTACATCTTAGTTTCCTTTTTACTGGCCGCCTTTCCTCTGTTGGTCCTCTTGTTCCGCTATAGCGCCTTCAAACCTTTGGGTATTAGTGCACTTTACGAGTGCTATCCTATCCTAGCCTATCCTATCCCATCCTACCATTGAGGTAGAGGTTGCTCAGCAGTGGGGGCACCTCCCCTCCAATTTTCAAAGTGTTTATGTCATAAGCCACCTACATGGATCCGAGATGACTCCAATGGGGCAGCGACGTTAGTTCCTGAATCCTCCCGAGACTTGCCCTCGGTTTACATAGAGGAGACACTGCTCCGGTGGCAAATCCCAGGGGGAAAGGTGTTGAGAGAGAGCGTACAGAGTCAAAAATGCTGTGGCTTGTCTAGTCAACAGCAACACTGCAACAGGCATTCACACCAGTCTGATAAAGGTACAGGCAGATATGGTACCTATAAACAAACAAATAATAAGGCTAGTAAGGCTTTAGTCTAGTATTAACTCTATCTCTTAAGGTATCACCTCATGAAAGCTTTTTTAAATCTCAACCAACGTTTAGTTTTGTTGTGTTTTTCTTACATTTAGATTGTCAATAGAGGTCCCTTTACCAAAGTTCTCGAAACTGTAGTGAGTATGATTTCAGCATCAAACCCACAAGCAAATTTGTAAGGGGTTAACTTCACCCAAGTCCTCTCTGTTGGAGTCATGCCAACAGTATGTACAAGTTGAACAAAAACACTGGTTACCTTTGTTTGAAGCTTGATGTTGCAACCAAGCTCAGCGTGTAGTAAAATTAAGTCTGTTAATGGGTCTCTCCTTTTCTTCTTGTTCTTTCTTCCATCCAGGTGTGAGACTAATGCGGGACGTTCTTTGCGGTGAGGTCGAAGCAGGAGGATCAAGGGAGCTGGCAAGATAGAGTCCTGGGAACCGGGAAACAGGTAAGTGACAGACAAAGAGACTAAGAGAAGTGGAGGAGTGATAGTCAAGAGAGGTGAGCTGTGGCAGGAATCTGTACATTTGCCCCTTCCAAAGGCAGTCTTACAGGTCTTAGTTTGGTGAGGTGGAGGGCATGAAATCGTCTCACCAGACAAGGGGCATGAACCGAGGAGACCGGTTGCAAGGAATGTTCTGAAGGGTCATAACCTTTCCAATCTATAAGGTAATATAGTTTCCCTGAGATCGTTTAGAGTCCAGGATGCAGTGAACTTCGTACTGCTGTTGGACCTTTAATCAGTACGGGTGGGGGTGCGGTATCTTTTCGTGTGCCTGGGTGATATGGCTTGATCAGTGAAACATGAAACACTGGGTGGATAGTGTATTCCCGGGTAAGCTGTACCTTGATGGTGACTGGATTAATTATCTTGATAATGTCATATAAACTGTGGTCGTAGTTTCCTTGGGCCTTCTAGTTGTAGGTGTCGTGTTGATCGCCATACCCTGTCTCCTTCCTTGTATATAGGTGCTGGGATTCTATGATTGTCAGCTTGTGCCTTCATGACGAATGTGGCTTATGCTAAACTTGCCCTAGCATGTTTTTGAATCTCATGCAGTTGTTCTAATCTTTCTGTGACTGAAGGTAGTGTAGTAGAAACTCCTGATATGTCAATGGGAAGGGCCTGAGGATGTTGTCCTGACATGAAGAAGAAGGGTGTGTAGTTTTTGGCTGAGTGGGTCCTGTTATTATAAGTGAATTCAGCTAGGGGTAAGGTCTAATACCTTTGTCCTGTGTATATGGATAGTAAGCATCTTAGGGGTATATTCACAAGAACGTGCGATAACTACCGCAAGAGTAGCGTAACGCAACTTTCAATATCGCAGCCTATCGCGGGAAAATAACCCCGTGTCAACGTGGAATTCACAACAAGGCGGTAGCAAGCGATAGTCTGCCGAAACCGCGGACAATGTCCGCGATACAACCACCACGATGGAGATAAAAACACAAACCACAACACCAAAAAACACGCGATGGGCCAAAGCGCGATGAGGAAACCAGCGACAAGCAGCGCCAGGCCTGCAACACATACCTGGCAGGCGTCAAAAAACACCATAAAAGTAGAAAAAACACCCACACACAAACTGACCAACACCCAAGCACCAGGGAGGCAGCCGGAGCAGGCGCAGAGGACGAGCGCAACCCCACAAGCACCCCAGATGACCAGCCTGGAACCTCGGGGACAGGGAAGGGCAAGGACAAGAAGACGAGGAAGAACAAGTTCAGTCCGCAGGCGAACAGGATCATAGTCACGGAGGTGATGGAACACCATCAACAACTCTTCGTCACCTCCAACGTGTCATTGGGCACCAAAAATGGAATATGGCGGGACATCGTCGACATGGTGAATGCCGTCGGAGAGCACAAGCGGACAATGGACGAGGTCAAGAGGCGATGGAATGACATCAAGCGAAAGACCAAGGAGAAACTCACCGCCAACCAGAAGGCAGCCACGCAGACCGGAGGTGGGGGCCCAGCGCCACAGCTGGAGCTGGATGACATGGAGGAGCTGGTGTCGACAGTCATCAGTGTGGAGACTGTGGCTGGAGTCGGGGGACCGGACACTGCTCGACATGACGCAACACAACCGCAACAGGGTGAGTGACCACCAGGTACTGGGGGGACGGGGGGAGATGGCCACAATGGCACACATGCACAAGCAAGCAGGGCACAGTGCACACCCACAGTGACCCTGGGTCCTTGCCCAGACCCACAGACTGTCACAATGTACAATGCCATGCAGTCTGAATGTCAACCTGTACCATGCGGCTACATACATGTGGACACATTGTAATACACCATCTCCCCTTCACATCGCAGGGGCATCGTCAGCACCTCCTGCAGAGCAGTCCCAGCCACTCTTCACTGATGACGAGGAGGACAACACCAGCATCGACACCCAAACCATCCAATACATCATTGACCTCATCCGCCACTCACCTCCAGGAGCAGGGCAGCCCAGCTACATCGATGAGACCCCACCCACCACCCAAACCACCCAGCAGGATTCACCCACAGCCCCGGCACCCTCCCAAGTCCCCCAGGAACAACAAATGGCCTTCCAACGCACTGTGCTGGAGGGCCAGAGGGAGACGGCCGAGCAGGTGCGGGTGGGGTTCGACCTCATGGCTACCAAACTGGACGCCATCCTTGGGTGTCTATGTCCGCCCCATGGTCTCCAACGAGCCCTGACTGACATCGCTGGAGAGTCATGATGCGGAGGGAAGAATACCTGTCCGCTCAGAGTGGCTCCAGCGATACCAGCCATGAGCTGGCACACATACGGAGGCTCATGGAGGACATGGTGCGGATGGAGGCGGAAAGGATGGCAGCCACCGCTGCACATCAGCGAAATGTAGCTGGCATCTACCAGGCCCTGCATGTTCTCATCATGGCATTGCTGCCACAAGGCGTGGCGATGATGAATGCTGCTGCCCCCACATCATCCACATCTCCGCCCCCTGGTGTGTCAGTGCCTCCCAGTGCGGCAGGCGTATCCACTCCGGCACCTGATGTGTCACTGCCACACAGTGCGGCCGACAATCCTCCTCCGGCCCCTGATGTGTCAGTGGCACACAGTGCAGCAGCTGGTACTGCAACACCCACAGGAGGGGCAGAGCACACATCCGGGGACGAGGACGTGGATGGGATTGAGATCAGAAGAAGGCACTAGCATTCATTTCCGCCACCTTGCCTGTTTCTGCTTGGTGCCGCACATGGCCTCAAGACCTACCACTGACCCCCGATACACTCCGATGCACTCACCTTGGACAGCGACATGGACTGCCACATCCTGTTTGACGACCAATGACACAGCGGACAGACTGCGGACTGTACCCTTCCTCTTCCGCAGTACAGGTCATCCCTGGATGGACACTGGCTGGCCCTCCACAGGCCCATATTGTGTAGTGTGCTCGGCATTGCCCTGTACCGCTCCAGCTGCATGACTGCACTGGATGTGCAAATAAACATCCAGTGACGCACTGCTATGTAATGTCTCACGTCATTCATGTATGGATGTGTGGATGAATGTGGGGACAGTGCCTTCCCTTGCGTCAATGATGTTCATCCTGTGGGATGCCAGTCAGAGGGTGAGACATTGCATTTTGTGTACCGGGTCCCGTGAACACTACAGCAGGGACACACGCATCAGTCACTTCCTTGTCGGACATGGACTGGACCACGCCCAGAGCCCACAAGTCATTGTTGCAAGCCCTGCACTGGTCCGGCGTACGGCAGGCCAGACCACTCCGCTAACGCCCCGAGGGGGGGGCCCTCATTGCTACCCGTCGCAGCCATACTCGCTGGTGGTGTGCAGGTCACTGGTCTAGTTGTCAGCATTTCACAGCCACTCCCTGAGGGCAGGTTTTCACACACACCACATCCATCCGGCACAGGCGTCACAGGCCATGTGACTCCGCCAACATAAGAGGCCGATGACGTCACATTCCCCTCTTCCGGTGGTGACTGGATGACAGACGCTCCACGGTTCTCACTCATATAGGGCCCATGAGTTGTTGCGCACAGGGTTAGTGGCATCCGAGGCCTTGAGTACGGCACGGGCCTACCACCATGTGGCGCAGACTGGGGTTGCACAGGGTTAGTGGCACACGAGGCCTTGTGGACGGCACGGGCCTACCACCACGTGGCGCAGACTGGGGTTGCACAGGGTTAGTGGCACACGAGGCCTTGTGGACGGCACGGGCCTACCACCACGTGGCGCAGACTGGGGTTGCACAGGGTTAGTGGCACACGAGGCCTTGTGGACGGCACGGGCCTACCACCACGTGGCGCAGACTGGGGTTGCACAGGGTTAGTGGCACACGAGGCCTTGTGGACGTCACGGGCCTACCACCACGTGGCGCAGACTGGGGTTGCACAGGGTTAGTGGCACACGGGGCCTTGCGGACAGCACAGGCACCCCGCCACGGGACGGTGACTTTGGGTGCACTGAGTCAGTGGCACCTTGAGCTGCTGAGCGGGTGTGCAGCCTGCGATGATGCCCTGTCCTGGCGGTCTGGACAGCTCAGGTTTTGTGTGCCCTGCTGGACCGCAGTGTAGGCCAGAGCCAGCGGGCAGCGCGGGCCTACCGCCACGTGGCATCGCTTCCGGGATCCCAGAGTTGGTGGCACCCATTGGGCTGAGCGGGTGTGCAGCCTGCGATGGTGCCGGGTGCACTGGTATGTCCTATGCCATGGAGTAATCAAGACCCAGCACCAAACGTGAGACCTGGTGGCCTGCGGAGCGGGGCTGCATGATGTGGAGGGTCCCATGTCCACGGGCCCCGGGCTTGTGGCTTGCAGCGGCACGTGGTGGGACCTCCTGTCTACGCGCCGGTGTCGGAAGGTGAGCATTGAGGCCCGGGTGTGCATGGGCGAGCATGCTCCGATGGGTGGCGGGAGGGGTTGGGGTGCCTCTGCCTGGGTGTGCATGGGCGGGCAGGCGATGTTGTCTTGTGCAAGTGTGTGTACTGTGCCAGTCATGTATCTGGACTCTGTTTCAGCTGACGGCTCTGACTCAGATGTGTGACCTGGTGTCCTGCTATACATACCGGCACATGGTTGGAGACACACCGGTGGCAGCAGGTGAGCAGTGTGGCCTGGGTGCGCAGGGGCGGCACTCTCTCTCTCTCCCTCTCTTCCTCTCTCTCTCCTCTTCTCTCTCTCTCTCTCTCTCTCTCTCTCCCTCTCTTCCTCTCTCTCTCCCTCTCTTCCTCTCTCTCTCCTCTTCTCTCTCTCTCTCCCTCTCTTCCTCTCTCTCTCCCTCCCTCTCTTCCTCTCTCTCTCTCTCCTTCGCTGTCTCTCTGTCCTCTGATGTGCGTAGGACACACCTTCTCATCATGTTTTTTGTCTTACAGGCTGTGACCTACATATTGTCCCGAGGGGAGCGGCCATGTGTCTTCATTTCATTTCGGTGTTCATTTTAATAAAGTTTCATTTGTTGCTTCGAAAGGGAATGTGTGCTGCTCATTTCTGTGACGACAGATGCATGTCACCAGTTGTGATTGTGCGACATCAAGCGGAATATTTTGTACATGTTTAGGTGTGGCTGATGTGGCATGTCTTTGGTCGGGGGGTGCCAGGGAGGGGTGGTCCTGGGGGTGGTGGCGGTGGGTGTGTGGCCCTCTTGGGTGTCCGGGCCGCATGATGGGTGGCTCCATGGCATCTGTTGCCCTTCCGATGTAGCCCTGGGCTGTGCTCCCTTTTGGTTTGCAGGCTGCCGTCCGACTTTACACCAGGTCAGAGAAGGTGTAGATTTCCTGGTGCTAACGCACCTTATCGCCTGTTTTGTGTTTTTATCGCCGATGTGGCTGGTCGTTGAGAATGTTGAGGTGTGATGTTGTCACGCCTTTTGGCACGGGAACGCCCACTCTGCATCTCATTAGCAATAGTTGCGCGGGTCCTCTGTGGCGATGTTTTTTGCGGCTGCTATCGCGGGTAAACTGGTGCTGTGGGCTGTTTACACCAGCTTGTGAATGGGGAGGTATATTTATCGCGACTTTGGCTGCGATAAAGTGCCGTTAATTCAGCGATGGCTCCTTGTGAATATGCCCCTTAGTGTAGTTTCTAGGGATTGGCTGACTCGTTCAGTTTGCCCATCAGTGTGTGGGTGGAAGGCAGATGGCAAGGCTACCACCTATTCCTAACATATCACAGAGTGTTCTCCAAAATTTAGATGTGAACTGAACTTCGCGATCTGCTGTGATTTTAGTCGGTAGACCATGCTGTCTTACGATATAATCGATGAATATTTGACTAATTTCTGCTGCAGGGGGTATCTTTTTGAGGGGGATTAAATGTGCCATTTTTGATAAAATGTCAACAACTACTAAAATGGTAGTGAAGGTATTGCTTGCTGGAAGGTTAGTGATAAAATCCACACTAATGGTGTGCCAAGAAACGGTGTATGGGCAGAGGCTGTAATAAGCCTGCAGACGCAGTGTGAGTGTTCTTCTTTCATGCACAAGTTGGGCAACCAGATACACATTTTTGTATATCCTGCTACATGTTGTTCCACCAGAAGGTTTTTTGACAATTCCTTAGGGTTTTCGTTATACCTGGGTGCCATGCTAATGCTGTGTCATGAGCCCATAGAATTACCTGATGTCTTAATTCTATAGTAGGGATGTACAGTTTCTGAGTGTGAAGGAACAGCTTGTCTGTGATAGTATGGTTGTGTTTTTTGATCCATTCTTCAGCCTTTTTATATTCTTCATGTAAGGCCGCCATAAAGGTGTCACCCTCGCTGACACCGACTGCCTTTTCCGGTGGAATATTAACAGGAGAGTCTGATAAGGAATGGGAAGAATGAGCATACCCCAGTCTAGAAAGAACATCACACTGTAAGTGCTTGGTCCCTGGGCAATAGGTGATGATGAAACCGAACTAACGAATGAAATGCAGCCATCGCATTTGACGGGGTGAGAGCCCTTACAGAGCTAAAGAATTGTACATTTTTATGGTCTGAGAATATTGTGACTGTATGTTAGCCCCCTGTAGGTAATGCCTCCATTAAGTGAGCACCAGTTTGATAGCCAGAAGTTCTCTTTTAGCCACCGTATAGTTTTGCGCCACTGGTAGATGTTTTTTGGAATAAAAGGCTATGGGATGCATGTGGCCAGTTCTTGGGTTCTTTTGAGATGAAATTCCTCCTACGGCTACCTGCAAAGCATCAGCTTCGATGAAATAGAGCTGGTCTGGATTGGGATGCTGAAGAATGGGTGCAGTGGTGAATTTAGTTTTTAACAGTTGCAACACCTTATTGGCTTCTGGAGACCACGCAAATTATTGCCCCTTTTTTAGCAGCTGTGTTATGGGCACCACTATCTCTGAAAAGTGTGGAATGAAATGATGATAAAAATAGGTGTAGCCAAGTATCTGTTGAATTTCCTTGACATTTATTGGAGTTGGTCAATTGGTAATGACTTTTACCTTTTTGTGGTCCATAGTGATGCCTGTCAGAGATAAGCGATACCCAAGAAACTCTACTGACTGTACATGCAAGGAACATTTGTCTAATTTAGCAGAAAAAGTATGTTTCCTAAGGCGCTGCAAGATTGCGCATACATGCTATACATGTTCTTTTTCTGAGTTTGGGTAAATCACAATGTCGTCTATGTAGACGATTGCACAGACATCCAAAACTCCCTCAAGACCTTGTTAATGAAATACTGAAAAGATGCCAAAGCATTACTTAGCCCGAAGGCATAACAATATACTCAAAAAGCCCAAACTTAGTCCTAAAGACGATTTTCTATTCATCACCTTCTCGTACACGGATTAAGTGGTAAGATCCCGTAAATCTAGTTTTGTGTAAATGGTGGAATTTCTGACCTGATCAAGTAGCACCAGAATTAATGGGAGAGTATAGCAGTACTTAATAGTTACCTTATTGACCGCCCTATAATCCACACCAGCCCTCAACTCCCCATTCTTCTTGAGTACAAAGAAGAGTGGGGAAGACACAGGTGATGTGGAGAGGCATATAAAATATATCTCTAGTAGTTCATCCAGAATTTGTGTAGATATTGAGTTACAGGTTCTGTCAATGCGTAAACTCTACTGCAAGGCTGCATTGCTCTGAGGAGGAGATCTATGCAGCAATCAAAGGCTCTGTGTGGTGGCAGTTGGGTGGCTTTCGCAGAGTCAAAATCATCTTGAAAGTCCTGGCATTCTTTGGGTAGTTTAAGGTTTTCTGCTCCTTGGACCAAGGCACAATGCAGAGGTATTCCCATCTCTAGAGCCTCTTGGTTGCAGGTAGTACTGCAGAATGATGAGTCCAAGGTTACGAGGTGGTATACCCAATCGATTTTTGGATTATGGTGTTCTAGCCAAGGTACTCCCAAAATTACCCCAAAGGTAGGAGTGTCTATTAGATCAAAGAAAAGTTGTTCAGTATGCCCATTATCACACACTAAGGTTAGGGCCTCTGTCTGAAAACAAATTAGCCCAGAAGACAACTCTGAACCATCTACTGCTCACACCGGCTCAGGTTTTTCTTTGGGAACTTTTGTGAGCCCAAGCTTGGCAGCTAAGGTCAGATCAAATAAATTGCCTGTGGCCTCTGAGTCAATAAGCATGGATACTATGTGCCTCCGCTGTGGGGATAGGATTACTGTGACTCGGGTAGCCAGATGCCACAGAATTTGTGTTCCTACAGTAGTCAGATATTGTGAGATCTGTACGGCTTCTCTTGATGAGACAATATCCCTTCTGGGTGTGAGCCTTAGTTTTCACTGGTCTTGATCTACCTTTATACTAGCCACAGCCTTATACTTTTTTGGTTTTGCAGAACATTCCCTAGCGAAATGACCAGCTTTGCCACCATAAAGACATAGGTTTAATTTGCGACGACGTTCCTTTTCCTCATTAGATAGTGGAACCCTATACTTCCTATCTGCATAGGCTCAGTATCAAGAGACTTACTATCTGACTCCTTCTTCTCGGTTTTGAGAACAATTACTCTGGTGACACTGCAAGATTGGTCACCCTTTCGCTCGCCCAATAGGTGATCTAGCTTAGCCACAAGATCAATAAATTGTGCACAATCGTCGGGCAAATCAACAATGTGCGAGAGGGAATCTTTAAGGTCATCCCTTAACCCTCGATAGAATAAGAATGTTTTTTTCTCTTTCGGCCAGTGCATTTCCGCCACCAGTTGATTGAAAGTAGTGATATAAGTCAGAGGCCCTTAGAACCTTGTTATAGGTTTAATAACTCATTGTCACTTGCTTGGATACAAATATGGTTTGAAAATTACTTAGTCATGGCAGCCTTAAAAGCAGAACAGTTGTACAAAAGGGAATCATTGTTTCTATTAAAGGAATTGCCCAGTTAGCAGATGCATCTCCCAAATAGGAGATTACAAATGCTACTTTAGGAGCATCATTGTGGAACGCCTGAGGTTTGCATAGGAAATGTAATTGGCATTGACTCATAAAGGCTGCAAATTTAGTACTGTCACCATGAAAGCATTCTGGAGCTGCTAAGGGCACAGGACTAGGCGTAGAGACAGATACATGCAGATTCTGGTCATTAGTTGTAAACACCTCTCTCTGAAATGGTTCTCTAAACACAGGCTGGGTCAAAACTGGGCGACTATCCTTAGGTTTTAGTATCCCTCCATTGTGTGAAATGTGTCCTCTCTTGTTGCAACTCTTCCTTAATTGTTGCATTTTCTGCTTTTAACCTATTCAGATCTAGTTGCAACTGCTGCATTAACTCAGACAGATTGTTAACGTCATTGATGTCCCCTGATAAGGCACGTGCTAGATCATCCGTGAATATTTGGTCTTGATTGGTCATGGCGCTGCCCAAAAGGAATGTTAGGTGTGTGACTTAGCCTTCTAACTATGCCTGGGCGGAGTTCACAGAGTTTTACTTTGAGGGACTCTGCGAAGTGCCAGAAAAACTCGCCGCGCTCCGCGGAGTTCTGCCAGCGATAAAGTATGTTAAGGCATGCTGCTTGCACTGATTTTTAGCGCCAGGAGTTTTTGCCAGAGGGTGCTGCTGCTTTCTGCCACTCGAGTAGACATTCTACTTGAGCGGCAGCTTCCTCAATGCTAATGGCATATTACTCATGTCGCAACCGACCGGAATAAGAAATCTCGCCAGGAGGAGGTCTAGCGTGTTATTTTTTTCTTGCAAGTGCTTACTAACTTACCGTCGGCAAGCCACTCAAGAGAAAAATACTATGCTCCATGTCACTTTGCTGAGTTTTTCGGGACTCTGCACGGAGCGCAAAGCAAGCAAAACTCTGCAAACTCCGCTGGCGGAATTCTTCGCCCACCCCTACTTTTGTCATAAGCCACCTACCTGGATCCCAGATGATTCCAATGGGGAGGTGACGCTAGTTCCCGAATCCTCATGAGAATTGCCCGCGGTTTACAGGAGGAGACACTGCTCCAGTGGCAAATCTCAGGGGGAAAGGGGTTGGAGTAGAGAGAGCGTGTAGAGTCAAAGATGCTGTGGCTCGTCTACTCAACAACAACACTGCAACAAACATTCACACCAGTCTGATGAATGGTACCACTAGATATGGTACCTATATACAAACAAATAACAAGGCTTTAGTCTAGTATTAACTTTATCTCTTAAGCTATCACCTCATGAAAGCTTTTCAAATCTCAAGCAACCTTTAGTTTTGTTGTTGTTTTGTTTTCATTTAGATTGTCCGTAGAAGCCCCTTCATCAAAGTTCTCGAAACTGTAGTGAGTATGATTTCAGCATCAAACCCACAAGCAAATTTGGACAGGGTTAGCTTTACCCAAGTCCTCTCTGACAGAGCCCTGCCAACAGTATGTACAAGTAGAACAAAAACACTGGTTACCTTTGTTTGCAGCACGATGTTGCAACTGAGCTCAGTGCATAGTAAAATCAAGTCTGTTAATGCGTCGCTCCTTTTCTTCTTGTTCTTTTTTCCATCCAGGTGCGTGACTAATGCGAGATGTTCTTTGCGGTGAGGTCGAATCAGGATGGTCAAGGGAGCTGGCAAGACAGAGTCCTGGAAGCTGGGAAACAGGCAAGTGGCAGGAGAATAGGCTAAGAGAAGGGGAGGAGTGTGGACAGTCTTTAAATAAAACTGCTTTAGGACGTTCATAAAGGTCACATTCTAATTGTTTGTAACAAGGAATAGGTGCAGATAATTAACTTGATGAGGCTTCCTTCTAGAAGGTGCTTTAGAATGTTCACAAAGGTTACGTTCTAATTGCTTATAGCAAAGAACAGGTGCAGATGATTAATTTGGTGAGGCTGCCTTCTAGAAGGTGTTTTAGAATGTTCATAAAGGTTGTATTCTAATTGCTTATAGCAAGGAACAGGTGCAGGGGATTAATTTGATGAGGGCTTTCTTCTGGAAAGTTCACATTAAGCTCTATGCCTGTTCTTGATGCTTATTCTGGTGGATTTTCTGGATGGTTCCATGGCACCTGAAACCAGACCTTGCATACGCATGGTAAAACATTTGTAAAAGCTATTAAGCCTTTCCAAACAAAGCGGGGAACATTAGCTGCAGCTAGATATTTCCAACAGCATGTAATAAGGTCAAAAGTCAGGGTACAAGACGTTTGTTTATTCATAAGTGTTGGGAGGAATGATATGAGTCATGCCGGTACATTGTGATAGTCAAGAGAGGTGAGCTGTGGCAGGAATCCTGGTAGTTTATCTGTTGTGCCTGGTTGAAACTCTGGATTTTGCACAATGGGGGGTAGAGAATGGGGAGTATGTGATCACTACATGGTTTTTGTTCATTTTATGCTAAATACCTCAAAAACATAGGTGTGGCATAGAGAGGCATCTTTGGAGGAGGAAAGCGGTCTCTGGGTCTTATCCACAATACACAGTGAATGGGGAGGGGGTATCAACCTTGCTCAAACATCTTCCAAGGTTTGGTGTGAGGCAGTTGGTGCCAGTATAGAACAGATTGTAGTTGTGAGGCATGTATGTAGGGTCTATGTTAGGAAGTCCCAACCCTCCCTCAGTTGTTCTCTTATATAGTAAGGCTCAGGATACCATTATTCCACACAAATCGGAGTAGCTGTTTTTGCACATGGCTTAGAGTCTTATTAGAAAACCACAATGAGAAGGTTGTGTCACATATAACATCCTGGGTAGGAAGTTCATTTTGATGCTATTGATTCGACCTAGCCAAGAAATGTCCAGTCTGTCCCAGTGATGGAAATCCTTAAACAGAGCCTTAAGTACAGGAAGTATATTGCATTTGTAGAGGCTGCTAATGGAGGTGGTAATGAAAACACCCAGATACAGTATCATTGTGCCCTCCCATGCAAGGCCCGATGTGGAGAGCAAGCATTGGGAACTATTTGTTGGGTCAGCTACTCCCATGCCTTTAGACATTGCATAATTGATGCGAAAACCTGAGGTGGCTATTAATGGGAAGAATGTGTCAGAACACAACAGTAATCACAGCACATCATCAGCAAATAGGGCCAGTTTATACTGCTCCCCATCTGCCTTTCCCCTGAATATCAGGGTTAGTTTCCAGTCAGTGAACCAAATGCCAAAGATGATAGGGGACGCCCCTGCCTAGTTCGGCTGCCAGGGATGATCGAGGAGGAGCAGGCACCCTTGATTTTGATTCACACCACCTGAGAAACATAGTTGGCCATCACTTTTGTTATCATATTGATGGCCCAGGCCACTTCGTGAAAGTACAGATCAAAGATATTGCCAGTCTACTCTATCAAAGGCCTTCATCAAGTGAGAGAAGGGTGATGTTGGTTTTGGTCCACTCTTACATATCAACATTGAAAGCTAGTCTCAGGTTATCACAGGCCTGTCTATTCTGGACAAACTCAGATTGACAGCTTGAGAAGAGCAGTGGCCATATTGTATGCAGACGAGAAACTAGAATAGAGGTGAGTTTTTACATCGAAGTTTAGCAGTGCAATAAGTCTGTATGATGAGTAGGCTGCGGGATCCTTGCCAGGCTTCAGTAGAAGCATGACAACTGATTCCATCATGGTTGGGGTAACGGACTTGGTAAGTAGAAATGGGTTGAAGACCCTGGCCAGGGGTTCCACCAACAACTCGCCATAGGCTTCAGAAAATGACATGGAGTACCCATCGGGCCCTGGGGCTTGATTCGCTTTCAAATGGTGAATAATTGCTCGCACTTCTTCAGGCATGATATGATCTTTCAATTCTTGTAATAGCATAGGGTCTAAGAGTGGAAAGGAGAACCCATGTAGTATTGCTCTTGGTTTTCTCTGGTTAAGGGTTGCACCTTGTTTAATGTGAAGTAGGCTGTCAAGACTTTGAGGATATCTGTCATGTCTTTATAGGATGTTCCCCTATCATCCTTGATGTTAGAAATATGATTTCTGATTTGTTTACATAGTAGTTTATATGATAATAATGTATTGGACTTGTCCCCCCTTTTGTTGTATTGTTTGTCAAAATACAGCAATTTCCATGCTGCATCAGTCATGTAAAGTTGCTCCAGCTGTCCCCTGACCCATTTCAGGTCTCAATTAACTTTGTTCGAGTCTGAGCTCTTGTGTTGGGATTTTAATTGTGATAGGTAGGTTTCCAATTCTAACTTTTTAGTTTTGGACAGTTTAGTAAAGATCACTGT
This sequence comes from Calotriton arnoldi, assembly GCA_963921515.1. Taxonomy (NCBI): domain Eukaryota; kingdom Metazoa; phylum Chordata; class Amphibia; order Caudata; family Salamandridae; genus Calotriton; species Calotriton arnoldi. The sequence continues at coordinate 185,096 of CAWUFW010007654.1, read as the reverse complement.
TTGAAGTATTACTATTAGTTCACCTGTCAGCATGGGTTGGCCACATCCCACAGGATTGCACAGGAGGCTTCTCCAGTATAATTTTCGTCAAAGTAGTGTTTTAAGGATTCACGTATTGAGACCTGCAGAGCCGGGTCTTGGTAAGTGATTTCATTGGCATACCATGTAGAAGAAGTAGTAGCTGATGAGCGCATGTGATTATTAAAAGGGAGACCGGAGCATGATCTGAGAGAACTTGAGTGCCTATAGAGGAAACTGTGACTCGTGGCTGGAGTGATCGGGATATTAGGAAGAAATCTATTCTTGTGTGGGTCTTATGCATGTTTGAATAAAATGTGTATTGCCTTTCCCAGCCATGAGTTTCTCTCCATATATCTATTACGTTTAAGTCTGTCGGACCCTGTAGTAGTGTCAGGGGGATAGGTTAAGTGTTGGTTTGCACTACAGATCTGTCAGCGGTAGAGCTCAGAACTGTGTTAAAATCTCCCTGTTATCAAATCGCCTATCTCAAAGTCCTCTAACAGTGGAAGTGGTGAGCCATAAAACTCAACTTTGTTCTCATTTGGTCCGTAGATAGATAACAATGTAAAGGTATCTATGCCCAATTGGCCATCTAGTCCCACCATCCTGCCATCCCTGTATGCATATCTCTGGTCTATTGTGATGGCAAAAAAAGGGCTTAAAAAGGAAAGCTACCCCTTTGGTTTTACCATGTCTTGACACATGGAATTGTAGTGAGAAGCAATAGGAGTGAACCCTCTTAGTATCCGAAAGCAATAGATGGATTTCTTGAATGTGAACTATATCGACATCTTTGGTATGAAGCCATTTCAAAAGCACCTTCCCTTTTATTGGTGAGCTTAGCCTGTATATTTATAGAGACTATATTGAGTCTGTGCATCTTTTTGGGGGGAGGGGTTTCATTGTTGATGCCTTAGTTTGGGGGACAGGCCCCCTTCCTATTAGCCTCTCCATTGTGACCTAGGTTAAGTGTAGTACCCATTCTATGCCTAAATGGTAAAGTTGTATGCGCCCAGGAAAAGGCAAGGGAACGTGGGGTAAATGTAACATGTGAAAAACCAAAAAGGCATTGCAGAATCATCAACATAAACAAAAGAATTAATTGAACTTGATGTCTGAATACCGCACATCAGCTGTGGTAGGGGCGCAGTTCAAAAGGCTAGCCCAGGACCCCCACCTGTCCACCACATGGAAATAGAAAGGATATGCAAGCTGAACTATGGAGGAAAAGAAGCGACTACCATAGGTGCAGCCAACGCCTCGCATCAAGTCCAACCTGGAATATGGTTGGATCATCTTTTAGGGGCATATGAGGGGCAATGAGGGGCAATGAGGCTAGGAGCAACCCCCCGGAGAGATAGTTTTGTGTAGCCTCTTTAATCGTTCTCCACCATGGACAGATCAAGTCTTTGGCACACTAGGCACCAGACTCCACGATGCCGGTATCCAGGGAACTGCCTTAGACTGATTCGATCTTTTCTCTCAAAGAACTCAAAGAATAAGACTCTTGCCCTTCCTCTTCAAACCCACAGAGATCAGATGCGGAGTACCCCAAGGATCCTCCCTTAAGCCCCACGCTCTTCAACGTCTACATGGGCCCCCTCACAACCATCGTAAGAAAACATGGACTCAACATAGTATCATACGCCGACTACACCCAGCTCATCCTCTCCCTCACCAAGGAACCCGACATCACCAGGTACTTTTTCCAAGAAGGAATGAAGGAACGTCGCATCCTGGATGAGTAGCAGCTGCCTGAAGCTCAACTTGGAGAAAACGGAAGTCCTCATCCTCGGGTCCACCCTCTCTGCATGGGACAATACCTGGTGGCCCCCCACCCTCGGAAACCTACCCACCTCTACGGACCACACCAGCAACCTCGGCATCATACTCGACTCCTCACTCACCATGAACCGCCAGATCAACGCTATGCCCTCCACATGCTTCAACATCCTCCGCATACTCTGCAAGACCTTCAAATGGATCCCCCCGACTCCAGGAAGACCGTCACCCACGCACTCATCACCAGCAGACTGGACTACGGAAACGCGCTCTATGCCGAAATCAACAAAACACTCCTTCGCAAACTCCAGACCGTCCAGAATACAGCAGCCAGACTCGTCCTTAGCATCCCACGACATGACCACATCACCCAGCACCTCTGCAACCTCCACTGGCTCCAAGTTGAAAAAAGAATAACCTTCAAACTGCTCACGCACGCCTACAAAGCCCTCCATAACACCAGACCCCAATACCTTGCCGAAAGAATCTGCTTCCACGCCCCCAAGAGAAACCTCTGCTCTGCCGACCTAGCCCTAGCCACGGTCCCCCGCATCCACACGGCCAGAACGGGTGGCAGATCCTTCTCCTACATCGCGGTCAAGAACTGGAACGAACTCCCCCTCAGCATCAGACAAAGCTCGAAACTGCACCTATTCAGAAAGGACCTGAAGACCTGGCTCTTCCGATGACCAAGGAGCTGCCCGTACCCCCCCTCAGCGCCTTGAGACCCACACGGGTGAGTAGTGTGCTCTATAAATCCCATATTGATTGATTGATTGATCTTGCAATCCTGCCACTTTCTTGGACATCCTGTACACTTTCCTTGTTGAAGCTCATTGCCATCCATACGTCATTCTGGTGCCTGAGGTTCTGAGAGCCTTCTCGTTGTCTTCGGCAAGGGGGGAGAGTTGAAGAAGGAATTGGTTCTCATCCAGCGTCTGCACGGCAACCTCCTTATTGTCGATGGTGAACAGAAGTCACTGTGGAAATATCCAACTGTAGAGGATTTTCATATCTCGTAAGTTCACCAGCATGTCTCTAAACTCACATTATTTAGACAGTAAGTGGAAAGAGATATCCTGAAAAAGCGTGATATTGCTGAAAGGCAATGGTGCCCAATTTCCTAACTGCTTTCATTTTTTCCTCATTAAATTGGGAGAAATGGACTCTAGTAAGTTCGCCTGGAGAGAGGCAATTTCAATGTTGATAGGTGGAAAGACACGGTATGTGCAGTCTATGATAAGTTCTTTCTTGTATGAGTCCTGAAGGATGTGTCAGCCTGTACATGGCTTTCCACTTCTGCATTAGCTACTGTGATGTTAATGCCTCTAATTTGCACACTGTTTTGTCTGGAGCGATTTTTGTAGCCCTCCATGGCATCTTTCAGGGTCAGTTGGCGATATTCTAGCGTTACAACCCCTCTCCACAAGGTTGTCCTTCTCAGGGTTCTGTTGTGCAACTGTAACCGCCACCAAATCCAATCAAGAGTCAGCCTTCTTCACCAAATGATCCAACTTGGTGAACGTTTTCGTGAAGTCCAAGCGAATTGCAGTGATATCCTTCTTCACTTCTTGGAGTAGCAATTGGTTGTCTCCTCTCGTTGCAGGTAAGGATAGATTGACATTGGCAGCCCCCTCTCTGAGTGAGGCATCCTCTGAAGTCCCCTCGGAGCATTCCAATTTGGCTGCTTTTGAGGAGGTCAGTATGTCCTTGATGGAGTGTGCTCTCTGGTACAAGCCATGGGGAGCCTTGCCCAAAATGGCTGAGGTAAGCACTGGTATGACCCATATTCTGCACATGATGTAACTAAGAGACACTGCCTGAATGAACTTTAATTTAATAATGTGGAGTAATTGGATGAATTTACTCCATTGTGGCACCTCCACATTGTTCTAACCAATCTTAGTAGGTCCGGCAGCCACAGCCTCAGGTAGATGTACTGGCCATGTAGAGTGCTCAGGCCCAGTCCTGCAATGTGCTCCCTACTGCGGTGCACCAAACGGCCATCTTGTGTGCTCCGCTATTGGAGACTCAGTCTCTCTCTTCCATTTGCTCCCCTGAAGCGCTCATAACAGTCTGAGTCTGGGTCCTGCCATCAATAAAGGTGCCAGTAATCGCTTTTCCCCCAGGGCGCAGGTTAGATGGTGGTTGTTAGACCTGGCATCTTGTGGTGTGGTTTTTGCCTCTGACCTCCTGTTTTTTGACTGTGTGCTGGATCTCGTTTTTGCTGGCTTTAGGACTCTGGGCACTTTAACACTGCTTACCAGTGCTAAAGAGCAAGTGCTCCCTGTCTAAAATGTATTTGGTTTCTCCACGATTGGCCTACATGATTTACTAGAAAGTCCCTAGTACAGTGCACCAGGTGTGCCCAGGCCCTGTAAGTCAAATGCCTGAGGCACGGATTGTGCCACCAACAGGAGTAGCCCTGCAAACATGTCTCAGGCCTGCTACTGCAGTGTCTGTTGGTGCAGTTTTTTAACTGCCAAGTGCACCCACTTGCTGGCCCAAACCTACACTTTTATTACATGAAAGGCACCCCTATGGTAGGCCCTAGGTAGTCCCACGGGCAGGGTGCAGTGCATTTAAAAGGTAGGACATGTACGAGTGAGTCTTACATGTCCTGGCAGTAAAAAACGACTAAAATGCATTTTTCACTACAGTAAGGCCTGTCTTTCCCATAGGCTAGCATTGGAGATGCCTTGTCAATCAATCAATCAATCAGGGGGCTTATAAAGCGCGCTACTCACCCGTGAGCGTCTCAAGGCGCTTGGGGGGAGGAGGGGGCGTGCAGCTCCAGATCAGTCGAAGAGCCAGGTCTTAAGGCTCTTCCTGAAGGTGTGCAGAGTGGGGGAGCGTCTGATGTTGACTGGGAGCTTGTTCCAGGTCTTTGCAGCGACGTAGGAGAAGGCTCTTCCACCTGCTCTGGTTCGGCAGATGCGAGGGGTATCTGCTAGGGCGAGGTCGGCGGAGCGGAGGTTCCTTTTGGGTGCGTGGAAGGAGACTCTATCATTGAGGTATTTGGGTCCGATGTTGTGGAGGGATTTGTAGACGTGGGTGAGTAGCTTGAAGGTTACTCCCTTCTCGATGGGGAGCCAGTGGAGGTCTCGTAGGTGCTGGGTCACGTACTCGTGTCGGGGGTTCCGAGGATGAGTCTGGCTGTGGTGTTCTGGATGGTTTGTAGCTTGTGTAGCAGGGTTTTGTTGATTCCGGTGTAGAGGGCGTTACCGTAGTCCAGTCTGCTGGTTATGAGTGTGTGGCTGACGGTCTTTCTGCATTCGGGGGGGATCCACGTGAAGGTCTTGCTGAGGATGTGGAGGGAGTTGAAACAGGCGGAAGCGATGGCGTTGATCTGGCGGGTCAAGGTGAGGGAGGAGACTAGAATGATACCGAGGTTCCGGGCGTGGTCCGTCAGGGTGGGTAGGTTTCCGTGGGCAGGGGGCCACCAGGAACTGTCCCATGCAGTGGGGGAGGGTCCAAGGACGAGGACCTCTGTCTTCTCTGAATTCAGTTTTATCTCTGAATTCAGTGTAACATTTTACAAGTGTATCGTCTAATTGAGAGCTCATAGAAAATTGGAGTTTGCTGTCTCTGGACTCACAATTTAAAAAGAAATCTTTTAGTGAAGTTGGTTTTTAAATTGCAGGTCTGAAAATGCCATTTCAAGAAAGTTGGCATTTTCTTATTTAACCATTCGGTGCTTCTGCTTATGCCTAGAATACGCATCTGGGTTGGATGACAGTTGTGCTTTGTGAATTCACTCTAGACAGTCACACGCAAAGGGAGCAGAGGTGTGCCCTGCATATCCTGGTCACCCATCACCAGGCTGATGGGTCTTCCTGAACTACAGTGCTGGGAGGAGTTACACCTACACCTGAATAGGGCCGTGCCTGACCCCTCACAAAGCAGTCTCTATCCCCCTGTAGTGTGTCATGAGCCAGGGTTAGGAAGGGCAGGGTCCTGTGCACTACAAAGACCTTTCTTTGAAGTTTGCCTACTTCAAAGACTTGATTGGGTATAAGTACTAGATCTCTGACACAATATACTCAGAACACTTCTGGATTGAGGACAATCTGCCATGAAGAAGAGCTGTTTTGCTGTCAGGGGAAGGACTGCTGCTTTGCTGTTTGCTTGGCTGTGCTGGCCTGCTGCTGCTGTTTATGTCTTGAGAGTGAAAGGACTAGACTTTGCTTTCTACATCCTGCTTTCAAAGTTTCTCCAAGGGATTGAGTTGAGCTTGCCTCCTGTTGGACGTCTCAGGGCCATCAAAGACTTCACCTGCAGAATCTGGGCTTTTCTGCTGAGAGCCCTACTCTGCCAAATGGCACCAAAATCAGCTCCAGGGCCCGTGGAAGTGAGTTTGCTGTGTTTAACCAAAAACCAGCATATCGACTTCATGTGTGACTTCGGAACAGATGCCGCTCTTCTACACCATGCTGCTGCCTGCACCGGAGCCATGGCCCCTGCACAATGCAACGACTTGCAACACAGGTCCTGATGCTGCCGCAGCGCTTCCCGAAGAACTGCTACAGAGGGAGTCCCGACTCCGCCACAGCACCGGTGGCCCCGTGGTGTGACATCGACACTGTAAAATCGACGCTGCGTGGCTTGACTCTCAACACTTCATCAACCCTGCACTGCCAGCAAAACTGACCCCTCGCCACCAATGCTGCATCACCTCCCCTCTCCTTTCCAACATCCCGAGCACTGACGTACCAGTGACCTGCACTGACAGTAAGAAATTGATGCGGCACTGGACCCAGCAATGCCTCACCTCTCCTGGCGCCTCACAAATTCTTTTTGCTATCATCGTTTCCAAGGTACTGAACCCAGGGTCTGTACGACTCTGTAAACACAAGGAGATGATGGACGGAGCACTGAAACTTTTCAGACACTCACCCCCAGTCACAGATCTGGGTTAAATCCATCATCGTTCTTTAGCTCACTTCGCCACCCCAGTTCAGACCCAGCTATATGCAAATCAGTCTTACCCCGAAACCGGTCCCAGGATGCTTGTTTCCGGTCCAGGGAAGACCTGGCTTGGCAGTTCGGGCTGGACTGTTCCCATGAGGCACAGTGTCGAGACTGATTTGTATTTAGCTGTTTCTGAACTGAGGTGGCGAAGTGAGCTAAAGAAGGTTGATGGATTCAACCCAGATCTGTGAGGGGGGGTGAGTGTCTGAAAAGTTTCAGCGCTCCATACATCATCTCCTTGTGTTTGCTCTGTACAACTCTGTAACTGGCCCCGGCTCCATTGCGTTTGGCCCCAAATGTTGAGATTCGACTCAACATGTCGTTATAGCCCCAGTTGGACCTCTTGTGTTTTTAAGTGCTATAACTGCATTTACTCTTTGAGAATTTGCATTTTGATTTGTGTATGTTGGACTTTTGCCGTTGTGGTCTTGTTTTAATCAGATACATATTGGAGATTTTTCTGAACTGGTGTGGAGTAATTTTGTGGTGTTTTCACTGTATTACTGTGTATGTGTACAAATACTTTACATATTTCCTTGAGGATAAGCCTGGTTGTTCTTGCCAAGCTCCCAAGCTGAAGAGCACAGGTTATTCTGAGGGTGTAACTTACTTACCCTGACTAGAGTGAGGGTCCCTGCTTGGGCAGTTTTCAAACCAGTGCCGACCAGAGACCCCATTTCTAACATTAGTGTTTAGCGGTGAGGATAAGACTTCTGTTTGTATACTACATACAGTGATTGGTGTACACTACTTCCATATCACAGACCATTACACCCCAGCATACTATTTTTGTTTTTCTCTTCTGGTAACTCTTGAGTTTTTGCCACAATCATGTCTCAGTCATGAGAGTCTTCAGCCGTACCTGCAGATTTGGATTTGGAGCAGGAGAGGTTTGAAACCTATACTGTACCACAGCTTAAAATATTCCGAAGGGATTTAAATTGTTATTTTATAGGCCTCACTAGGAAGGAGGAGCAGCAAAAGGTTCTGAGGGCCTGGTTGGCAGCCAGGGAGGCAACAAGAGGATGAGCATGTTGTTGTGGAGGAACAGAGCCTGCACATTGGTTTCTTGGTGAATCAAGATCTGCAGGCACCTTCCAGGGAAGGTAGCAGTGTTGCTTCGAAGAGTCTGTCCCCAGAGGAGCTGGAAGACAGGTGGGAAGCTAGGAAGCTCAAGTTGGAGCTTGAAAAGCTCAGGATGGAGCAAGAACGAAAAAACTCTTTGGGGGAAAGGAGACATTGATGAGAAGAAGGTTCTTTTGGCTTATGAGCTCAGTCTAAAGGAGCTGGATCTGAAAGTCAAGAGGGTTGATTCCAGCACATATAGTGGTAGTGTAGCTTCAGTGAAGTCTGAGGGAAAGTACATCTACCCAAGGACCTAGTGAAGGATTACACTAAGGAGGATGACATATATAGGTGGTTTCAGAGCTATGAAGCTGCTTTACACATTAACAGCCGCCCTTGATGGAAATTGGGGGGCAGGTTTGTAGAAGCACTTTGAAGTAGAGGGAAGGGACTCCCTGTTGGACTTAGGTACCACAGAGCAACTCACCTACTCCAACATGAAGGCAGCCCTGATCAAGAGATATGGTCTTACTCCAGAGAGGTACAGGGACAAGTTTAGTAAGAGTACCAAACTTGATTCACAATCAGGGCTTGAATGTGTTGATTCCTTTTGTAGAGCACTGGATGGTTGGGTGAAGGGCAATGAGGTAACATATTTTCAGGGGCTGTACAATTTGATTGTATGGGAGCACTTGTCTAGTCTTTGTTTTCCAGAGCTGCACTAGCACTTGATTAACAGTAAGCTTACTGACCCCAAAACGCTTGCTCAGGAGGCGGACTGCTGGCTCAGCACCAGGGTCCACAAGTGGTTGCATGCGGGAGACTCAGCCAAGGGTGGGCAGGGTCCCTCACAGAAGAAATAGGGAGGGTACAAAAATAATAAGAGTGAGGAGTTCTCTAAGAGGGAACCAAACTAGTTCCCCGGGTAAGAATTCCCAACCTCCTGTTGAGAAGAAGAGTTGGTTCCGGGCAAGAAAGTCTGCAGGGATGGGACCCCTGAAGTGTTTTGCATGCAATCAGGAAGGGCACTTCAAGAGGAACCCCAAGTATCCCAAGTGGGCACAGCCCCCACCAGTGTGCAGTCACTGGGGATGGCGATTGTAGTGCTTGGGGAGGAGTTGATCACAGATAGTGGTGGGGGGGCCAGACGAGATGAACCTCATCTCCCTGGGTGAAAGTAAGATGGTCCAGAGAACCCTCATGCTGGATAATACTAAGAAGCACAGGCAGTGGGTGACCATCAATGGGAAGAGAGTGGAGGCTCTGAGAGACATAAGAGCCAGTATGACAACTGTCCGCTGTCATCTGGTGTCTGAAGAGCAGGTAGTACCTAATGTGGTCCACTAAGCTTTTGTGGTAGACAACAGTGAGTGCCAATGTTTGGTAGCTTAGGTTCCCTCTGCGTGGGGGAGGGGTCTTAGGTTTCTTGAGGGTAGCTGTGAGTCCATCCATGCCCTTTGATTGCCTGCTGGGCAACGACCTGGGCAAACACAAGGAGATGATGGACGGTGCGCTGAAACTTTTCAGACACTCACCCCAAAGTCACAGAACTGGGTTAAATCCATCATTGTTCTTTATCTCACTTCGCCACCCCAGTTCAGACCCAGCCATATGCAAATCAGGCTTGACCCTATTCCTCATGGGAACAGTCCAGCCTGAACTGCCAAGCTAGGTCTTCCCTGGACCGGATACAAGCATCCTGGGACCGGTTTCGGGGTAACACCCCTCATCAGCCAGGCTAGCTTGAATCCAGTGGCAAAGTGAGTAAGGGACCCACATCTGGGCGTACCCTGCCAACTTAGGGCGAACAAAGCAAACACAAAAAGATGATGGACGGAGTGCTGAAACCTTTCAGACACTCACCCTCAGTCACATATCTGGGTTAAATCCATCATTGTTCTTTAAATCACTTTGCCACCCCAGTTCAAACCCAGCCATATGCAAATCAGTCTTGACCCTATTCCTCATGGGAACAGTCCAGCCCGAACTGCCAAGCCAGGTCTTCCCTGGACCGGAAACACGCATCCTGGGACTGGTTTCGGAGTAACACCCCTCATCAGCCAGGCTAGCTTTAATCCAGTGGCAAAGTGAGCAAGGGACCCACGTCTGGGCATACCCTGACAACTTAGGGCGAACAAAGCAAACACAAGAAGATGATGGACAGAGCGCTGAAGTTTTTCAGACCTGGAGCATACCGCCTGGAAGTACTTGGAGCTCAGGTCGCACATGGGCAGAATGGGTGGGCCTGACCACATGGTCCATGGCAGCCATAGAGGGTTATCAGAAGGACCTATAGCTTAAAGCAGTGGCCCAGGCACCTGCCAAGAAGAATAAGGGCAAGTGGCACAGAAAACCTGCTCCTGAAATTCATATGGTCCGGGGGAGGTGGAACCTGAGGGAGACGCCCCGGAACCTACAGGGGAGGATGTTGCAGAACTGGGGGACCTGCCTGAGCTGACTGATTGGAGCAGGAAGGATGCCCCACCAGGGAGCAGCGCAGAAAGAATGCCCATTCTTGTGGGTGTTTGGAAGCAGGCTGAGGACCAGGCAGTCGGTAACGCCACAGGATCTCACCTGATCTAGTGGGAGAATGATCTCCTGTATAGCAAGCCTAAGGTTGCTGAGCCGTTGGTAGCCAGTGTGCTGGTGGTACCCTAGTGTTTCAGAGCCTTCAAAGTGGGTTTGGCTCATGGTGTGCCTCTCGCAGGTCATTGGGATCAGGACAAGACCTTTGACAGGCTTGTCACCCACTTCTATTGGCCCCAAATGATAAAGGCCTCAGATGCATTCTGTAGGTCCTATCCCACCTGCTAGGCGAGTGGCTAATCTGGGGGGAGATACAAGGCCCCCCTGTAACCCTTTCCTGTCATCAACACTCCTTTCGAGCGGTGGGCATTGACATTGTGGGGTCTCTGGATCCCAAGACAGCCATGGGCAACAGGTTCATCCTGGTCTTGATGGACCATGGCACCTGGTACCTTGAAGCTATCCTTTTGAGGACGGTGAATGTACCCACCGTGGCCAGGGCACTGATGGGAATCTATATCCACATAGTTTTCCCCAGGAAGGTTGGAACTGACCCGGGTACCAAGTTCATGTCTTTAAACTTGAAGGCTATGTGGAAGGTGTGTGGTGCTACCTACAAGTTCACCACCCCTTACCACCCCCAAAGCAATGGGTTGGTTGAAAGGTTCAACCGAACCCTGAACAGCATGATTATGGGTCTCTCAGAACCCATGAGGTGTAATTGGTACGTCTTCTTGCCATGCCTTCTGTTTGCCTATAGGGAGGTACCACAGAAGGGGGTTGACTTCAGCCCTTTTGAACTTCTGTATGGGCACACTTTGAGAGGACCTCTTAGTTTGGTAAAGGAGAGCTAGGAGCAAACTCCTAGGGAGCCACCCCAGGATCTATTCAGTTACATGCTGGCCTTCCGGATCCAGACAACCAGCTTCCGAAAACTCACCCAGATGAATCTAGAAGCTAGCTAGGAGAATATGAAACATTGGTATGACCAGAATACCACTCTGGTTGAGTTCCAGCCTGGGCAAAGGGTGTGGGTGATGGCACTAGTAGAGCCCCGTGGTCTCCAAGACTCCTAGCCTGGCCCATTTGAGATGAAAGAGCGCAAGAGTGACATCACCAACCTGGTGGACTTGCAGACTCCTAGGAACCCTTTGAGGGTCATACATCTTAACAGCCTCAAACCACATTTTGAGAGGTCTGATTTGACCATGCTCTTGGCCACAGATGATGGGATGGAGAGGAGAGTGAACCTCTCCCCAATCTCTTGTCATCCAAAGAGCAGGATGGGCCAGTAGAGGGTGGGATCCTCTCCCCTACTCTGATCCTAGAACAGCAGAGGGACTGTCGCCAGTTGCTTGGACAGTTTGCCTCTCTGTTCTCACTCATCCCTGGAGTCACACAATGGTGCACCCACGATATTGACACTGGGGACATCCTGCTCGTTAAGCCCAAGTCTTACAGGTTGTCTGATAGAAAGAGCAACAGCATCAAGGAGGAGGTCTCTAAGATGGTGGAGTTAGGGGTGATTGAGTCCTCCAACAATCCTTGGTCCAGCCCAGCGGTTTAGGTTCCCAAGGCTGCCCCATCTGGTGTCACACCTGAAGTACAGTTTTATGTTGACTACTGTGGGCTCAATGCTATCACCAAGACTGATGTGCACCCCATCCCCCGAGCTGATGAGCTCATTGATTGGCTTGGAGCTTGCACGTTTCTCAGCCTAATTGACCTTACGTCTGTGTACTGACAGATTGCCTTGCCCAAGGAGGCACAGGAGAGGTCAGCATTCTCAACACCAGAAGGGCGCTACCAGTTCTGGGTCATGCCTTTTGGGTTGAAGAACACCCCTGCCACATTCCAAATGTCGGTCAACCAGGTCCTGGCTGGGCTGGATAACATCAGTGCTGCCTACCTTGACGATATTGCAGTCTTCAGCTCCAATTGGGAGGACCATTTGTACCACCTTCAGGAGGTGTTGAAGGCCCTGCAGGGTGCAGCCCTTACTACCAAGGCCCGTACATGCCGGCAGGGGTCTGTGGTGTACTTGGGACACCACGTACCGAGCGGTAAGGTGCAGCCCTATAGCCAAAGATTGATAAAATTCTTGCTTGGGCACCCCCCAACACTCTGAGGTGAGAGTCTTTTTAGGTCTCACCTGGTACTACAGGTGATTCATCAAGGGATACGGCACCATTGCTGTCTCTTGACAGAGCTGACTTCCAAGAAGCAGCCACATCAGGTGATCTGGACAGAGGATTGCCAGACTGCTTTTGGCACCCTGAAAGAGGCCATGTACACTGCTCCCATGCTCTTGGCCCCTGATGTCTCCAAGGAATTTGTGGTGCAAACTGATGCCTCAGAGCATGGTGTGGGAGCAGTGCTTTCCCAGGTAAATGAAGAGGGCCTGGATTAACCTGTATTCTTCATTAGTAGAAAGTTACATCCCAGGCAACAGAGGTGGAGCGCAATAGAAAGGGAAGCTTTTGTTGTGGTTTGGACACTGAAGAATCTAAGACACTACTTGTTTGTCACTCACTTCTGTGTTCAGACAGACCACAGACCCCTCAGATGGTTAATGCAGATGAGGGGTGAGAATCCTAAACTGTTGAGATGGTCCATCTCCCTACAGGGAATAGACTTTATGAGGGAACACGCCAATGTTGATGGTCTTTCCACATTCTTATGCCTTAGTGATGAGAACTCCCGTGAGGTTGGGTAGCACTCCTCACTTTCAGCTGGGGGGACACCTGTTAGACCAGGCATCTTGTGGCATGGTTTCCCCTGTCTTTTTGCTTCTGACCTCCTGTTTTTGACTGTGCTGGATTCCGTTTTTGCTGGCTTTAGGACTGTGGGCACTTTACCACTGCTGACCAGTTCTAAAGTAAAAGTGCTCCCTGTTTAAAATGTAATGGTATTTGGTTTCTCCATGATCAGCCTATTTGATTTACTAGTAAGTCCATAGTACAGTGCACTAGGTGTGCCCATACCCTGGAAGTCAAATGCTACCAGTGGGACTGCAGCATGGATTGTGCCACCCACATGATTAGCCCTGCACACATGTCTCAGGCCTACCACTGCAGTGTCTGTGAGCACAGTTTTTATACTACCATTTCGACCTGGCAAGTGCAACCACTTGCCAGGCCCAAATCAATCCCTTTTATTCCATGTAAGGCACCCCTAAGGTAGGCCATAGGTAGCTCCATGGGCAGGGGGCAGTGTATGTAAAAGGTAAGACATGTACAGGTGAGTTTTACATGTCCTGGTAGTGAAAAACTGCTAAAATAATTTTTCACTACTGCAAGGTCTACCTCTTGCATGGAACTGCCTTTTAACATTTTACAAATGTATCCTCCAATTGGGAGCTGACAGAAAATTGGAGTTTGGTGTCTCTGGACTCACAATTTAGAAACAGATCTTTTAGTGAAGTTGATTTTTAAATTGCAGGTCTGAAAATGTGACTTTTAGAAAGTTGCCATGTTCTTGCTTAACATTCTCTGCCTAGAATACACATCTGGGTTGGATGACAGTTGTGCTTTGTGAATTCACTCTAGTCAGTCACACACAAAGGAAGCAAAGATGTGCCCTGGATATTCTGATCGCCCATCACCAGGCTGATGGTTCTTCCTGAGCTAGAGTGGTGGGAGGAGTTGGCACTTCCACCTGAATGAGGCTGTGCCTGTCCCCTCACAAAGCAGTTTCTACCCCCATTGTCTCTTGAGGCAGGGCCAGGAAGGGCTGGGTCTTGTGCACTGCAAAGACCTTTCTTTGAAGTTTGCCTACTTCAAAGGCTGAATTGGGTGTAAGTGCTGGATTTCTGACACCATATACTCAGAACACTTCTAGATTGAGGACATTCTGCCATGAAAAAGAGCTGTGTTGCTGCCATGAGGGACTGCCACTTTGCTGTTTGCTTTGCTGTACTGGCCTTCTGCTTCTGTCCTGGAATTGAAAAGACTGGACTTTTGTTTTCTTCATCCTGCTTTCAAAGTTTCTCCAAGGGTTTGAGTTAAACTTGCCTCCTATTGGAAATCTCAGGGCCATCAAAGACTTCACCTGCAGCATCTGGGCTTTTCTGCTGAGAGGCCTACTTTGCCAAGTGGTGCCAAATCCAGTTCCTAGCCCCTTGGAAGTGAGTTTGCTGTGTTCATCAAGAAGAAACCAGCATATCAACTTCGAGTGTGACTTCGGAGATGGCTCCACTCTTCAACACTGAACCACTGAATGTACCAGAGACGCCGTCCCCGCTTAACGCAATGACTGCGTCTTGCAATGCAGGCCTGATGCCATCGCAGCACCTCCGAAGAGACACCACAGAGGAAGTCCTGAGTACCGGATCGCTGAAGTCCGTGGTTCCATGACTCCGCCACTGCACCGGTGGCCCCGTGATGTGGCATGAACACTGCGAAATTGACGCCAAGTGGCTTGACTCTCGACACTTCAGCAACCCTGCACCACCAATGGAACCGTCGCCTAGCCGCCAATGTTGCATCAACTCTCCTGTGCCTTGCAATGTCCCGTGCACTGGCATACCAATGATGAGCACCGACAGCAAGAAACTGACGCAATACTGGCCCCAGCAACATCGCACCTCCCCAGCGCCTCGCAGCGTCTTTGTGTTGTCATCATTTCCAAAGTACTGTAACCGGGGTCTGTAGGACTTCTTAACTGGCCCGCGCTCCAATGAGGTCAGCCCCAAACTTTGAGATTCAACTCCGTCAAGCACATCGTTATAGCACCAGTTGAAACGAGTTTGTTTCGAAGCGCTATAACTGCATTTACTCTTTTAGAATTTGATTTGTATTTTGATTTGTGTATGCTGGATTTTTGTTGTTATGTTATTGTTTTAATCAGATAAATATTGGCTATTTTTCTAAACTGGTGTGGAGTCCTCTTGCAGTGTTTTCACTGTATTACTGTGTGTTTGTCCAAAATTTAAGCACGTTTTCTCTGACTGCTCTTGCCAAACTGCCAAGCCATTTGAGCAGTGGTTATTCTGAGAGTGTAACTTACTTAGGGGGATATTTACAAGTGAAGTGGCGGAGTGAGGAGTTAGCTGTCATGGCTTAATGCCTCACTCCACCACTTCTGAAACGCAAGGCTGCACCATATTTACAATAATATGGTGCAGCCTTGCATTTTCCCCTGCGCTGGCGCTACACTTAGCAGTGTAGCGCCAACTCAGGCACCCTTGCACCATTGTGCAAGGGTGTCTGCGTGCAGGAGAAGATTGTTTATGTGTAGGAAGGTGTCCCTTCCTGCACATAAACAATCCTAAAATGCCATTTTGTCACTTTTATGTGTGCTGCTTCATGCAGCACACATGAAAGTCACAAAATGGCATTTTTTTACATATTGTTTATGTACAAGAAGAGGGACCTTACATAAACAGTCCATGGCAGTTTGCTTTTTCCATGGAAAAAGCAAAAACAAGGAGAAATAATGCATTTTTCCTCGTTTCACCAAGTGAAGACCAGGTTTTCCCTGGTCTTAATTTTGGAGTTGCCTCCTATATACGCTGCCCTTGTACATAGGGGGCAGCCTCAAAATCAATGGGTGTTGTGGTGGAACGCCCACAGCAACACCCACTGCCCACCCCTTACACGTAAAAGGGGGCCTTATTTACAAGGCAGCGTTAAGCCACGTTAAGTGGCTTAACGCTGCCTTGCAAATAAGGCTAAGCCCCCATCACCACTACAATGTCGGAAAAAGTGACGTTGTGGTGGCGATAGGGGCTTGTACATATGCCCCTTGGTGTGCAAACCACTGCCAAGCAGAGACCTGATTTCTAAGAGTGGTTACGGACATTAGACGAGGCACTCTTTCCTGGGCCCCCACCCAGGCCATACCCCCCCTTCATATGATTTTGACAAACATTTTGGGTTTCATAACATGAACACAGCACCTGAATAAAGCAGGCCAAACATGTTTTGTGCACTGTTCTTGTTAGAATGATGGGAAATTAAACATAATACATAATGCTTTATTTCAGGGTTTAACAGTGCACATTCCTTTATTAGCATGTGAAAGATGAAACTCATTTTGAAACAAAATCTGCTTTCTTAAAATAAATGGTACACAATCAGTTTGAGCCACACATTTAATGAAAATGATTCAAGAAATAAATATTGTCTTTGTTAAAACATTATGCCACTGGCCACATTGCTGGTAGGTTATAAAAATGTATTTTATTGCAAGGCTTTTTAACCATTTTTCTACCTTATTCTCCCTGGTGTGAGCATTTAAATGTTATCTGGCTAAAATCTATATTACAAAGCAAACACAAGGAGATGATGGACAGAGCGCTGAAACTTTTCAGACACTTACTCACTTTGCCACTGGATTCAAGCTAGCCTGGCTGATGAGGGGTGTTACCCTGAAACCGGTCCCAGGATGCTTGTTTTCAGTCAAGGGAGGATGTGGCTTGGCAGTTCAGGCTGGACTGTTCCCATGAGGCACAGGGTCAAGACTGATTTGCATATGGCTGGGTCCAAACTGGAGTGGCGAAGTGAGCTAAAGAACGATGATGGATTCAACCCAGACAGTGACTGGGGGAGAGTGTCTGAAAAGTTTCAGCACTCCCTCATTCATCTCCTTGTGTTTGCTAAAATCTGTCAGAGAAACGTAAAATTTGGTATATGATTTAGACATCAGGAAAGCTAAAAATTATAAAATGGAATGCTCACCGAGCTATATTCACTGGTTCCGAATAATTCAAGCATTTCTATCATCTACATTTGTGCTGTTTAAGTGAACCACCATAAATGGTAACTGTATACCCAGACTCTGGCCCCGAGTTCACTGTGCTATAGGACCACAAACCGATACCTCCCTGAAAATGCACAGTAAATCTGAAATATATCTTAGGTTCTTTGAGGAGTTGAACAGTTCGTGCTGAATGTTTTTTTTCCCTTAAAAAGAGCAGCCATTTCATTCCTTTGACTGCTGAATTCGTTTTCTATATATAATTAGATTTCGCTTTCAGAAAGTTTTTTTTGTCCATATTCGTCTTTTGGTAAAAATTGATTGTGTTGTGCGAACGTTGAAAATCGGCTTGTAGGTGCACATCTAGAAAAATGTGTTGCTTCAAAAGTATTTTGCTGTTGCTAAATCAAATCCTTACATGTGCCATGTTTTGAACTTGCCTTCTCAATGATGGCTACTGTTGCTTGCTAAGTGTCTTTGAAAAGAAATGCTCCTTCCCTGAGCAATGCATTTTATGGCATTGGTTAGTTTATATTGCATCACATGCTCCATTTTGAGCTGCCAAAGCTCGTTTTGTTATGAATAACATACTACACTGTCGAGGACTGAATGGTTGGGAGGGTGATGTATTTCTTGCAATCCCATATGGGAAGCATTTTGATGTGTGTGAGTGACCAAGGAGGTGCTCTTGTCTTGGGGTGCAGTGCCTAGCAATGTTATGGGGATACGGTGTCAAAAAATGTTGTGCAATAACATAGCTAACATTTATAGTTTACTCTGATTATCTCCTGTTACATTTCATGATTTCTATTACGCTAGAGGCAGGGACCTACCTGCATACACGCTGCTATAAAGTACCAACTCAAGACAGGGAGTAGAATGCTTTGAACGTGTACTTTAAAGAAATAGGTGCAAGAGAAGGCCCAGTAATCAATGTGTTTACATGCATAAGGAAGAGGTGCTATCAAATAGGTAAAGTGATGGCAAATTGTAGCCATGTACCTTGGTAAAGACAGTGACACTGACTACTGCTGTCCAATTACACCTTATGAGTGAGGAAAGAAGTGTAAGAAAATCAGAAAAATAAGGGGAGAAAGAGGGATATGCTAGGTCCACCCTCCAAAAATGATCAAGAATTACAAAACACCGAAATCTCGGTTATGGAAACCTAGCCAGTTTTTTCAGAAAATTAAATTTACTAATATAAGATTCAGAAAAAATAGTTAGTAAAGGAAAAATGTCCTTTCTTGAGTCCCCTCACTCACCAGGGTTTCCCATGGTGACATGCTTCATCATAGGGGCCATCCCAACCCGCTACGGGCTGAGGCGTGCTACGACTTGCGACACTACGTAGGAGCACTACTTGTGAGTGACTATGTGTGGTGCAGTGATGGGGGTGGAGTGGGTGAGACTAAAAATATCTAGCTAGTGGGCAAAAAGAATTTATTCAGGCTCCTAGCCGATATATTAAAAACGGGGTTGGTCTCTAGGGTGTCTGTTTTTAATTAGTCAGGGGTCCCTAGTGAACGTCAACTAGTTTCGAGCTACCACAGTGCTCTTCTTCAGGACAAACAGGGTCCAGCCCTGTTTAGTACCACTCCAAAGTGACCTAAGGTTAGGAAAAAATGCTGCAAAATACTAGCAGGCAAGAGTTAATACATACAGTACTTTGATCACGTAGTATCTGTAATAGAGAAAGGATAAAAAACATTATCAAGTACAGTCTATGTACTGTATAGGTAGTTATTGAAACCATGTTGATGCTGATCAATTGAATCTAAAACAGAAAACGGCATACGAGACCTACTTCATGCTATGTAGGTAAGTGAAAACGCCATGCTGCACATTAACTATATATAATCAGACACTCACTGCTGGTGTGTGTTGTTAAGAGCTCTCCCATAAGATCCTTGTGTGGTTATGAGAGCTATGGGCATCTCAATAGTCATGTTATACTATAGGGCCAGCTTAGTTTAAGCACAAAAAACTAAAAACCAAAAAAGGAATATCACATGACATTACCCTTAGTGAATAGATTGTCAGTAATCTGAGACATGCCAGGCAATTAGGTGAATGCTTATTTGCCAGGAAATAGAATGAAATGAAAGAGCATAAACCTAGAAAAACATACTAATATGTACAGACAAAACAATACGACAAAGAAAATACAGTGACATAATAAAACACATACTAATTATGGAGCAACAATGTGCTTCATGGTCTGAGAGGGGCTGGAGAGATCATCGCCACTGTAGGAGAAAGGAAAAAACAAAGCGATAATGAAAGCTTTGTAGCAAAAAAGGGGGTGCACTGTGAGAGGCTCTGCTGTCTGCCCGGTCCGGTGCTGTGGAGAGAATAACTTACTTGAGAATGAAAACTGCTCCGGCTGTTGCCTGCTTCCCTCCCGACCGCATATTAACGAGTGAGTCCCTACTGCTTGTTTTTAAAGGGTGTTTTCCCGCCGATTCATGGTTAGGAGACTAGAGCGGAAACTAAAGAATAGAACAAAATGGCCGCCTTCTATGGCTCAATGTGGCTGCCATTTTGGGAAGGTAAAATACTCATTAGTGCCTATTGGGAAGGGTATAAGGTGATTAGAGGCCATACAAAGGTGATGAACAAATACATACAATGTGCCTCACAATGATATACAAAAGAGGTCTAATACGAGTTCCTATCATTATGGAAAGGTAAAATACTCGTTAGTGCCTATTGATAAGAGTATAAGGTGATTAGAGGCTAAACAAGGAAGACGAACAAATACATACAATGAGCCTCACAATGATATACAAAAGAGGTCTAATACGAGTGCCTATTGAGGAATCACTAAGGTGATTAAGACGTACTCATATAAAACAAACATACAGATGAATGCTGTATTTACACTCCCTGAAGAAGTGTTTGATTATGAACGGAGAGTAATTGCAACTGATCGGCTGACTCTTAGCGTGTCATATATAGGGTGACTGGTATTTGCTCAGGAGTTTCCCAATAGATGTAATGCCAGAGGAGATTGATAGCTTGACCTCTGGTTAAGAGGGAATTTGATCAGATGACTTTTCTAATTGCAGGGTGACTGGTATTCTTTCAAAAAACATACCCCTTAGATGTAATGTCAGAGGAGACTGTTATTTTGAGAACTGACCCCACGGAATATTATCATTCAAGCCTTGAGTGTCTGTACGTAATTTAAAAACCCAGCGTTGTTCTCTCTCTAGAAGTCGCTGTTCGAGGTTGTCATTACATTTGATATGTTCCAGGACCACCCACCTCATGTCGTTAGGGTGTATGTTGTTTTTCGATAAAATGGGTTGACATTTTTGTTGTCGCCCGCTTGCACCTGATGTTACTACGGTGCTCCACAATCCTAGTACTGACTTTTCGTGTAGTCATGCCTACGTAGTGGAGATTACAGGTGCAGGTAATCAGATATACCACACCTGTGGTGTTACAATTAGTGAAACTGCGGAGTTCCCATGTCATTTGATTGTTAAATGTCACTCTTTTAGTTGCTGACGTGAGGTGACATACGCTGCAGTTATTACACGGGTAATGTCCTGTAGGCAGAGTTTGTAGGATTCTTTGTCCATCAGATTTGGTGTTAATCTTGGGACGAGTGTGGACAAAGTAGTTCTTAAGGTTTTTCCTTTTCTGTGACTGAACATTGGTTTGGGTATGTCTAGGTTGGCACTGTTCAGTGTCCGCCAGTGTTTATTGATTATTTTAGACACCTTGTTAGATGCTATGTTATAAGTTGTTATACATATTGGTCTCTTTTCTTGTGTGTTTTTATTTAGTCTGGGTTCAAGGAGGGAATCTCTGTTGTTATTGCTTGCTCTTTTCTTGGCTGCTGATATGAGGTGCTTAGGATACTGCCTGGCTGTCAATTTCTCCGCCAAATCCTTTGCTTGGGTATAGTAATCCGTTTTCTCAGTACAATTTCTTCTTAGACGTAGAAATTGACCGAAAGGTAAATTGTCTTTTAGTTGTTTGGGATGAAAACTATCGTAATTCAAAAGACAATTTCTTGCAGTCGGTTTGAAATGCGTGGTTGTGGTCAGGCTACCTTGGTTCGCTGTGATGTTAAGGTCCAGAAAGACCACTTGGGACCTGCTCATAGTGTTGGTGAACTTTAAAAATGGATCCTGTAGGTTCAACCAATTAATGAAACTGGTGGCCTCGGTCTCATTGCCTTCCCAAATCACAAAAACATCGTCAATGTAACGTCTCCATACTTTTAAATTGTTGAAGTACGGATTGTGAGGATTTAGGATCTTCTGTTTCTCAAGGTGGTGGACATAGAGACCTGCCACACTCGGCGCGAAAGTGCTTCCCATGCTAGTTCCGTGCACTTGACGGTACAACGTATCTTCAAATCTGAAGTAGTTCTCAGTTAGGGCCAGACGGCAGCATTCTAAGACCACGTGTCTTGGTGTGTGGTATATCCAGGAATTCTCGAAGAGTACTTCTTCAAGGATTTGCAGGGTTTCCTTATGCGGTAGACTTGTGTATAAACTTTCAACATCAAGTCCCATCAGGATATTGATTTCTGGGTCAAAGGGTAGATCTTGTAGAAGGCATAGGACAGCTTTTGTATCCTGTAGGTATGTGTTAGTACTCTGTACTATAGGTCTTAAAAAAGCATCAGCGAACTTTGAGAGGGGTTCAAGAATTGAACCTATGCCCGATACTATCGGTCTCCCAGGAGGACTATCCATAGATTTATGAATCTTTGGGATAGTATAAAAGTAAGGGATCGTGGGTTTTTGTTTTCCAAAAAATCTCCTTCTTTTTGGTTATCCAACCATTTGCAGTAGATTCTTCCACTAGATAGGCAATCTCCACGCGTAAGCGTTCTGTGGGGTCTTCTTTTATTTTGACATAGTTTCTTGCGTCTGCCAATAGTTGGAGGCACACTTCTCGGTACGTCGTGGTATTCTGCAGAACTATGGCGCCGCCTTTGTCTGCTGGTTTTATGGTAACTTTTTCTCCAAGGCTAGCTGTTGTATAGCCTCATGTTCCTTTTACTTGTATTATGGTAGGTTGTTATAGATCTAGGGTCTATTTCAGATACTTCCTTCATGACAGCTTTTTCGAAGGCCAACAGTTCCACAGGGAGGCTCACTGAAGGTGGTACAAAGTTGGATTTCTTGTGGAGACCTGTGTCGCTTTCCAAATCACTAGTGGGAGGTTTATCTTTGAAGAAAACTTGAAGTTTGATTTTCCTAATGAATTCATTGACTTCGCTACAGAGTCTGAATTTGTCCAGAGTAGGAGTTGGTACGTAGCTCAGACCTTTCTCTAAGACTGTTATTTGTGTGGTAGTTAGGTTGGTATCCGACAGATTTACCACTAAACCAAGTTGTTGCTGGTTGTTGGGTTGTCTGGTGGACCCATACTCCTGGTATGGCTCCTGGAGGTTTCCAGGGGTTGAGCCCATTGGACCTGTTGAGTTCTTCTTGATTTTCCCTCTGTGGGCCCTTGCCTCTTCCTAAAAAAGAATGATTTTCGGGGGTATTTGGTTGTGCTTGATCCCATGGCGTGTGGGATTGATATTGATACAGATGTTGGTGGAAGGGGGTGGTGGTCCGTAGAAAAAAGGCGGTGGGCCTCCATATGGTGGTGGTCCTTGGTATGTAGGCCAGCCATAATTATATCCTCCCCGATTCCTCATGCGTCCGCCACGTAATCGCCTGTCCCTATTTCTGTTCTGTTGGTTGAGGCTCCCATCTGAGTTGTCTGAACCAGTATCTGATCCATCACTGTCAGTGTTATACCCAGCGTTTCTCCCTGACGGGATATATCCTTCCTTTGTGTAGGGGTAAGCTTTTTCATGTGAGAAGGATTTCTGGTCTTTCTTGAATTTGGTATATTTTGTGTCCTTCAGGGTTATTTCAAAGTCTGTCATTGATTTATTAAGTTCTTCCAGGCGTTTCTTAAGCTCTGTAACCCCTTGGAAGGTCTTTAGGCGAATTTCTAGTGTTTGGATCTCTCCTTTCATTTCCTCCGATAAACGTGCAGCCGTCTTGATGATAAGGACCAGCCAGTCCCTGGTGCAGTGCCAGGAAATAAGCGACCAATCCTTTTTAAAATTTTTTGTCTTGCTGGAATATGAAAGGCTCATTGTGTACAATCAATCCTCGTGGGGCAGTATTGGATCTTAAATACTCAGTCATCATGATACCATGGACTAAGGTTTTAATTTGATTCCTTTTTAATTCCGATAATTCATCCCAACATTGGTTAGATTCGTCTGAGTCTCTATGTGATGCCCCTGCTAATGGAAGCATTGAGGCAATTGTTCTTTCAATTTCCTCTTCTGAGAATGTGAGTCCAGTGATTTCAGCCATTTTATCAAGAAGGTTATTTTTTAAAAAGGTAGTGTCAAGGGTAAACCTCAGGAAGGATATAACTCCCACAGCTGGGTGCTGTAGATCACAAAATCAGAAAAATAAGGGGAGAAAGAGGGATATGCTAGGTCCACCCTCCAAAAATGATCAAGAATTACAAAACACTGATATCTCGGTTATGGAAACCTAGCCAGTTTTTTCAGAAAATTAAATTTACTAATATAAGATTCAGAAAAAATAGTTAGTAAAGGAAAAATGTCCTTTCTTGAGTCCCCTCACTCACCAGGGTTTCCCATGGTGACATGCTTCATCATAGGGGCCATCCCAACCCGCTACGGGCTGAGGCGTGCTACGACTTGCGACACTACGTAGGAGCACTACTTGTGAGTGACTATGTGTGGTGCAGTGATGGGGGTGGAGTGGGTGAGACTAAAAATATCTAGCTAGTGGGCAAAAAGAATTTATTCAGGCTCCTAGCCGATATATTAAAAACGGGGTTGGTCGCTAGGGTGTCTGTTTTTAATTAGTCAGGGGTCCCTAGTGAACGTCAACTAGTTTCGAGCTACCCCAGTGCTCTTCTTCAGGACAAACAGGGTCCAGCCCTGTTTAGTACCACTCCAAAGTGACCTAAGGTTAGGAAAAAATGCTGCAAAATACTAGCAGGCAAGAGTTAATACATACAGTACTTTGATCACGTAGTATCTGTAATAGAGAAAGGATAAAAAACATTATCAAGTACAGTCTATGTACTGTATAGGTAGTTATTGAAACCATGTTGATGCTGATCAATTGAATCTAAAACAGAAAACGGCATACAAGACCTACTTCATGCTATGTAGGTAAGTGAAAACGCCATGCTGCACATTAACTATATATAATCAGACACTCACTGCTGGTGTGTGTTGTTAAGAGCTCTCCCATAAGATCCTTGTGTGGTTATGAGAGCTATGGGCATCTCAATAGTCATGTTATACTATAGGGCCAGCTTAGTTTAAACACAAAAAACTAAAAACCAAAAAAGGAATATCACATGACATTACCCTTAGTGAATAGATTGTCAGTAATCTGAGACATGCCAGGCAATTAGGTGAATGCTTATTTGCCAGGAAATAGAATGAAATGAAAGAGCATAAACCTAGAAAAACATACTAATATGTACAGACAAAACAATACGACAAAGAAAATACAGTGACATAATAAAACACATACTAATTATGGAGCAACATGTGCTTCATGGTCTGAGAGGGGCTGGAGAGATCATCACAACTGTAGGAGAAAGGAAAAAACAAAGCGATAATGAAAGCTTTGTAGCAAAAAAGGGGGGGGTGCACTGTGAGAGGCTCTGCTGTCTGCCCGGTCCGGTGCTGTGGAGAGAATAACTTACTTGAGAATGAAAACTGCTCCGGCTGTTGCCTGCTTCCCTCCCGACCGCATATTAACGAGTGAGTCCCTACTGCTTGTTTTTAAAGGGTGTTTTCCCGCCGATTCATGGTTAGGAGACTAGAGCGGAAACTAAAGAATAGAACAAAATGGCCGCCTTCTATGGCTCAATGTGGCTGCCATTTTGGGAAGGTAAAATACTCATTAGTGCCTATTGGGAAGGGTATAAGGTGATTAGAGGCAATACAAAGGTGATGAACAAATACATACAATGTGCCTCACAATGATATACAAAAGAGGTCTAATACGAGTTCCTATCATTATGGGAAGGTAAAATACTCGTTAGTGCCTATTGATAAGAGTATAAGGTGATTAGAGGCTAAACAAGGAAGACGAACAAATACATACAATGAGCCTCACAATGATATACAAAAGAGGTCTAATACGAGTGCCTATTGAGGAATCACTAAGGTGATTAAGACGTACTCATATAAAACAAACATACAGATGAATGCTGTATTTACACTCCCTGAAGAAGTGTTTGATTATGAACGGAGAGTAATTGCAACTGATCGGCTGACTCTTAGCGTGTCATATATAGGGTGACTGGTATTTGCTCAGGAGTTTCCCAATAGATGTAATGCCAGAGGAGATTGATAGCTTGACCTCTGGTTAAGAGGGAATTTGATCAGATGACTTTTCTAATTGCAGGGTGACTGGTATTCTTTCAAAAAACATACCCCTTAGATGTAATGTCAGAGGAGACTGTTATTTTGAGAACTGTAAGAGCAGTCAGGGTTCCCAATCTGAGTCGAAATTACATAGGGGCATATTAGCAAGACCCACGTTAAAATTATCGCCGTTTTAGCGGCAGGAAACTGCCGCTAAAACGGCGATAATGGGCTTGCTAATATGCGTTATAGAATTCCAATAGAAGCCCAGGTTAGATGTGCAGGACATCTAACCTGGGCTTCTATGGAATTCTATAACGCATATTAGCAAGCCCATTATCGCCGTTTTAGCGGCAGTTTCCTGCCGCTAAAACGGCGATAATTTTAACGTGGGTCTTGCTAATATGCCCCATAATCTTTAAAAAGCCCACATTCCACCTGGTACTACTAGGCCAAAGAAGCCAAGATTGTGAGCAGAATTTCAAGCCACCAAGCTCCTCTCGAGCTCTTGAATGCTCCCAAAGGCAGGCAAGCACTTGTTGGGCAAGCCCTAATGAGACGGGACAGTTTACACTTGCAAGGGGGAGAGACAAAGCACTTGAAAGATTACTACCCTAACAGCACAAGCACAATTGGTCAACTTATGCCTCTTTTTGTCCTCACCCCTCCATGGTAACCCAATACTTTTCCTATATACCAAAGACACTTTCTGCTTCCCATTTACATGAGAAGGACTTCTCCTGCCCTTCTAAAATATCGTACCAGACGGTTTCCACTTTTATTATTTGTAAGGAATGACTTAGCAGCATAAAAAGACAAAACGGTGAAAGGAGAAAAATCAGCACCCATTGTTTCAGCTAGGACAGCAGAATGGCACATTAAGGTAGTTCTCATTTTGTTCATCTTAGCCCAGGTCTTCTCTGACCTATGAAACTTGCAAAGAGCAGCTTTATTACATGTATTCACAAGTTAACTTTCATTCAGATCTCCTCTGCTTGATCCATCCCCACTCATCCCTCAATAACTCTGCTCTCGCCGCTATCAAGAGAACTTGGATTCAAAACAATAATGTTAACATTTAATTTCCTGTTATAGATAACTCCTAATTCATCCTTTAGGAATGCCAGTTCCAGTTAAATAAGGATTTTGATTAAGTCTACTTGTCACTGCAGCTCGTGCCTGCCCTGGGAGAGCAGAACCTTTGTCTTCCGTGTTCAGCCAAGAACTTCGGCCTCAGGCCCCTGTAGAAACATTTTTGAAGAAAATCAAACTTCCCCTACTGCTTCAAGCCTCTGTACAATGTCTCAGGGTAGGCTTCCTGATTTCTGGAAGTACCTTACATGTGCCCCAGCAATGGAAACCAAAGATTGAATATGGCGTCAAACCGTGGCGATACAACTCTAGCTGCATGTAAGGAAATGCATCTTTTTGTATGGTCGACCTCAAGTTTTTCGACTGATGCTGCTAGTTTTTCATCACTGAGAGTGCACTGAGGCATGCTAACCAGACCTCAGTGCCGGGGCACTGACCCTAAAGTGTATACCAAATTGGCTTTACCCAATAGAAACTGGCTAACTTACCTGTGCGCCGCCACTAAATGGTACCCTGGTACCCAGTGCATGTAAGAATGGGCCAGATGTAGGTGGCCAAATAGCGAGCGCTATTTGGCTGCGAGCAATGTTGGTGAGTTTAAAACTACTAGCAAAATAAGGAATCGCAAAATTGCGATTCCTTATTTTGCTCTTACATTTCAGGAATCGCAAATTGCGATTCCTTAAATGCAATGTAAGTAGCACAAAGAAAGTGCACTTTAGCCTTAAGGAATCGCTAATTACCACCAAATTCAAGTTGGTGGTAATTAGCGATTTCCTTTAAAAAGCACTTTTTTGCTTTTTTAAAGTGCCATGTGGCACACATTCATGCCCTTAGGGCATGTATGTGCGCCACATGTGCACACATGCACATTTCAGGGGTGCAACAGGGTGTCCTTTTGACACCCTGGCACCCTTGAAATAGCTCCGCTATTTGCGATTCTTTAATAGCGAATCGCAAATAGTGAATATCTTCCCATTCATTCCTATGGGCCTCCTAGCTCATAGGAATGAATGGGTAGGTATTCCTTATTAACGAATCTCAATTTGCGATTCGTTATTAAGGAATATTAAGAAATCGCTAATATTTTAGCGATTCCTACCTACATTCAATTTTGCGAGTCCTTAATAGCGAATCGGTAAAATTCGCTATTAAGGACTCGCAAATTTGATTTTACCTACATCTGGCCCTTAGAGGGGTATCCCAGGGTTTGCAGCACTGTTTGTGCCACCCCGAAGGCCCCCAAGTAAAATAAATCACCCAGTCCGCCACAGCAGACTGGTAGAGCCATTGTGTACTGCTATACTGACTTTTCCATTGAAAGCAATAGCAAAGCCACCACTCCCATGGACATGTGTATAAGTCACTCCTCTGGCAGGCCTACCAAGCCCTAAAGGCAGGGTGTAACATATGAAACAGGCAGGTCATGCACTTTACATGTCCTGACAGTAACAGATGTGAAAAAACCGTTTTTACCGTGGAAAGACTTGGTCGCCGAATTGGCGAGTACTGGGTTAGATGCTGACCACTCAGCTGTGCTAACTCCTGAACGGTGCGACCAAAGTGGACACTCCAAGGTATCAAACAACTCATTGTATTAAGCCCAACTTGTATCTCAAGTCAAAATGAGTGCAACTTGTAGCAGTGTGCAGCTTTAGCAAAGCTGCCACTTTGTTGCCTTTAAAACTCCTGTGCCTTACCCGGCACACATGGAGCCTGTTCCACGACACAGCTTTCTGCTCTCCTGAAGAAATGTGCTAACGTTTCTCAGGAACAAGTAAAATGAGGGATTGCAGGCCAGGGCGGTGTCACCTCCCTTCTGCAGGAAGCCACTTGGGTGTTAGCCCCAAAAGGCAGGCTTCAAAGGTGAAGCTGCCTTTGAAGGGAAGATGTGTAGCACCAGGGGGAGGGCTGCCCATTGTTGAGGTAGACAGGCTGGCACAGGGATGCAGAGAGGTAGCCACACTTGAGGGTGGGCTTAGTGAGGCCTGTACACCAAGAGAGGACTCTCGCTTCTTGGGAGTGGGCAGAATGGTGCATCATAGGGTAGCTAGATGCCACACTCCATGGGAAAGGGTCACCAGGTGGGAGGGAACCTGGTACCCCTTTGGCTACCAGCCGCATCCTGCTCTGAGGGCACTTTCCAAGCATAAAGGGGCACCCCTGGCACCGAGACCTCAGATCTTGACCGACTTTGGAATAAGGACTGAAGAAGGACTGCCCTGCTGCACTGAGGGACCAGAAAAGAGAGGCTGCACTGACAATTACTGTACCTGGTGGTTAAAGAAGAGAGGGACTATACCTGCCATGTCTTGCTCAAGTAGAGGCTGTTTACAGAGCCCAGTCAAGCCAAGAAAGTCCAGGGCCAGCTGACTGGCCTCCTGTTCACAGCACAGGGACACAAAAGCTGAAGAAGCCTGCTGGGGCAAGTTGGTAGCCCAAAGTCTTCAAGCCTCTACCGCAGTTGCAGTGCAGCACCAAGGACCCAGATCCGGTGCACAGAGTTGCAGCTGAATTCTCTGAGCCCAGGAGTGCTGTTGGAAAGTTGCTGGGTTCCGCAGAAGCCGATTTATCGACCCATGAAGTACTGGCCTGTGACCGTAACAATGGGCGACTGGTAGTCCAGTAGCAACTAGACCTCGGCCAGACTGTAGTTTGTGGCACATTGACCCTGCAACCAGGAACCCCTCATCATCTTTCTGGACTGAGAAATCCCCGCAGGAAGACCCCCATCAACTACTTTGCACCCACGACATCCTTGGAGCATCTTCAGCATCCTTCATCCCCTGCATCAGGATCACTCCATAGGAATCCATTTCAACACAGATAAACTACCTGGAAGTGCTGACAGACTGCTTCTTTTGTGAAGGTAAGTGTTCTTGAGGACCTTGCTAGTTCCCCTGACAAGCTCCCTACTAGAGTTGGTTGCCACAAGTTCTTCTAATGACTGCGTTGACACCTATGTTTTCTTCGAAAAAGTTTGTAAGTGTCCAATTCGTTGACTTTGCCAAGGCTTGTTCATGGTTGAGTAAACGTGCACTAATTTATTATTTCTTATAAAATCTATATCTTCAGAATCAGTGGTAAAGTGCTCCGAGTCCTAAGCCCAACAAAAATATTCAGGAAAACGTGGAGGCAAAAAGCAAAAAGATTGGGGGAAGACCACCCTAAGGCGGAAAGGTCTAAAACATGTCCCCACCACCCCAGCTGAAGGTGGGGAGAGATACCCAGTCTCTAGGGATTTCTCTTCACTAAGGCAGAAAAACTTGAGTAGACCATCAGCGTTGGAGTGGTCTACACCTGGTTTGAGTTCTACCCTGAAGTCCATACCCTGTAGGGCAATGGACCACCTCAACAGTTTTGGATTCTCACCCATCACTTGCGTAAGCCACCTTAGGGGCCTGTGGCCAGTCTGCTTCCTGCTCACAAAAGGGGTGGTGTCCTTTGTAGTCACACATTCGTCAAAAGTACACCACATTTGGTTACCTACGTGCTCAACACTCCAGACCACTGGTATCACCTCCTTCGTGACCAGAAAGCCGGTATCCCCTAAAGTCCAGGGAGTCTATTGAACATTAGATCTGGAACCAGGAAGGACTTACCTGGGTTTAAAGGTAGTCTACACCTTTAAAATATTTAATTCAAGTGACTGCTAGAAGCCACAGGTATTTTGGAAGGGATCCACAAGCCCTGAAGAATGCCCCAGAGCGTTTTGGCTATCATCATTGGGAAGAAACATGTTGGCAGATGATGAACAGGTTTGAACCACTGCTCTCATTACACCTGTTCAAAATTGTTTTTAGAGATACCTGGCGTCCCTTTGGATTAAAGTAATAACCTGGGAACACCGAGGAATGTTTACTAAATCTGGATCCCATCTTTGTCCAGTTAGTTTTATTCAAGAACTCCCTCCTTCCACTTAAGTCTTCGAGGAGGTTGAGTTTGCCCTTGTGGTATCTATCTACCTATGAGGTGGGAACAGGATGCAGATGATGAAACATGACACTATTATGTGTGTGAGGTTTCCTCTTCCATAAACGATGACTTTCCTTCTAAGCACAGCAGAAGTTCCCAAAAATTTGTTTTCCTGTCTGTTCCTAGAATTGTTAGGTAACAAGATAGAGTTTTTGTTTCTCTTTCGCTTCAATTGATGCTACCGTATCCGTGTTTGTGATTTGATTCCCACGCCCCTTGCCTTTCCTCTTTTTAGAAGCTGGCTGGGATGTTTTTCCATGCTCCAGCTCTTTTTGACTGGAACTTGTTTTAGCACAAATCTAATCAGGTAATCTTAACATCTCCACATGAGCCTTGAGCTTCAGTTCCTTCCAGCTAGTGTGTTCAAGGTCATTACCTAACAAACAGTCCACAGGCATGGAAAGGCTCACAGCAACTTTCAGAAGACCTGATTCAGCCCCCTCTAAAATGAAACAAGGCCCACAGTATAGTGACCATCTCTGTTGTCAGCCACAACAACCTGTTGGAATGCATTGGGAATTACCTGCTCTAGCAAAATCAGCTGATTCCTTACCATAGTCATACTGGCTCCTGTATCCCTCAGAGCCTCCACACCTTGCCCATTGATGGTGATCTGTTGCCTATACTTTGTAGTATTAGCGGGCACATGGATCTTAACCCCTCCCCCAGAGCTATACTCCCCACCCCTGGAACCTTTCCTTCTGTGGGAGGTTCTGTTCTTTTTGGACAATTGGTGTCCCCCTTGAAGTGTCCATACTCGTAGCACACATAGCACTTAACGGGCTTGGGCTGCTGACTTTTGTCAGGATAGTTTTTCTTCTGGTGGCCAGATTGGGAATAAAAAGCAGACCTCTTCCCCTGTGAGTTGTTTTGGGGTCTGAAGAAAATTCCTTCTTTTTATCTCCCCTCCTACTTCTGGTGGGAACTCTGACCACCCTTTTGGGAGTCCCCCCCAGATGCTTTCTTGGACACGCTGGTGCTGACCCAGATGTCCACCTCGTAAGCAAGCTTCCTGGGATCAGTAAGCTTACTATCCACTAGATGTTGGCGCAGATCTGGAAAACAAATATGTGCATGTGCTCCTTTAAAATTAAGTTGTAAAACCCTGATTAATCATCTACTTTTGCTGCACCACACCCAGCCCTTCTGTGCCTTACCAGACTAGTCTTAGCAGTCAAAACTGCTCTGAGTGGATATAGATTGTCATTGGCCCTGAACCCCTGTCAGCATCTCTCAGGTGTCAGCCCAAACTCACTGGTCAAGATGTCCTTCATAGCAGTGTAGCATGTCTTGTCCGCCACCTCTAGTGCAAGAGAGTGTCCCTCCCCACCGTGGGCATGTACCTTCATAGACTACCACCCCAGAACTCCTCTGGGACCTTGTTCACTCTTAGAGCCACTTCATAGGCTTGCAACCACTTTTCCACGCCACCCCCCTCCAAATAGCTGGGCATCAAATCCTTGGGTATTCTGACCCTTGACTCATGTGTAGACACTGCAGGTATGCAGCTACCATTATTACTGTTGTTGTACCCTATTTGGAGGGCTCTGATATCCAGCTCTCTGAGGTTGGACTCAAGGGTAAGTTTCCTCTCCTCCAGAGCCATCCTCCTCTGCTCTACAGCTTGCTTCTATCTTTAGCTTGGCAAGCTCCAGCTTTAACTTTCTCTCCTCCCTCCTGTCTGCCAGCTCCTCTAGGGTAGGTTCTTGGAGAAAATGTTGCTCCCTCCTCTGGAACCCACTACTGCTCCTGGCAAGTTGCTGGCCCCCTCTACAGGCAGGTCCAGAGCCACAGCAGACTCCAGAATCAGTTCATCCTCCTCCTCTGGAATTTCTGTTCCTCATCTAGATTGTTATCCCCTGCAACCTGTGACTCTGCCCAGGCCCTCAAGGCCTTCTGCAGCTCCATCTTCTGGGTGATGCCTCTCATGGAGACCTGAAAATATTGAGGGCCTTTGTGTGGGGACAGGACAAATCCTATTTAAGTGAAGTATTTGCCCCTCCCTTCCACCCTGCCCAGGCAAGGCCATCAGAATGTAGATGTATGTAGATGTGTACTCAGACACACCTATCCTTCTTGTGTTGTGACTGTCTAGAGGGAATGCAAAAAGTGTAGCTGTCACCCACCCCAGACGTGTATTGGAGACAGGATGTTAGGCACACAGTGCAGTAAAAGCAGTACTAATATGCAATAAAAGGAGAGTTTAAGGCTTGGCAAATAGTTTTAAATGCCAAGTAGAAGTGGCAGTTAAGTGCAGACACAGGCACTGCAGTGGCAGGCCTGAGACAGGTCTGGAAGGCTACTATTGTGGGTGGTACAATTAGTGCTGCAGCCAACTAGTACCATTTAACTTACAGGCATTGGGTATATAGTATACTACCTTACAAGGGACTTACAAGTAAATTAAATACGCCAATCAGGAATACACCAGTTACACACATGTTTAGGGAAGAAACACATGCCCTTTAGCAGTGATTAGCAGTGGTAAAGTACTCAGAGTCCAAAGGCCAATAAAAAGATTCAGCAGAACGTGGAGGCAAAAAGCAAAACGATTGGAGGAAGACCACCCTAAGGCTGACAGGTCTAACACTCTGTAGTGACTGATACAAGTCACAGATGAAATAAAAAGAGTTTATTTCATTTAAGGAGCTACTCGGTTGTGGAGGACGAGCATGAAAGAGCTCCGCCACTCTCAACACCATTCAACTTTCAAAACTACATCTTACAAGATTCTAAATGCCACTTACATCATAGAGTTCTGAACTAGAATGTTTAATGAAGCTTGTTCCAAAAAACAGGAACAAGCTTACTGTACACAGAGAGTATTACACATCTTCCTTTCCTCCAAAACAGCAAAAAGGACAACACCAAACTCCTAAGACACAAATAAGGGTAACAACACCACAAACACCTAAGACATCAAAAAACAGAAGTAAATAACACAATCAGTGCTGGTGGGCTTGCAGCACTGATTGTGCCACCCACATAAGCAGCCTGTAAATGTAACTCTGGCCTGCCATTGCAGAGCCTGTGTGCAGTCTGGTACTGCAATGTCGACTTGGCAAGTGTACCCACTTGCCAGGCCCTAACCTTCCCTTTTCTTACATATCAGTCACCCCTTAGGTAGGCCCAAGGTACCCCTGTGGGCAGGGTGCAGTGTATGTGAAAGGTAGGGCATGCACTGATGTGTGTGGCATGTCCTGATAGTGAATTACTGCCAATTTCGTTTTTCACTATTGCAAGGCTACCTGTCCCCATAGGACAGATTTGGAAGTTTGTTTATAACACCTTATAAATATAACTACCCCTGGGAACAAGTTAGAAAAATAAAGTTTAGTATGTCTGAACTCAGAATCTAAAGATGCATCTTTTAGTAAAGGTGATTTTTACATTCTGTGTTTGAAAATACCACTTTTAGAAAGTAGGTATTTTCTTGCTTAGCCATCCAGTATTCCTCTGCTGGGTTTGTGAATTGACTGTCTGGCTTTGGGATGACCGGGGCTGGAGAGGAGCAGTGGCTCCAGAGAGTCTAGATGGGTCAGGGATGGGCTGAATAGACCTGGGCTGCATTTAGAGTAGGGGGAGGTGATTTACTTTCACCTGTATGGGCCTGGTCTGCCTCTGACAATGCTGTCTCCACCTCCTGCCAGGAAGCTGCACCAGAGAGGACAGAATTGGTTCTGGCTGGGCACAGACATTCTCTGCCTTACAGAGAACAAAGGATTTTGTGGTATAAATATTGGGGCCCAGACCCCCGAACTTTAGAACTCTTTTGGACCAAGAAGACTGCCAAGAAGAAGAGCTGGAGAAGCTGTAAGGAGGAACTACCACTTTGCTGAGTGCTTATCTGTGTTGGCCTACAGTGGCTGCTTCTGTCTTGGGGAGTGATAGGACTGGACTGAATTTTCTGCAACTTCTTTATTGAGTATCTCCAAGGGCCTGCAATAGAGCTTGCCACCTGTTCTGAAGTCTCAGGGACTGCAAAGACTTCACCAACCTCTGGGTACCACTTCTGGAACCACTGTTTCAGCCGCCACAGAGAAGGGAAACGCAACCGACTCCGTCGCTGGCTCTGTGTCCTGACGGCACCGCAGACCGCACAGTCCGCATCTCGCACTGCAACCCTGGTCTCACCGACGATGACGACCGCCGCCACAGAGCCGCTGCTTGCACCGTGACCTGTGGGCACGAAACTCCACATTGCCTCACTTCACTTCGCCATCCTGGTCTCACCGACGCCGACGCTGCTGCTGACTTCGACACCCGTGACCGCATCGTGGCTGGGGCACCGATCGTAAGTTTCACAACGCACCGCCTCATCTCACACAGCCATCTGGGCTGATCGACGCCAGCTCCCGCTAACCGGCTCTGTCGCCTGCACTGTAACCTGCCAGCAACCGCATCAAGCTCCGTCTCGCCCTGCACCGTAAGCCTTGGTCTCACCGACACCGTCTGGACGATCATCACCGAGCCGCTGCCTGCACCGCATCGAGAGGACATCGCACCCTTTTGCAACGCAATCGTGACGGTTGCCACGACCGGCTTGCACCAACGTGTCAGCCGCAACGAGAAAGGTACTGTTACCGAGTCTGTTCTTGCTGTCGCTGGCCCGTACTGATGCGGTCGGCTGGAACTGTTAGACTCTGTTGTTTTCAGCATCGCAGTAGCCTCAAACGGAGCTACCGCCTCGTACGAACTGTGTTTTTCAAGCATTCTTGCAATGTATACCTTTTTAAGTACTGTATTGTGGATTCTTATCTTCTTGGTCTTGTTTTAAGTATATAAAATATTGGATATTTTTCTAAAACTGGTGTGGTGTCCTTTTGTAGTGTTTTCACTGTATTACTGTTGGTTATGTGCAAATGCTTTACACACTGCCTCTAAGATAAGCCTGACTGCTCGTGCCAAGCTACCAAGGTGGTGAGCAGGGGTTATTTTATGAGTATAACTCCCTTATCCTGACTAGAAGGAAGAGTCCCTACTTGGACAAAGGTGCAAACCCTTGCCACTAGAGAACCCCATTTTGACTTTGTAAGTAATCGACCCCCACCCACCTAATCCCCCCTACCTACCACCCACCTTTTCTCCAGCCGCCCTTACTCGCCCACACTTGGGTGGCTAGATGCCGTGATTATTCCCCGTCCCGGCCGCAACCTGTGCCGGGCACACTTTTCATTGCAACCCTTCCACATGTTGTTAATTGAACGGCCTCTTCCTCTCTCATTTCAGCACTGATGGCACGCACAAGTGTGCACGCCTTGTTCGGTCCAATTGGGGCCATATTCTTCGTTATTTCTGGGTAGGTTTTACCCTCACTTTGACTGCATCCTTTGTCCATGGGGGGCGCTCCTAACTATGTGTGTTTCTGGTCCCTGCCATGCCGCTCTGTGTTCTTGACAGGGAACATTGACGGTGCAGGGTTCTCTACATCTCACAATATAATGCTGTCCAATTGAAAGCTGAACATAGTAGATAAATAGCCCATTTGGTGACATCTGTGACTGCACGCATCCTATTTGCTTGATTTACGTGTGATGAGCATGCATTTACACAAATTACGAACATCTGTCACCACGGCACTGGTGGGTCTCTCATTTAACTGTATCTGTATATAACTATTAATGTTTTTAATTTTCCCCTTGTACCCTCTTGTTTCTCCCATATCTAGGTCCAGCGATATACTGAATATTCATGCAAGGTATACAGGGGTTGGTGCACACACACTTTACCTTTCCATCCCTTTTAGAGTAGAATCAGGTCTTCTTGGTCCTGACGAAATGCCATGATGCTTCGGGACTATAATAGGCATGAAACATGTTGACCTTTTGATTTACACGTTTTGCATCTAAATAGACCATTACATCTATTTTATGCTAGATTCACATTTTTTAACCATGACAAAGGACCATATTATTAAAACTCAGGGGGATATTACCAAGAAATTGCGATAATTATCGCAAAGCGCGCTTAGCGCTGTTTTTTTTATTGCCGGCTATCGCTGGATTTCATCACGGAGATAACGCGTTATTATCAACGCTTATCTCCAAGGCGATAGAAAATCCAGCGATAGCGGCGAAACCCAGCAATAGCGGCGAAACCCAGCAATAGCGCGAGAAATCCAGCGATAAATTCAATGCGCTAATGAAAAGCTTGCTAATAGGCAGGTGAGGACTTAACCTTACAATCCACCTCCCATTGACTAGAATGGTTAAGTCAGGTTTTTAGCAGGTGTTAGATTCCAGCGATAATCGCGGTTAGCGCAAATTTTTTTATCGCTTCGCGGGCATTGCTAATAGGGGGAAGTTGTGTTTGCGACTGTTTTCAGTCGCTTTAAGTTGGGAACGCCTACTTTGCATGTCATTAGCGATATATATCGCTGACATGCAAAGCGGCACCAAAACGGTCGCTTTCGCCATAAAGCTGTCGCTAACAGCTGTTAGCGACAGCTTGCTAATAGGGCGATAGAAATATTGCCGCTTTAGCGGCAAAAAGTGCCGCTAAAGCGGCGATAACGCCCTTGCTAATATCCCCCCATGTTCTTGTTCAGATCCCCTTAGTCATTTTTATACACACTTCCCTCACCCATTCTACTCACATTTGTTCACTTACCCTCACAAATCTCATTGGCAAAAAAGAAAAGACCTCTGCTAAAGAGCCTCCTTGAGGGGCCTATTGGACATTGCAGCGCTGGCCCAACGAGGAGCTGCCAGATGATGAAGCATGACACCCCTTGGGGTGTGTGATGGCCCTTGCTCCTAAAAGAAGCACTCCCCTCCGCCTACTGCTCATACTGGACCTAGACACCCTCTCAGGAACTGCACATTCCTTATTCTCATAGATGTGGCGGCACACGTGCTGGACCTTAAAATTTGCCCGAGTCCCCCCTTTCTTGCATTGGTAAAAAAACTTCATCCCAAGCATCAACAAGTCTGTTCACCTGTTCAAGTATCACAAGGGTAGTGTGGGTGAATCAGCCCTCTGCTTCGGCCTGCAACATCAAGAATGGAGAGTGGTGAGGCCGGACAGAAAAATGTATTCAAGCGGCCACTACGTGATCATGCACACTGTGTCACTTAGTGGCCAATCCAGGTGATGGCCAGCGAACGCCAGCATGCGGCTGAACAGCTGATAGAAAGAGAGAGAGATTGCGCTAGAAGGATGTATTACGTGTCTCAAACGCAGTCAATCGCAGCTGTCATGGACATTGTCAAGACTTAAGGATCATGATGGAGCCCCAAATGGTACACCCAGGTAATCAAGACAGGACATAACTACAAATTAATAAACTACAATTGAGCGATGTGTTTGCATTCTCTATTTTCACTTAGGAATGGAACATTTAACAGGTCACTATTGGCGGCTCAAAGCAGAAAATAGGATATTCAGGAGAATGTAGAACCACAACATGTGCCAATACAGAATCACACATTTCAAGGCACATATTTTGCGACAGGTGCTATTAAGAGTCTCTAGGATGTTACATACATATTTATCATATACACATGTTATACATGTTGACACTCGCAACATATCAAAGTCTGGTGTGAGAGGTACCAACCAATGACAATCAATGCCAGTGTATAAGGAGTTCCCACCACGCTATCTGAGCAGAACATTACAAATTTATAGACATTTCTTATACATATCTACTGCTAAGAAAGAAGGATATGTTTGAATAGACAAGAGAGTTATAAACAGACACCGCACTAAGAGAATTTTTGTTTCTTGTATATTGTCAATTCTTTGTCATGGTGTAATACTTTGTATGGGACCAGATTTTTCATTTGGCACTGTTTTATGTTTAGCTTTATCAATATTAATATTTGTTGCATAACAGTCCTATGTCTGTGATGTGTATCACTTTGTTTTTCTGCATTATATGATTGTTAATATACAGAGAAAATACATTTTCTGTGTCTGTGGTGTTCATTAATTTGATTTATTGTGATTTTAAAAATCATTTATGTGTCACATCATTCATTGGCACGTCTTAGTTAATCAGGACCAGAATACTCTAGCTTAAAAGAAATTGTAATCTTCTCTACAGAACCAGGCACTTACAAGTCAGTGTGCTCCAGGCCATGACAACCCAAGCCGCTGCTGCACACTCACCCCTCGCAATAGCATTATTCTCCCAGGTTCTGCAAATACTGGGCTACACCATTAGAATTAATGGTCTAAATGTGCAGGCACTGGCCTGTGAGAGTTTTCTTTCATTCATAGAATTGCTCACAAATTCATGTCAGATACATTTCCGTATAGGGAGGAATACATTAAAAAGTTAATACAGGGACAGGATGATGGCTGTTTTCTAGGAGCAACAGTGGTTTCATTTGATACCACTCTTAATGATAAACTGATAAAATTGGAAAAGCTTGAGAAATAACTAGTAAGGACTAGATTGCATGGCCATTTGCTTACCAAGTACCTTTGGCCAACAACATCCCAGTAGACATTCATGTAAAGAACGAACCTGCCATTTTTATCGACATCGAAAAGTTTCCAGAGAACTTTAATTGGCAAATAATTGCTCTAGGCACTGGATGGTGTTGGGGGTAGAGATGGCCCTTGAATACATTAAGAAATTGACAAAAGAGATAGCTGATTTGAGAAAGGAGATTTTTGAAGTCAGGGCACTGAATAACACAAAAGAGGCATGGAAAAGACTTGAGAAAACTATTGTTTTCAATGCAGTCATTCAACCTAGAAAATTAGACAAATTGGCCAGAGATAGCCGGGTCTACGATAAAAAGGTCAAATATCCCTATATCTCAGAAGACTATTACAAACAGGACAGCCAGGACCATTATATTAGCAGGAGAAGACAGGCACCCAGATGTTACATGGCCTTCTCTGAGTCCTCCATTTCAAGTGGGTCAGTGAGTGATCACGAAGAGCCTGGCACAGGCACAGGGAATCAGACTTACAATCAAGACCAGAGATACAAAAACCCTAATTCTGTTAGCTTTTTTAAGGACTGGGAGATGGATTCCCAACAGAGGGAGGGAACAGGAACAGAGGCCAAATAGAGATTGGAACAGAGGGAGAGGCAGAGGACAGAAATTAATCAGATTCTTCCTCCAGGAGGTCGACGGGGAAATTCAAATCAGGAGACAGGTATACTGATGGTGAATCCTCAGGAAACAGAAAACAGTGAGACGCCTCCTTCAGTTGAGGAACACAGCAATACCAACCAGGAGTCAGGCACACAGTTAGCAAATCTACCTTTAGACTTAACCAATCCCATCATTAACCTATTGAAATATACACTTAACAGAGGCACTTACAAGTCACTTACAAGTCAGTGCTCCGGTCCATGACAACCCAAGCCGCTGCTGCACACTCATCCCTCGCAATATCATTATTCTCCCAGGTTCTGCGAAAACTGGACTACACCATTAGAATTAATGGTCTAAATGTGCAGGCACTGGCCTGTGAGAGTTTTCTTTCAATCATAGCATTGCTCACAAAGTCATGTCAGATACATTTGCTTATAGTGAGGAATACATTAAAAAGTTCATACAGGGACAGGATGATGGCTGTTTTCTAGGAGCAACAGTGGTTTCATTTGATACCACTCAATGATAAACTGATAAAATTGAAAAAGCTTGAGAAATAACTAGTATGGACTAGATTGCATGGGCATTTGCTTACCAAGTACCTTTAGGCCAACAACATCCCAGTGGGCCTTCATGTAAAGAACGAACCTGCCATTTTTATCGACATCGGAAAGCTTCCGGAGAACTTTAATTTTGTGGCAAATGATTGCTCTAAGCACTGGATGGTGCTGGGGGTAGAGATGGCCCTTGAATACATTAAGTAATTGACAAAAGAGATAGCTGATTTGAGAAAAGAGATTTTTGAAGACAGGGCAGAGTATAATGCAAAAGAGGCATGGAAAAGACTTGAGAAAACTATTGTTTTCAATGCAGTTACTCAACCTTGAAAATTAGACAAATTGGCCAGAGATAGCAGGGTCTACGATAAAAAGGTCAAATATCCCTATATCTCGGAAGACTATTACAAGCAGGACAGCCAGGGCCATTACATTAGCAGGAGAAGACAGGCACCCAGATGTTACATGACCTTCTCTGAGTCCTCCATTTCAAGTGGGTCGGAGAGTGATCACGAACAGCCCGGCAAAAGCACAGGGAATCAGACTTACAATCAAGACCAGAGCTACAAAAACCCTAATTCTGTTTGCTTTTTTAAGGAACGGGAGATGGATTCCCAACAGAGGGAGGGAACAGGAACCGAGGCCAAATAGGAGTTGGAACAGAAGGAGAGCAGAGGACAGAAATCAATCAGATTCTTCCTCCAGGAGGTCCACGGGAAAATTCAAACCAGGAGATAGGTATACTGATAGTGAATCCTCAGGAAACAGAAAACAGTGAGAACCCTCCTTCAGTTGAGGCACACAGCAATACCAACCAGGAGACAGGCACACAATTAGCAAATCTACATTTAGACTTAACCAATCCCATCATTAACCTATTGAAATATACACCTAACAGAGGCTAACAAGAGGTTCTATCGAAGGGTCTATCATTTGTGCCGACTTCAACCCCCATAGCTTTAATACTAATGTTGAACTCCAGCAGTTCTTCAGAAAGGTGCGTTTACACCACTTTTACAACAAGAACCCACTCCCACTCAAACCAGGAGGGTCTCGTCCACAAATCTCAGACCACCATCCACTTTCACTCCCCGTCCCATCTAATGTCACACAAAATACTGGCATTCGAACATGTAGTTCTTCGATCTGTAATGGAAATTCTTGAACAAAAAAATATATTAAATATGACATCAGCAGAGAAGAGTGATTGAGCTTGGTATCACTTAAGGGCAACACTAGCACAGTGATAAAACCCACTGATATGGGGGGATCTATTATGATTCAGGATATTAAGGACTAC
This sequence comes from Calotriton arnoldi, assembly GCA_963921515.1. Taxonomy (NCBI): domain Eukaryota; kingdom Metazoa; phylum Chordata; class Amphibia; order Caudata; family Salamandridae; genus Calotriton; species Calotriton arnoldi. The sequence continues at coordinate 143,648 of CAWUFW010007654.1, read as the reverse complement.
AGCCTGGAGATTTCTACGCAATTGAAGGTAGCTGAGAACTACAGAAGAATCCAGAGTGATCCCACTCAAGAAGTCACTAAACTGATACATCAGCTTACACAGGAAGGTTTGAATTAGGGCTTCCTCAGTGAGCTGGAATACGATTTTTGAACAAGAAGAATCCCCTTATCCCCACCATATACACCTTACCTAAAGTACATAAAAATTGAGACAAGCCACCAGAGAGACCGATAGAGTCATAGTGTGGTTCCATACCGGAGCCCCTCTGTAAATACATGAACATTTTCTTACAACCTTGAGTTGTAAAGTCCAGGTCCGACATTCGTGGCACCATGGAAGTCATCAAGATGGTAGAAAATCAGGCCTTTGATTTCACCAAGCATCTTTTAGTTACATTGATATAGCCCCCCTATACACCAGTATCCCACATGTTCAAGCTTTGCAAGTAGTAAGGGATGTCCTCAACAAAAGGGACAATCCAGCCTGGATATCCACTAAATTCACTGGGGACCTACTAAGTGTTGTGATGACAAAGAATTTCTTTGTATTCTACAACAAATTCAAGCAAAGGGTGTAGCCATGGGGACGGGATTTGCTCTGGATCTGGCAAACCTCTACATGGATAAATATGAAGACAATTTCATATACAGTATTGATAATAATAACACACTATGGAAAAGGTACATCAACAATGTGTGGATGAACCTAAATTGACTGAATTTTTTGCATAGTTCAATGACAGATCTCCTGATGTAAAGTTTACTATAGCTTACAGTAATGAGGAGATACATTTTCTTGATTTGAGTATAAAAGTGGAGGATGATGCACTGTATACCACACTCTACAGGAAACCTAGTGAGTGCAACACACTGATCAGATATTACAGCCACCACCCGAAATATTCTTCGGGATAATCTGCCCTACAAGCAGTTTCTCCAACTCTGTAGAATTTGTTTACGGAGAGTGGATTTTTTCAAAGAAACAGATCATTTATTGACACCATTAAGAGAAAGGGGCTACCACAGGAGGATGCTCAAGAGAGACAGAAAATGGACATGAGATATCCTTCTAGAGAAACATGTTAAAGAAAATACATTAGAAAACAGGCTAGTGTGTGTTACGATATTCAACACCAAAAGTAATGAAATTAAGAAAGTGATTGATTGGCACTGGGCCTTGATTTTGGACGAGTTGGACACAGAAGGGGGACCGTTATATGCTTTTAAAAGGGGCAGAAATATAACAGACTTGGATGTGGATGTGATTCATGCAATTATATGCCCGTGTAACATGCTATATGTAGGTCAGACACGACAAAAGGTAAAAAATTAATTCTCCAACCCTGCTCAAGGATTCTCTATAAGATACATGGGGCTCCACTGGTTGATCATTTCAATTGCATTCAACACTCAGCACCGAACGTAAGATTGTGGGTACTGGAGAGAGTAACTCACAGCCCTACGGGAGGTGACACACCGTCTACCCTCAATTTGAGAGAGTGCAAGTGGATACACTTGCTTGACACGGTCAACCAGGGTCTCAATAAATCTGAGGAAATATCCAGACAAGTGGCCTTTCTGAATATGGGCTAAGATAGTCTTAGCCCTTGCTGACCCCTAGATGCCTTAAGTGTAAGGTGTGCTCCCATGGTCAATGAGAATGGTGTACAAATTTGCATTTTTATGTTCTGAGCAGTAACCTGTATACATGTGTATTTAACTCATTATACACATCTATACATTTGTAATGTTTTTCTCAGATAACATGTGGAGGGAACTCCTTACACAATGATAATGATTGTCATTGGTTGGTACCTCTCACACTAGATTTGTGCTTTGATATGTTCTGTGTTTTGTATCTACATTCTCTTGAATATACTATTTTCTACTAGTTTAGTAGGTAATACAAAGCCAGTTTAAACTGGCTCTATATTACCTTGTAGGGGTACGTCCAAGTCCAAACTTTGATGAGAACATCAAGCAACACGATGTTCATACTTTGACTAGGTAAGCTCTCACTGGTTACCCACCCCTGAAATATTGAGCTTTTTAATATTTATTACTGACACCAAGTAACCTTCATCACATAGTCTGTATTCATATTTTCTACTCCTGAGGAATACCCATTGTGATGTTGTTATGAACACACTTATTTGAGTGGGTCGAAACATTGACAATACAAATAGGTGTTCCATACCATTACCATACATATCTACTGCCAAGAAATAAGGATATGTTTGAACAGACAAAAAAGTTCTAAACGGACACTGCACTAAGAGATTTTTTGTTTCTTGTATATTGTTAATTTTTTGTTGTGGTGTAATACTTTGTATGTGATCACATTTTTCATTTGGCACTGTTTTATGTTTATCAGTATTAATATTCTTTTTTGTTGCATGACATTCCTGTGTCTGTGATGCGCAGTACTTTGCTTTTCTTCATTACCAGAATACTCTAGCTTGAAAGAAATTGTTGTCTTCCCTACAGAGCCAGATGTTGTTGTTTGACAACTGTTCCACAGGCACTTACAAGTCAGAGTGCTCCAGTCATTGACAACCCAAGCCGCTGCTGTGCACTCACCCCTCAGGCTGAACTACAATGTTGGTGACTCCAGTCACCAACCAGATACCACAGGATAAGCAGCAAAGCAGGCCTAGAGAGCAGACCATTTAGGGTACGGTCAATGGGCTAGTAACCTCCGCTCAGCGTGCACTCACCCCTTCAGGCCAATACCTCAGTCTGCACCAAGATGCTGGTAATAACAGGTACAGGAGTAGCACTAATCCTGGTAAATGGTGTAAGCTGAGGTAACCGCTGAAAGCAGTGGCCAAACCACAGTAATTCAAATCGTTGCCAATAATTTTGTAGTGATTGAGACAAGTCACAGATGACAGAAAAAGAGTTTATTTCAATTAATGAGCTACTTGGTAGTGGAGGTCAAACATGCAGGAACTCCTCCACTCTCAACACTGTTCAACCGTCAAAACCACATTTTACAAGATTCTAAATGCCACTTACTTCATACCGTTCCAAACTAGAATGCTTAATGAAGCTTGTTCCGGAAAGCAGGAATAATCTTACTGTACACAGAGAGTATTACACACTCCTATTTTCAAAACCTAATTTCCTCATTGCAAACACACCCTCAATGTCTCACCCTCACCATCAATACTCTTCTCTCCTCCTCTCTCACACCTATTTTCACTAATTCGCTCAGCTGAAAATTTAAACCCTCAGTCATTTAAACTAGTCTGGCAACTCAAATCTTTAGCTCCCTTCCAACTTATTTTTATTGCTCCTATGCCGCCCAACAAATTCATGAAGCTCTCTCTTTCCACCGATATTTCCCACCTAGCTGATAAACAAACTGAAATTGGTGATCTAACCATGTACACAATCAGATGCTTTTACTCCACGGTTCATTAAACCTCTGTTTTTTTCATCCTGTGCCTGACTACTCTCTTCAATTACTCTCTTAGCACGGCTCATTTCCAATTTGATTCAAGTCACTTGTAGTCATACCGCTTTTTTCCAATGCTACCCCTTTCATTTCTGCCAACAACTATCCTGTCTCCATGCTCCCTTTTTTATCTAAAATAGAAGGATGATTGTTATTTGGCAACCTCACTGCTTTTCTCATAACCCATCAACTGCTGGATCCCTTTTAATCTGGCGAAATGTACTACACTCAGCAGAGACAGACCTCTCACATGTGTCCATCTTTCTAACCTCCGTGCATTACAATTGACTCTTCTCTGTTCTCATACTTCTCAATCTCTCTTCTGCATTTGATCACCCCTCTTTAAGACCCACATTATCAAATCCTGGCATCAATAACATTAGTACTAGACTGGTTTAATCATATCTCTCAGAACACTCTTTCTCAGTTTCTTGGTGCTTCTCAATCTACCAGTGTGGGTCTCAAGTCTTGGCCATGCAAAACCTCCTCTTCTTCCTCTACACCTCATCTCTCTGTCATATTATCACTTCATTTGGCTCTTCACATTACCTGTAGTCTGATGATGCCAAAATCTTTCTCTTTTCTCATATTCACTCTCTTCCACAAAACTATGATCTCCAACTGCCTCCCTGCTACCCATCAATAAATGGCAATCAGATCTCTTAAACCAAGTTCTTCTGGAACAAAATCCTCTACTTTCCTACTACTTCACCACTTGTGTTCTTCTGGCACCCTATCTACTTCCCCTGTTGTCTTACTACCCACGACCTTAGCCAGAAACCTTAGTATACATATTGACTTTTCCAAAAATATGGAAATATTCATATCAAATACAGTCACACAGCCATAACAATAATTTGCTTACTTGTCCCCAGCAAGTCTAACTGATTCAGCCACCTTTTGGTTGATCTCCCCTTTTACTATTTCCCCACTAGGAAAGGTACTTAAGGTTGCCACAACAACACTCTATAATCTTCACAAGCACATATCTAGCTCCAATTACTGCCACTAATGAGTTTGTCTGGCTATCTGCCAAAAATAGATCTCTGTATAAGCTAATGATGTTAGTCTTCAAAGCCATAAATGGTTTCTCCACAAACCACCTCTCTTCTATCTTGTGCAGATATGCCCAAACTTGCAACTTGTTCTGAGATACCCTTAACATTCTTGTCACACCACATCTCTATATGCAGTTGCACAACTCTGGTCCCTCCATATACTGGGAATCTGCATTGGAAGTCTCTTTTAGCTACAATTCACATTGTTATGTCACTAACTTCCATCGAAATTGTTTTCAAACCTCATCAAATGTCTGAAGAAACCTAATCATCAACTAGACTACAAACTCTCTGTTGAACCTGGCCCTCTCTGCAGGGTCACCCCAAACCTTCTGCCTTCACTCCCTTCCTTTGCTGAATCTGATTTTGCTGGATTTTAGGATTCTGTGTACTTTACCACTGCCAACCAGTGCTAACCTGCTTGTGTTCTCTCCATAAAACTTGGTAAAATTGGCCTACATCTGGATGATACATTTAATTTACTTGTAAGTTCCAAGTAAAGTGGTACTACATGTACCCAGGGCCTGTAAATTAAATGTTATTAGTGGGTCTGCAGCACTTATTGTACCACCCACTTAAGTACCCCTTAAAACATGTCCCAGGCCTTCTATTGCAGCCTGAATGCAGGGTCACATTGCAATTCAACCTGGCACTTTGACCCCCTTGCTACTCCTTAACCTTCCCTTGCATTGCATAGAAATCACCCCTAAGGTAGGCCTAGGTAGCTCCTAGGACAGGTGCATTGCAATTAAAATACTGGACATGTACCTCTAAGTTTTACATGTCCTGGTAGTGAAAACGTCTACATTTGTTTTTTACTCTGTGAGGCCTACCTATCCTGTTGCATAACAATGGATTCCTAGTAGCTGTGCATGGCTGACTATGTTACTACAATGTTTACAGCATAGAGGATGAGGATTCCTCATTTGTGAATGTGGTGACTCCCCTTGCCCCTGACCCTGGATGCCCCTTGTTACCATCCCTTCTAGCAAGAGGATACTCCCTTGATCACATCGCTGAAGACCATGTACAATTTCATAGAGATTAAGCCAAGAAACCAGTGTTTAAATTTACTATTCATGAGTGGCTTTAGTACATACTGCCCAGGCATCCTGAGACTCTGGGAACCAATAGATATTGGAAAAGTCAGGTTCAATCATTCCTTTTCAAGTTATATGACTTTTAACTTTTGGTTCAAATAAACAACTAAAGCTCTACTTTTCTGCTACTTCACCACCTGTGTTCCTTCAGCACTCTATATACTTCCCCTGATGTCTTACTACCTACAACCTTAGCCAGAAACCTTAGTATACATATTGACTTTTCCACAAATATGGAAATATTCATATCTAATACAGTCACAGCAGTCATGTTTCAACTATTGAACATGAGGAAAACCCACACTTATATTCTGTTTCACACAGCCATAACAATTTTGCTTACTTGTCCTCAGCAAGTCTAACTGCTTCAGCAGCCTTTTGGTTGGTCTCCCCTTTCACTTTTTTCACAGCTAGAAAAGGTATTTAAGGTTGCCACGACAACACAATGTAATCTTCCCAAGCACACATCCAATTACTACCACCAAGAATTCTGCCTGGCTACCTGCCAAGAATAGATCTCTGTATAAGCTAATGATGTAAGTCTTCAAAATCATAAATGGCTTCTCCACAAACCATCTGCCTTCTATCTTTTGCAGATATGTCCAAACTTGCAACTTGTTCCGGGATACCCTTAACATTCTGGCCACACCAAATCTCTACGAACAGTTTCACAGTTCAGGTTCCTCCATCTACTGGGACTCCGCATTAGAAGTCTCTATAGCTAAAATTCACAATGTCATGTCACCGACTTCCATCAAGACTGTTTTCAAACCTAATCTCTTGACTGAAGAAACCTAATCATCAACTACACTACAAACACTCTGTTGAACCTGAAATTCTTTGCATAGTCACCCCAAACCTTTTGCCTTCACTCACTTCCTTTGCTGATTTAGTTTTTGTTGGCTTTTAGGGTTCTGTGTACTTTACCACTAAAACATGGTAAAATTAGCCTACACCTGAATGATACATTTACTTTACTTGTAAGTCCCAAGTAAAGTGATACTACATGTACATAGGGCCTGTAGATTAAATGCTACTGCAGCACTTATTGTGTCACCCACTTAATTACCCCTTAAAACATGTCCCAGCTATTGCAGCCTGAATCCAGGTTAAACTGCCAATTGAACTTGGCAATGGAACCCATTTGCTAAGCCTTAAACTCCCCTTGTATTGCATTGAAGTCACCCCTACGATAGGTCCTAGGTAGCTCCTAGGATAGGTGCATTGCAATTAAAACGTCCGACATGTACTTTTAAGTTTCACATGTCCTGGTAGTGAAAAACTCCTACATTTGTTTTTCACTAATGTGAGGCCTACCTCTCCTAACTTTGGGTTCCCAGAAGCTGCGCAGGGCTGAATACACCACTACAATGTTTACATCAGAGGGATTGAGGAATACTCACCTGTGACTGTGGTGAATACCCTTGTCCCTGACCCTGGATGCCCCTTTTTACCTTCCCTTCTAGCAAGAGGATACTCCCCTCATCACATCGCTGAAGACCATGTACAATTTCATATAGATTAATCCAAGAAAACAATGTTTAAATGTACTGTTCATGAGTGGCTTTTAGTACAAAGCACCAACTGTGATTATCTCGTCATGCCAGACTGCGTCATAGTCATATGTTTAGGCTGATAGCGGTGAAGTGCGGGTCGGATATAAACACCAAGTACTTTACTTCCTGGTTTGAGGATCATTGTGAGATCCTATTTCGAGGATGAGCTGTACACAGGCATTTTAAAGGAAGCTGTGAGGCAGCGATGCAAAGTCCTTCGTCGTTATCGAGGAAGCCTGTTGTGTAGTTCCTATATATAACCTATACAGAATCTGCGCGTTCGGATAACATGAACTGTGGGCTTGGTGGCAGACTGACTCTGAGCACCCCCACCGAAAATGTTAGCCTGTTTGCATTAGCTAGCTCACAGTGCCACTAGTGTCTCCTCTTATCGGGGAGTGAATAGTTTCTGGCAACCTCAAAACCTGACAACCCTGATCCCTCAGGATCGTGGAAACAATGTACTACTTTTCGCTCAGTCACTCGTGCTCACTTATTCGGTCTCAGAGAGTTACACAGAAGAAGCAGTCGGGCGTGTTACAATAAGTATTTATTGCACAGTTGTTCTTCTAGTGTAAAATAGATGTGCTGCAATAATTGTTAGACAGTAGCAGATATATATAATCAGCAGTATAGTGAATATAAATGGATAGTACAGTTCTACCATTTTGCAATAATCATAAATGCATATATGGATATAAAATGCATGATAAAAGAAAGCGCGTACTCCTATGATGCCTATCTAGATGTACCTAAGTGTACCTAGCATGTGAGTAGGTGTGAAGCCAAGAATCCCTCTAGGATTTAGTCTAACCCCATTACCTGCAGAGAGAGAGTGTGGGATCCCGTCCTGGTCTTGAGTTGGACACCCCGCAAGGGATGTGTTAGACCACTGTCAGCTGGAGCGTCTGCATGCAGGAGCCTCAGCGTCTCTGGTCAGTGTGTCGGCCTGGAAGTCTCGGTTCCCTCTACCTAACACTAGCAAGATGTGTGGTATTTATGCAGAAAGTATCTAGGGTTCCTTTGTCCCTTGTTTCTTGTGTTAGCCATTGTTGGGTTTAAGGATGACGTATGGGATGAACCTGTGTACGTAGATATTATGCAGGTGGTGTAGCCCCAGCCTGGTTTCCCAGAACCCTTATGAATATTCATTCATACTGTGTGAGTCTATTGATGAAGTTATAGGACACTATTGTTCAGGGAGAAACCCTCCTTCTGTGCCCAGGACTAGAACTAGGTAAAGGTTCAATCCTAAAAGGTCCGTTACTGTGTAGTATAGGGGGGAAATGTAGGTGAAGGTGTAAGATATTACCCGGGCCTATATTAGGGTACCTATATGAAACATAACACCCACTCCTCTTCCGAATAGTCAGCAATGATAAAATGCCATCGAACTATTCACTTTACAAGGTAAAAGCGCATAAAATGTATAACATTTTTTTTCGTAAAATCATTTAAAATCAGTTGTAAGAGGTGAAAAAAAGACGAAGATAGAAAAATCTTTTACTTCGAAAATCAGTTTTTCGGGATTGATACTTAAGCCGAAGTCCTAATTTGAGTTTGTTTATATAAGTCGAACCACTATAAGCATCAGAAGGCCATGCTTTTCCAGCGAAAGTGTCAATTTAAAGGAAATGTGCCACATTTTAGTAGAGTTTTTGGAGAAAAAGAAAAACTGAATTCTTTCCCAGCACACGATGAGCCAATTATAGATTAAGTGTCCTGGCTGGGAGACGCAACATCGTCGTTGCTTGCCGCTGTGGGGGACGGTCCTTGCAACACCTCGCAGAGTACGTCAATGGAGCATAAATGATATTCAGAGCTGCCAATAGCTGGTGTAGAGGCAGCCGGTGCTGTTGTCGAAACCTGAGTGCTAGTGGAGGAGCTGATGCTCAACCCAGTTGTAAAAGGCACCTGCGGATTCTCGAGGAATGCAACCATTAATATAGGAATACGCTGGGGACATTGCCGAGCATGGGCCCTCAGAGGTTCCAGCCTGGTATTCAAGTCCGCAGGCGTGTCCGTTGCAAGTGTCAGACAGAGATCCAACACACATTCTTCACCGCAAAACAGGCATCGGAGAACAGGTAAGATGCAGTCCATCCAGACTGGTCTAAACGATAGGAACCAAGAGGCACTCAGTTCCCGTAGGCGAGGTGTGCCCAGATGCTGTACCATGCGCTCACGGTATTTGCGCTCCAGTAGCGCTTTTGCCATCTCGTTGGTAATTGGGCCGTCCATTGCGGAGCAGAAAAATGACAATCAGGATTCCTGCGATAGAAAGCAGGATCAGCGGAAGACCTCCAAAAACGCTTCCCAATACGGAGTGTATAAAATTTGGAATAACTCCGAGGATTGTCTGAAAGGTGCTTAGAAATCCTGACCCTATGGTCTTAAATAGGTGTACAATACCACTCGTATCAGACATGTTAAAGATACGACCCACCATTTCTGCGAAATGAAAGGGGCAGTTTGTACGTATAAGTGCCTGTATCTCAGTCGAGGTCCTTGCGATTTGAAGATCAAAGGTCTCTCGAGCGGAGGTTAAGGGTACGGTTTGTTGTAAAAGCATGGCTTTCAGTCTGCTCAAAGTATCAAACTGTATAAAGGAAACATTCAACGAAGGCCATAACGGCGCCTCCCTGACTGTATTTATTGGGGGAAACAATACTTGCATACAGCAAGTAACCCTGGAGTTCACAGTGACCAGATAGGCAATGCCCGGAAGCATCCCACAGCAACCTTGATCGTTCAGCATCAAGTAACTCCCATTCGAGAGCAGCTCGAATACCGGTGTAATCACGGCTGCTGGAGTCCCTTTCATGTGGCAGGACAAGTTCGCCACTGAGCCATTACAAGCTCCGTGCAGGGAAATATCCTGGCACATGAGAGAACCGCTTAAAGCGTTCTTGCAATTTGTACCGCTTAGAAACACTTCTCGATCCCCACTCCGGCATCGAAATCTGTATGGTAACTCCCAAGATTCCTTAATGTATTCCTTACCCATTTTCTCATATTTGCCTGCCTGCCTTTGCTCAAGGCAATATTGAAACTGAAAAGTAGTGACCGGTAGAGTTATATGGCCATGGATTAGCCATTCTGTTGATGGTGATTCTGCTACCGTAAATGGTAATCTATCCAGCTTTTCAATGCGCAACATTGTATATTTTGCTCCCCTTTGTGCCATTTCTACCTGTTTATCTGTTAGATTGTATTCAGAAAACAGAGACGTACTGTTGATAAAACGCCAAGGCACATAGCCTTCACGCAAAGATTGCAGTGTCCAGCTTAACGACATAATAGAACGTAACTGAGATTGCCCGTGTTGAAACATGGCCAAATCTTGGTCCAGTATGTCTATGGCAGAAGATACAATGTTGCCCAAGGAATATATCCTGGAGGTTAAAGTTGTTAACCCATTATCCTCTACTGCTAATGCCTTTTCTAAGTTAATACGGTCTATTTCCCGTATCCTCTCTGCGGCCTCTTGTTGGGATATTTTCCAGTTTTCATTGTAGGCAGCATAAATGCCAGCATATATGAAACGTTTCTGACGGGGTTTCCTGGGACCTAATAAAAAATCCCTAAGATCCATGTCTTGTGTGAGTAAGGATAAGTGTTGTTTCACTTCTGTGAGTGTTGAGGTCTCTAGCCAATCAAGGCACAACTTCCCAACACTGTAGGATGTCACTACCCCTGGATGTTCTCTTTGTACATAGCGTGGGTCTGGCCTGTGGATATTAAACCCTTCGGTTATACCCCAGAATCTTTTCTGACATGTGTTCGTGTCTAAAGGCCAAACCACCCATTTCTCCCAATCAGGGTCTGTTATATTGTACTGTAAAATGTCATCTAGTGTTGCCCCATCTTGTGAAGTTAAATTTTGCCACCCCTCCATCTGTGATAGTGTTGGAAACCGAGGTGTGTTCAGGGCCTTGTTTTTGGCTAGTCCAAGACAGGACGTCTGTTGCACAGTGTCATTTAGAAATATCATCTGCTGTGGAATGAGGCATGCTCTAAATAGCGCTTCTGTTCCCTGGACTTGCCAGTCTCTAGAACCCCAGACTGATTTTAAGTCTATTGTGTCCTTCCATAGGTCAAAACCCTGTTCAGACAATTGGGTGATAAAGGAAGCAGAGTATATCTGTTTGGTGTTTGTTAACATAATTTTCAGTGCCGATGTCGGTGTAACCTTATAATAATATGAGGTCGGGTCAGTGGTGTTAAATCCTGAAAAATATGAAAATTTCTGTGCAAATGTTTGCGAACTACTTTTAGGTGGTGTAGGGCAATGTTCCCACTGGTGGTACTCAAAAACATTTCTAGGTGATATAGATTTGTGCAGGAAACGATGACCATAATGTTGATAACAGTACAATGTGTCGTAGTCTGAAGTACCTTCTAACATTTCATTGTTCGGAAATGCGGCAGTTTTCTCTAAGTCAGACAACATATCATTAACAGTTTCAGAGTCCCAATCATCAGAAAATGTACTGGAGGTAATGATATCACTTAATGAAATTTTAAATACATGAGAAATTTTTAAAAGTTCAGTAGGACCGAATATTTCGAAATCAACCTTGTCCCAAACTATACCATCCGGTATAGGAACTACTGTAATGTACACTGAGGACAAGTCTCTCTGCTCACGATGGGACGATTGATGTGGCTTCAGAATCAAATTGACTTTTTGTGTTGCGGAGCTTTGTTGAAGATATCGTCCATTAATAAGCATGCTAAAAGTTATAACTAAGCCTAGCCAGAAAAGAAAAAATAGTATCCCAGTAATTACCCATAGTCTACCCAAGGCGATACCAGGTAAGTCTTTTTGAGAAAGTTCACAAAGTCTTTAGCTTGCTGTTTACGTGGTTTTTGGGCTGGCATCGTTTCAGGTTCACTTGGATCCAAAGAAAACGTATCAAAGTTCATGAAGTAGCCAGAAGCAGTTCGATCAATTGTAGGAATTGCATCGGGATTTGTTGAAATCGCATTTTGCTCTTGTCGAGGCATGTTGACGTAGACGTCTGTATTTGGTCTAATTGCAACTTGTGTGTTATTTTGAATTGAATTTTGAAGATGAACTTCCGGTTCAAGGGGAACGAGTTCCATAGCATTGTTGCATAGTCCTTCATTCCGTACAGGAGGCTCTTCAAACTTGATGAGTCTTTCTGTTTGAACTTCTTGGATTGTAGCTAGAGGAGGGCGTCTGCTACTGTGGAGTCCACGAGGCCTACTGTTCAGTATCGGCCACATAGTGTGGTTTGATTAAGTCGATTGAGACAAATCTTTTCTCCTTTTTCCGGCAAGAGGCGGCAAAAGTACAGTTCTTGTTCCTTGAACTGCTAGGACAGGTACAGGCTTTCTGTATGATGGTCCAAATTCTTTTTTGTCCGCTATTTTTTCTCTGACCAGATCCCCGACCTTTGGGATCCAGACAGGTCTTGCCGTGTTTGCCTTGACTTCCCCAGTGGCGGTCTGTTTCTGGAGGACGTTACTTTGTTGTGTCCTGGATTCATTTAGATCCTGTAAAACAGCCAAACGATCATGGATATCAAATGGTTTCTCATCCGCCACTGTGCCTTCACAATGAAAATCAGGTACCCACATTCTTGTCCCAAATAGGACCTCATATGGAGTGACACTCCCTAGAGAATTTCTTGGCTGGTTATTGAGTGCTCGCTGTTCCCCGTAGAGATGATTGACCCAACTACCGCCCTTGCCTAATACCCTAGCTGTTAAAGAGTGCTTTAAGTCCTGATTTTTCCTCTCCACAACCGAATTTCCCACAGGATGGTACGGAGAGGAGTACCGCAATGCTACGCCCATACTTTCCATGGCCTCTTTGTAAGCCCGAGAGCTAAACACCGGGCCACGGTCAGAATGTAACGTGCCAACTGCGTATGTCCTGATAAAGACTTGCAAATCTTTTATAACAGTTCGAGCGTCAGCCGAGCGCTGAGGCCAAACCCATAGGAATCTTGAGCAGGAATCCACTGCAACCATGATATACTTGTAAACCCCTTCAGATTGTAAGGGGCCGCAGTGGTCCAGATACACACAAGCGAGAGGTTTGTCTGATTTTAGTATCAGTGTCTGTGCTGGGTGTTTTATGGTGAAGCCTTTCATCTGTTGGCAGATGTCACATTTCAAGACATAGTCTTTAGTTTGTTTTGTCAGACCTGGCCACCAGTAGCGCTGTTTCAACAATGAAATAGTTGCTGTAATGCCTGTATGCGCAGAGCCCAAACCCTTGTGTGCTGCTAGAATTAAACCTTGCCTACGATCCATATTTGGTATTACTCTGTCCCCCACTCCAGGAATCTGAGCATATGGAATGTTGTTTGCATCTAACTTGTAGGAGTACTCGAGTGGAAATTTCTTTGGTACTGCTCCGCTGTTTTTGCTTGAAGCAATGACAGCCACCATAATCTCACCGTCTATCCTCGTTTTTGAACGAGTGATTGCAGCTACGGACGCTGTGCGTACAGCCCCCTTTGCGGCTTCATCAGCCAATGAATTCCCTTCAACGTGAACGCCATCACGCTGATGACTCAGTGTATGAATCACGTGAGCCCTTGGTAGTTCGTTCTTCAACTCCACTACCTGTTCCCATAGCATTTTATGCTTAATTGTGCCACCTTTTGCGTCTTTGAACCCGTTTTGTTCCCAATTATGTAAATATTCATTGTATGATTGTACACAGTAAAAAGAATCACACACTATAAGTGTGTTGGTGTTTCGTGATCCATATTCACCAGTGCTAGGATTAGTGCTTTTAACTCTGCCAACTGAGCCGTGCAGTCTCCTAGAGATTGCGTTTTGGTGTAACTTGGATGGAATTTTCCATCCCGCATGCGACCTTTAACGATTGCACATGCTGCGCTGTATTGTTGCTTACTCCCTATGGCCGGTTGAGCAGATCTGTCAGTGTAAATAATATATTCATACTGATCTAGAGGCAAGATTTAATTTGGTAGAGGATATTCTTGTTCGTATTACAGGAATGCCTATGTATTTAGACTTGGATCAAATCTGTATTCAACATCCGTTGCAGTAAGGGAATTAGCCCATTGTATCCATCTCGGATGTAAGGCTTTAGCATTTGGAATGCTAGCCTTTGTAACAGCTTCTAAAGCTGGTACTGGGGTCACGACTATTATGCGTTTTCCCTGAGCCAGGGCTCTTTCTCTTGCTACAGCGGTCTGAACTGCTGTCAGGATTTTTTCTGTTGAAGTGAAACGCATTTCTGCGTTTGTGTACAGGTGTGATTTGTAAGCGATTGGTACTGTTTCGCCTTCATTGAAGGTTAAGTAGGTGTACCCGCATTGACCCGCTATTACACGGATCACTAGGTTGCGTACGTTTACTCTTGTCTGTAAGTGTTTTGAAGCTATCATGTCTTCTTGTAGTGAACGTAGGATGTTTGTGTGTTCCTGTGTCCATTGTCTAACTGAAAAGTCAGGTTTTATTAAGTCGTAGAAAGGTTTTACTCTTTCTGCGTAATCTAAAATGTATGTTCTGCCGAAATTTAGGAATCCCAGTATTGATTGTAGATTTTTTAATGATTTTGGAGGCTGGAGCAGCGCACACTTTTCTAAAAAGTTAGCTGCCAGGCTTTTCCCTTCACTTGAAAGCTCATATCCTAAAAACAGGACATTGAGGTGGGCTATTTTAGATTTCTTAAAATTAAATTTGTAGCTCTCAGAGGAGAATCGCATGATAATGGTGCTCACCCTGGTCAAGTGCCTTTTTAAGTCATCGTCCATCAGATAAATATCATCCACATAGGACAATGCTTCCTCATCAAAATTTTGGAGTAACTCTGTTACTCTTGCTGAAAATACCCCCGGGCTATTCTTATACCCTTGAGGGAGACGACAAAATTGTCGCTGGGACCCCAACGCTGAGAATGCGGTCAAATACCTGCTTTCAGGCGCTATATTTTGGCAGAAAAATCCATTTGAGATATCAAGTGTAGTTTTGTATTTTTTCCACACAATGTTATTCATTAATGCGGCACTGTGTGCGTTTTGGACAGCGAATGTCTTTGTGCATGTGTTTAAATGTCTGTAATCTAAAACTAGACGATATGAGTTGTCCGGTTTTGATACGGGAAACAAAGGATTGTTCATTGGTGAGGTGCATGTTTCAATCACCCCTTGGTATTCAAGTTGATCTAAGATCTCCCTGACCTGTTTTTTAGCTTCTTGCTTTATTGGATATTGTCTCTGTGCATTTGGTGAAACTTTTAACGGGATCACGTGGTGGGTTGAATCTTCATCCCATCCGGCATGATTTTTGTACAATGCTGGAGCTAGGGCAACTGCCCACTCCTGTGCATATGCATGTTTAAGATGAATGGGAACGAGGTCGGAAAATGCTGGAAAAATTACAGTTTCTCCCCTAGGGCACTCCATAACGAATGCTGGCGGCCAATCTTGTTCAGCTAATAGGATGTCATAACCAGATGATAGGTTTTCCCAAAAGAGACCTTTAACTTTCCTGGGCTTGTCCCCCTCCATTTGGAGTGTTATTTCGTGTAACTTATGTGGGACGCTCACCCTTGTATCTGGTGTTTCCACCGTGATGTAATCATTCAAGTCCGCTGTCACCAGAAATTCCATCAGGTTCTGGCGAGCTATTGTTACTTCTGCCGCACTGTCTAGCATCGTCTGAGCCCATTCCCCGTTCAGAAGTTGTGTCCTCAGAATTCTGGGCATGTCTGATCTTTATGCCTGCAACTTTCTTCTTCTTAAACTGAGGTTTTGATTTTGGCTTTTCTTCTTTTTTGGAAGTATAGTCTTGAGCGTGCTGCTTGTCTCTGGACTTTGTACGCTCTTCTTTGTGTTCTGACCGTCCTTCTCTCTCGGAGTTTTTCGTCGAGCCCTGAAAGGAACGAGAGGAACGTGTATCAGTATCCTGATACCTGTCAGGTTTCCTAATATTATCCCTATTCCTGAGGTTATACCTCTTTTCAGAGGGCTCCTGTGGAGGAGATCTACCTCTGGATTGAGATCTGTTTCCTTTAAAGCTTTGTTGTTTTTTATTATCCCACTTCTTTTTAGAAGAAGCAGGTGTCTGCTTGGAAGTGTCCTTTTCAGAACTGCCCATCAGTTGTGGTTTTAATGCTTTCCCACCTAAACTGTCTCTGCCTAATTCTGCATATGCAGTTTCAATTATTTTGGGTAGTTCGTGTTGTTGGTCTATAGGACTTAACTCCCTTAGGCGTTGGCGGATGGCCACTGAAGCTGCTTCCCCTTTAATATTAGCTAGTATTATGGCTGATACCTGCTCATAGTTACCTAGTAACTTCATCCCTAAATTTAGGACAGGTTCTGCTCCGTACTCGCTTTGTATTTGTCTTAATACATCTAGTACTACAGCTAGAGAAGGAATACCATGAGTTCTGATATATATGGCAGCAAAGACTGTGCCCCAAGTGGTACAATCTTCTACTTGTGGTGTTATCCCCATGGGCAAGCAGATTGTTAACATTCTGTGTTTTTCATATGGGGTAGTATTCGGGAATACTGCCTCGAGCTGAGTTATTTTCTGAGCTACCCAGAATGGCATTTGTTCACATTTCGTGGGCATTTTACCCATTACTGCGTGTAATGTTTGTGGTGTGATCTTAGTTGCTGTACCCTGAGACTGGGTACCATTTGCTGCAACTGTTGCTGGTTGGACTGTGAAAGTCCTCATGACAAATTGTGTCAGGTTTCTGTAGATTTTAATTAAATCTTTGTGTTGTATGAGTAAGTCTGCCTGTGTCATTGTGTCAATGTTAGGATGTGGTGTATAGGCCGCTAATATTGGCCATGTCGCCCCCTCGCCTCATCTATACTCTATTTCTTATGTGGGGTAGGGCGCCTTTAAACCAGTATAAATGTTCCTGGTACGTGAGTGGAACCTCTATGTCCTCGAACGGACCTTATTCCACTGGTGCATCTCCTTCTGTATAGTAGTGAAATGTCTGTGTTCTTGCATCTGCTGCTGGGAATGTAACCCACAAATAAAATACCTCTGTTTTGTTTGATTCCTGTGCCTCAATCACGAAGACTACTATGCTACCCCTAGCTGATAAACCATTGTCTAACAGTTTCAGGGTGATTGTACGTCTTTTAGGTGCAATTTGAATTGCGTTTAAATCTTCTTCTCCGTCTGAGATGTGTACGTTTACTACTTGGTCATCTCCTGTCTCAGTCATTTTTGCAAAGAAGAAGTTTGTTCAAGGGAACTAAGATAAGGTGTTATGCACAATTTTAGCAACACTGTGTCCTTCAAGCTTGATTAACGAACAGCTAATAAATAGGATGTTTCTGCCTACTCAGCAGTGGCGGAATTTGTGCCTACCCACTCCAGACGTCTCTGGCGTTTTGTGAGTAGAGGTCTCTGAGAATTAACAAGACTGAACTACTCAGATTCTACTGTTAAATAAGTATCCAACCAACGTTGGCGGCGCCATGTCGTGTAGTTCCTATATATAACCTATACAGAATCTGTGCGTTCGGATAACATGAACTGTGGGCTTGGTGGCAGACTGACTCTGAGCACCCCTACCGAAAATGTTAGCCTGTTTGCATTAGCTAGCTCACAGTGCCACTAGTGTCTCCTCTTATCGGGGAGAGAATAGTTTCTGGCAACCTCAGAGCATGACAACCCTGATCCCTCAGGATCATGGAAACAATGTACTACTTTTCGCTCAGTCACTCGTGCTCACTTATTCGGTCTCAGAGAATTACACAGAAGAAGCAGTCAGGCGTTTTACAATCAGTATTTATTGCACAGTTGTTCTTCTAGTGTAAAGTAGATGTGCTGCAATAATTGTTAGACAGTAGCAGATATATATAATCAGCAGTATAGTGAATATAAATGGGTAGTACAGTTCTACCATTTTGCAATAATCATAAATGCATGCATGGATATAAAATGCATGATAAAAGAGAGCGCGTACTCCTACGATGCCTATCTAGATGTGCCTAAGTGTACCTAGCATGTGAGTAGGTGTGAAGCCAAGAATCCCTCTAGTATTTAGTCTAACCCCATTACCTGAAGAGAGAGAGTGTGTGCGACCCCGTCCTGGTCTCGAGTTGGACACCCCGCAAGGGATGTGTTAGACCACTGTCAGCTGGAGCGTCTGCATGCAGGAGCCTCAGCGTCTCTGGTCAGCATGTCGGCCTGGAAGTCTCGGTTCCCTCCGCCTAACACTAGCAAGCTGTGTGGTATTTATGCAGAAAGTATCTAGGGTTCCTTTGTCCCTTGTTTCTTGTGTTAGCCATTGTTGGGTTTAAGGATGACGTATGGGATGAACCGTGTACGTAGATATTAAGCAGGTGGTGTAGCCCCAGCCAGGTTTTTCAGAACCCTTATGAATATTCATTCATACTGCGTGAGTCTATTGATGAAGTTATAGGACACTATTGTTCACGGAGAAACCCTCCTTCTGTGCCCAGGACTAGAACTAGGTAAAGGTTCAATCCTTAAAAGGTCCGTTACTGTGTAGTATAGGGGGCGGAATGTAGGTGAAGGTGTAAGATATTACCCGGGCCTATATTAGGGTACCTATATGAAACATAACAAGCCATCAATGAGGGGCTTGTGATGCAAAGTCCTGTGTCAAAGATGCATTGAGCACCAGCAGTTCTGAAGAAGCTGCTGGGCTGCAATGCGAAGTCCTGCATCATCATCGAGGATGCCATTGACAAGGGGCTTATGATGTGAAGGCCTGTGTCGAGGATGCATCACACAGTGGCGGATCTGAGGAGACTATGGGCTGAGATGAGAGGTCTGATGTCGGGGTGAGTCGCACTGTGACGGTTCAGATGTAGCTGTGAAGAGATGCTTTGCACTATGTCAGTTCTGCTTACAGGACCATAGCTAGGCTCGCAGATCAACTTCAGGCCAACTTCCGAGAGTCGAGGACTAGGGTGGCACCACTTGGAGGGCAGGACTCACAGAAAGTAGAGTCCAGGTGCTGCGATCAAGATGGTTGGAGCCTTTTCTGTCCCTGAGGCTCAGATCAGGTGGGTAGCCAACTAGCCCTTGAAATCATTCCAGTGGTCCTGGGATCAAGATGCAAGTCCAGTCCTTCTCTCTCAGGCAGCAAGGCAGAAGGCAGCAGGGCAGCAGGGCAACAGAGTAGCAGTCTTTCTGTCAGAGCAGCGCAGCAGTCCTTCTGAGTCTTCCACAGGTCCAGAGGTGTACTGAGGTGTTGTGTCTGAGGGTCCTATGCAGTAGTGAAAGATGAATTTAATAGTTTTTCAATACCAGGACATGCACAACTTAAAGGTACATGTCCAACTTTTTAAATACACTATCTTGTCCTATGGGCTGGTTAGGGCCTACCCTAGGGGTGACATATATATTAAAAAGGAAGGTTTAGGCATGGCAAAAGATTTATTTTGCCAGGTTGTAATGACAATTTAGCATTGTACACGCAGGTTGCAATGTCAGTCCTGAGACAAGGTTAAAAGGCTACTTAAGTAGGTGGCACGATCAGTTCTGAAGGCCAACTAGTAGAATTACTCTGCAAGCCATGGGTACTTGTAGTGCCACTTTACTAGGGACTTACAAGTATATTAAATGTGCCAACGGGTAGAAGCCAATTTCACCATTTTAGGAGTACAAGCACTTTAGCTCTGGTTAGCATTGGTAAAGTGCAAAGCCCTAAGAACTAACAAAAACGGTTTCAGAAAACATGAGGGCGAAGGCAAAAGGTTTGGTGATGGCCCTGCAAAAAAAGGCCAAATCCAACAGTTATGTACACTGTATGCCTTTCCTTTACCTTTTGAATCACTGTCAAATCTTAGGGAATGTGGTATGCAACCCTGAAGGGTAGGTATCTTAGCAACAATGGCACATCTGGTTCATGTGTGCACCCTTGATGATGCTGATCCCAGAATGAGCTGATGCATAATCTGGCAAACACATCCCTTATTTGGGTGGAGAAGAACATTTCATGATCTGTGGCCTCGGCTAACCTTCCTGCACTTGGCAGGCTTAAGAGTGCAAAACTCGAAAGCTCAGTGGCACTAGTTTTATTCCAGGGAAGGAACGCACACAGAACTCTTAAGTTGTTTGCAATGGTGGAGGCCTTATTGAAGTTTCAAAATGGTTTGAAGTACTGATGCTGAATTTAAATTGAAGTACTATAGAACTATAATTTTGTGGCTCATTTTTTGATCCTATATTATGTGAGTAAATTGAAAGGATTTGCTTCACCTTTATACACTTAAAATAATCATGATTGACATGCTGTGTTTAAAGTGGCAGTGGAGTTATGTTGTTAGAACTCTGAGCCTTAGGGTGGTCTTCCCCAATACTTTATTCCTTTACCCTCCTACTTTTGCTGAAGTTCATTTTTGTTGGCATTAGGACTCTGTGCACTTTACAACTTCTAGCCAGTGCTAATGTGCTTGATCCTAACTGTCTAAAACACGGTAAACTTGGATTACACCTGATTGGCATATTTAGTTTACTTATAAGTCCTTAGTAACGTGGTATACCATATACCCAGGGCCTGTAAATTAAATGCTTCTAGTTAGCCTGCAGCGCTTACTGTGCCACCCACTTAAGTAGCCCCATAATCTTATCCCAGGTGTGCCATTGCAACCTTTTTAAACCTGCCAATTTAACTTGGCAATATAACCCCCTTGCCAATACTTAAACTCTCCTTTTGTTGCATGTAAATTGCACCTAAGGTAGACCCTAGGTAGCACGTAGGGCAGGGTGCATTGTAATAAAAAAGCTGGACATGTACTTTTAAATTTTACATGTCCTGGTAGAGAAAAACTCCTAGATTCATTTTTTACTACTGTGAGGCCTACCTCTCTCAGATATAACATTGGGTTGCCTTTTTATATAGTAAGTGCTATTGTTTGATTGGCAACATTACATGTTTTGTGTGTGATAAATTGTAATTAAAAATCTTCTTTAATGGTAAAGATGGATTTTAAGTTACAGTTTTGAAAATGCTACATTTAGAAAGTTAGACTAGAAGAAGAATTTGTCCTAACTGTCGTATATGTGTGCTGATAAAGTAATTGACCACACTTGAGCCCATAAACTTAATTGATATGGACTTTATGCATTTATTTGCAAAATCATTCTTTTTAGAATGACTTTGCAAATAAATGCATAAAGTCCATATCAAATAAGTTTATGGGCTCAAGTCTGGTCAATTGCTTTATTAGCACACGAATACGACGGTTAGGACAAATTCTTCCTCTAGTCTAATATTAAGGCCGATTAGGGCCAAACCCCTTCCTGCTATACATTTAGAAAGTTGGCATTTTCCTATTCTAACTACTTGGTGCCTGCAGCCTGTTCCTGGGTTATACGACCGGGTGCAGTTGGCAGTTGGACTTTGTTTATTTCTTCCAGACAGCCACATAATAGATAGATTAGGTGTGTCTGGCTGGGCCATCCCTTACAGGATTGGAGAGTGGAGCTGGGCAGAGCCCCATTTGTAACTGAATAGGCTGTGCCCTGCCTTCACACAAAGGACTTGTCACCCAAGCTTTGTTCATGCAAACAGCCCGGAGCAAGGGCAAGGGAATCATGAAACTTCAAGCACCTCAAAGGGAATTCTCTAGAAACTTCTCCTACTTCAAAGGTGACACCTGGTATTAAAATAGGACTCTTAGACTCACTCTTCTGTTTCTTGACCTGTGGAAGTCTGCTGCTGTGGCCTGCTGTGCTCTTCAGGAGACTTATGTGCAGCACCTGGAAGGACTGCTTTGCTGTTTTAATCCTGACTTGAACTCTCAGGGACCTGCACTGCTGCTTGAGCCCTATTTCGCTGCTTGAATCAGGACTATCAGAGTGACTCCAAAGGCTAGTTGGCTGGCCTCCTGATTAAATCTTAGGGAGAGATAAGGCTCCAAACATTTTGAAACCACACCTGGACCCAACCTGAGTGAGTCCTGGCCCCTCTAGGTTGTACCCCTTCAGTTCTGGATCCTTGGTTGTGGTTTTAAAGATGTCCACGTAGCTAAAATCCTAAACTTGGGACTTAAAAATGTTTTGGCTAAAAACTGCACTGAGAATCGAGAGAAGACAAGGATCAACCTGCTTGTCTATCAGTCCAAGGTGCATCACCAGTAGGCCTTACTTTGTGGCTGCTCCCGCTACGTTCTTCTCCGCAGCAGCGAATCCTGTTCATCTATCCTTCGCCAAAGGGGATCCGGCCTTGTGGAACTCTTGTTGGCTACAGCCTCTGGCTTTGTCCCACAGGAGATTTTTGACTTCCAAAAAAGAGACTAAGTCCAAACATAGAAATCTTTACCATGACTATGTCCAGCGGCTCTCCGACGATGAGGTGTCCTACTCAGACACCACCTGCAGCCTTGCCCCGCTGAACTTTACCTTTTCAAGCAAATTTTTACTGAAATGTCTTCAAAATTTAATGGTAAGCACCGACCAGACACCAATCCACTTTTTGTATCAGACTCGTGCTCCATTATGGTCAGACATATTTTACAACTTTGACCCAGTCTCACAGAACTAGATGTCCGCGGTTGGCGCTTTGATCTTACTAGTTTTTGCCTTAAACTTTAAAACTGTATAACTCCAGTTTTACTGACTGGAGTTTTGTCATTTTGGTGTCAAATTATTTATTACACTTTACTCTATACTTCTAAATTGGTGTGGGATTTTTCTTGTGTTATTTTTTCACTTTATTACACTAGGTGTGTCCAACCAGTCGATCACAAGCTACCAGTAGCTCGCAGAAACCTTCAGAGTAGCTCCCAACTTTGAGTTAATTTTTAACTAAGAACTGCAATAAATTTCACATTTGCCTTTTAAAGTTAAGATAAGGCAATTTTTATTTTACATTATTATGAGGCTGCAGATACCAGAGCCTGATAATGAGCAGTGCTCAGTCAAATTTATGGCCCATGTGGGTCACAGACCTTCAGAACTGAAGCTCTGAGGTATTTAACTCTTAAATAATAGTTGTTTTCAACTCAATATTGTAGCATGAGAACAAAATGATATTATTGAATGCTATTAAATGAGAGAAAAATAAAATGAAACTTTAACTTTATGATTAAGTTAACTCTTCATTTTATTTCTCTTTCTTTTTCAAAGCATGACATTTGCAAACAGCAGCCATCTTGCTCTCAGTGGCTGGTGGACATAGTGCCATATTTGTAACTGAAAAATACAGTCATTTTCTTTTAAATGGGAGAAATTTAAGGTGAATAAAAATGTTTCTATAAAACATTGGGGCATATTAGCAAGACTCGCGATAAAATTATCGCCGTTTTAGCGGCAGTGAAACTGCCGCTAAAGCAGGCGATAATGGGCTTACTATATGCGTTATAGAATCCAATAAGCCCAGGTTAGATGTCCTGCACATCTAACCTGGGCTTCTATTGGAATTCCATAACGCATATTATCAAGCTCCATTATCGCCGTTTTAGCGGCAGTTTCCTGCCGCTAAAACGGCGATAATTTTATCGCCGGTCTTGCTAATATGCCCCATTGTCTTAATGTTTTCTCTACTTTAAATTAAGGCAATTAAGTCCTAATGGGGCATATTAGCAAGGGCACTATCGCCGCTTTAGCGGCACTTTTTGCCGCTAAAGCGGCGATATTTATATCGCCCTATCAGCAAACTGTCTCTAACAGCAGTTAGCGACAGTTTGCGGGCATTAGCGCCTGTTTACCGCTTTGCATGTCAGCGATATTTATCGCTAATGACATGCAAAGTGGGCGTTCCCGACGAACAAACCTGGGAAACACTCGCTAACAGGCCTATCGCCTATTAGCAAGGTGGCCATGGCCCCAGTTAGCGACGTGAAAGTCGCGCTAACCAGGGTCATCGCTATTTATTTAACACCTGCAATTAGCAGGTGTTAGCCATACCTAACATGGGGGTGGATTATGCTGATACGACCACAGGGTCGTATCAGCAAGGTGTTCTCCCTTCTCCATGCAACATCGCTGGTTTTTCAGCCGATGTTGGCCTATTTCTCCGCTATCGCTGGAATATTCATCGCCATAGCGCTAATCGTTGCTAATACAGCGTTAGCGTGGCGATATATTCCAGCGATAGCCGGCGATAAAAAAAAGCACGCTAAGCAGGGTTAGCGATGATTATCGCCTCTTCTTGCTAATATGCCCCAATATTTTATGAAGCATGTTTCTTCACTTTAAATATCTCACATTAAAATATATGACTGTACTCTCCTGTTATAAATATGGCACCATGTCTACAGGCCAGCTGGAGTAATATGCCTGCTGTTTGTAAAGACACTTTGACATGGGAAAAAATTAAAATGATGAGTTTAATGTAATGCATCCAGTTGAATTTTCTCCAATTTCAAAATTTCACATTTACACATAGCAGCCATTTTGTTCCCAGTGGCTGGTAGACACGCTGCCATATTTATAACTGAAAAATACACTCTTTTTTACAAGGGCGAATTTAAAGTGGAGAAAAATATTCCATCAAGTGGAGAAAAATGTTCCTTATTAGGAACATTTCTGAAGAACATTTAACTACACTTTAATTTCTCCCATTTAAAAAATTCTTGTATGCTGGTGTCGTACATGTAACGGTTCCACATATGGTTAAAGGTATGACCTGTGCCACAAGTACATAGGACACAGGCTCCCAGTCACTCATACACATATATCCGCTCATTCACACACATGTTCATACATCCCCACAGACCATGCACTCACGCACATGGCAACTCTATCATAGTACCCCTAGTCGCAGTATTTTTGTTCAAACCAGTGATCAAAGTGCATTAAAAAAAGTAAGGGATGCTGTGCACAATGGGGATGGGGTGAGTAAGTGGGTTCAAAGGCGTGGCTTTTGATCTGGAAAAGGGAAACTGTCCGCCTTAACCAAACAGTGATGAAGGATATTTTATCGCTGAATAGAGCTTCATCAATTCCCTGGTTAGCTTATGTGAAAAAATCCTTTAGCGAACTGGATCTTGGGTTTTTGTATAACACTCCCTCTTATTGTACATCATTTTCCAAATCCAGATTACAGGAAATGTTTATTGCCAATCAATATCAGGATAGACTGCAAGAAAACCAATCTAAAATCTCAGTAATGGCCTATCATGCATTACCTCTAGTGGCAACTGGACATCTTTCCTATTTGTCTATTGTCATCAATAAAAGACATCGTTTTGTTTTGGTGAGATTTAGACTGAACTTCATTCTGCTAATGGTTGGGTACCCGGCACATTCCTATTCGGTATCCCATTTGTCTCTCTGTCCCTGTGATGGTCTCTCCAAGCAATCGATTTCACATTTGCTCTTTTTTTGCACATTTTATAAGGCTGAGAGGGCTAAATTCATTATCCCTCTACTGAAAAAACTCAGTCTACGTTCGCACAACCAGGCATTGGAAGCAATACGAGGTTTGGAATCCCCCTATGTATGTTACACACTAGCATCCTATTTATTAGCTGTTTTAAGGATTAGAAAGGTGAATATTATGTTATAAGGGCTAGCCCCTAAGACCACCCATGTACTGAGTCTGGAAATGTTTATGCGTATTTAAAGCCTTAGCACTATGAACGTTTTCGCTGGGTGTTCTTTTTATCTGTTTTAACATTTTTTTTATCTGCTTTTTGATACTACTTACCTTTTATGAATTTGAATTGGTACAATGTGATCCTGAATAATGAGTTGTTTGGATGTTTTTATCGCTTGTTTGTAAACCATGTTTTTCTTTTATGTACTTTTTATGCATCACTTTTAAATGTGAAATGAAGATCTTGATGGATTAAAAAAAAACTGAAAAATACAGTCATTTTCTTTTAAATGGGAGAAATTTAAGGTGAAGAAAAATATTTCTATAAAACATTGTCTTATTGTTTTCTCTATTTCAAATTAAGGAAATTAAGTCCTAATATTTTATGAAGCATGTTTCTTCACTTTAAATTCCTCACATTTTTGGGGGGGGGGGAATTTTTATTTTGTTTTTAGAAGAAAACAAAACATCAAACAAAGCATGAATACACCATACATGAGGAACATCAATCCACCACATTCTTGTAAGGCAGTTATAATGTCTTTTGCAGGTTAGTCTGTAGCTGGACTTGAACGACCTGGGCGCAGAAAACCAAAGGTTCACATTGACAGTGCGCGTGGCGACCAACATCAAAGGCAAACATTACATCATTCAAGGTTTTTCTCCGGAACTTTCTAACAGCAATCCCCTTCCTTCTTCCTCTCCCCCCACGTCCAGCCCATAGTAGTCTCTCCATGGTGCCCAAATCTTTCGGAATTTCCGAGGGCAACCTCTAGCCCTGTATGTCACCTGTCCCGCCACCATGTACAGGTCCAGACTAGCCCTCCATTCCTTAAGTGTGGGTAGTTGCGGGGCCCCGCAGTACTTAGCAATATCCCGTTTGGCTACCACTAACCCCAAGTTGGCTAATATGAGTTTGTGTCTCGGGATGTCCACCTGCGTAGGGATTCCCAGAAGGAGAAACTTTGGTTCCAACTCCAGTTGGACTCCCAATTTGTGATTAAGCTCCCTCACAATCTGTCCCCAATAAGTTTGGATTGCATTACATTCCCAAAGGGTATGTATAAATGTTTCACATTCCGTTTGGCATGTAAGACAATCTGGACTCGCCACTCTCCCTATTTTATGCAGTCGTGCTCTGTCAAAATAAGTGTAGTGCAGAATTTTGTATTAGATGAGGCGCAACCGCAATTTGATTGCCACCTCACGTGGGTGCATAAGCGCCACTTCCCAGTCAATATCGTCCATTTCCCCAACAGTCCGTTCCCATTTAGCACGATGTAGACCCAGCTTATCCGGCATATTATTGAGCAACATTTTGTAGGTGAATGAAATGGCTTTGGCTGGGATCTCCTCCTGCAGGAGTCGACCCTCTAGCGGGGCATATTCCGGTATTGTCTCCCCATCCAGACCCTCTGCAGCCCATGCATGCTTCAAACGGAGGTACGCATATGCTTGAGAATCATGAAGCTGGTATCGGGCTTGGAGTGTACTGAAACAGGCCAACACCCCTTTCTCCAGGACATCCCCTATTTTAGAAATACCAATCAAGTCCCATGCCTAAAGCCTCGTAACTTCCCAATCTCGGTCAATCTAGCTCCTTCCCACATTGGGGTCTCTCTGGTTGTTTTCCGGTCCCACTTCATTTGCTGCTCAGCGCTTTTCCAAGCCTCTAGCGCCCTCTGGGTCGCTTGTAACAACCGACTACGTCCCTTCCCTCCATAGATAAAGTGTAGGTGGGTACGTTCTCTAAATTGCAGCCTTTCCAGCCTATGTATCGGATGAACCCCAGGTGCGTGAATCCATTCATTAATTACAATGAGGTGTGATGCTTTATAGTATGCCCTAATGTCTGGGAGGGCCAAACCCCCATTATAGGGGTTTTTCTGTAGTGTTTGAAGTGCAATGCGTGGATGGGCCCCATCCCAGAGGAGCAGGCGCAGCTCGCTATCTATACTTTTGAACGTTGTTTCAGGTAACTTAGTGTAGGTGTTTTACAGTACGTAAAGCAACTGGGGAAGCGTAATCATTTTATACATGGCAGCCCTACCCATAACCGTCATCGGAAGCCTCCTCCATCTCTTAACATCCTCCTGGAAGTTTAAAAGGACCTGCCTGATATTGCGAGCTAGGCTAATCGCCACATCTGTGGTAATGTAGAGGCCCAGGTATGTAAATCCCTATGTCGACCATCGCAGACAGCTAGGGTAGGTCTGCGGCTCCACCACCCCTCCCACTGGGTATAGAGTAGATTTACTCCAGTTGATCTTATACCCTGCATGGCGCCCGTAGACCTAAAAAATTTGAAGGATTTGAGGGAGTGTTTCAGTCGGGTTTGTCACATATAATAGAATATCATCTGCATATAGGGATATGCGCTCTGCGTCCAACAGTCGGGCTTCGTCTACAAAGCCACCCAGCCCCGGGGAGGCTCTAATGACACAGGCCAAGGGTTCCAGTATAAGGGCAAATAATAAGAAGGAAAGGTGGCATCCCTGCCTAGTCCCCCTTTGAATCGGCCAAATGCCCCGAGAGAGTTCCATTCACCCGGACTCTAGCTTCCGGATCAGTGTATAACAGTGCCACCCAATCCCGGAACCCCGTGCCAAATCCGAATTTCTCCAGCACGTGCCTCATAAAAGGCCAGTGGATGGTGTTGAACGCTTTCTCAGCGTCCAGGGAAAGGAGCAGGTGGGCCTCCTCACGGTCCTGAACAGCATCCATCCAGTTAGCCACACGTCGCAGGTTGTAGCACGTGGCTCGTTTCGGCATAAAGCCGGACTAATCTCCGTGTATCAGAGGAGAGATAATGGTTAAGAGACGTGTCGCAAGGATAGTGGCCAGTATTTTGGTTTCTATATTTAATAGTGAGATGGGACGATAGGACCCACACTCCTCCGGGGGTTTCCCTGCTTTGGGTATCACTACCACTGTCGCCATTCTAGGGTCTGCCGAGAGCGTCCCCCTTTCCCTGGAATCCTGAAACATTTTAAGTAAATGTGGGGCCAGTAGGGTATTGTGTGCCTTAAAAAATTCCCCCGGGAGCCCATTGGGGCCTGGGGTTTTTCCCG
Organism: Calotriton arnoldi; assembly: GCA_963921515.1. Taxonomy (NCBI): domain Eukaryota; kingdom Metazoa; phylum Chordata; class Amphibia; order Caudata; family Salamandridae; genus Calotriton; species Calotriton arnoldi. The sequence continues at coordinate 114,899 of CAWUFW010007654.1, read as the reverse complement.
ACTTCAGTCGACCAATGGCCTCCGTAACCTCATCCAGGGTAATATCTTCCTCAAGCCTCTCCCTCTCGTCTTGTGCGAGGCAAGGGAGTTCAATCCCTTCAAGGTATTGGGCTATTTGTGCCTCATTCGTTTGTGCCCTTGCTGCATAGTGTGTTGAGTAATAGCGGGCAAATGCCCCCGCAATGTCTTGGGGAGCAGTGTAGGTATGGCCTTGGTCCCTGATGGACACAATCCACCTCGACTCCTGTTCCTTCCTGCTCAACCAAGCCAGCAGCTTACCTGCTCTATCCCCTGTCTCGTATAATCTATGCTGAACTGCGAGCTGGTGTGCCCGCGCCTCCTTGGTGACCAGTGCCTGATATTCCCGTTTGGTAATCTCAAGTTGACGGAGGGTATGTTCACTCAACGTGGAGGAACCACTATTTTCGAGGCCCACTAACCTGCGTTCCATCACCAAAATCTCCTAGGTTTCCTGCCTTTTGTGGTATGCAATAATATTTTGGGCTCTATCACGTAACACCACCTTGAACGCTTCCCATAGGGTAACAGCCGACTGCACCGAACCATCGTTTTCTTAGAAATAGAGCTCGGTTTCCACCCTAATTTCTTTGGCCACCATTTCATCCCTCAGCACCCAGGCTTTCAGTCTCCAAGAGGTACCTGGACCTCCCCTCCCCCCTCCCACCCATAGGTAAAGGGGGGAGTGGTCTGAGATACCCCTAGCTAAGTATTCCACCTCCTCTATTTGCTCAATCTCGCAAGCTGGGGCAAAGAGATAGTCCAACCTCGAAAACACCCTGTGAGCCCCAGAAAAATATGAGTATGCACGTGTGGATGGGTGGTGGCGCCTCCAGAGGTCAGTTAACCCAAGAGCAGCTTGGAACCTTGCCAGGGCAGTGGTATTTTGTGACCCAGGTTGAGTCAGCGTACGATCCAGGGAGGGATCACCCACATCATTAAAATTACCCCCTATGATATGCGTGGCGGGGCCAGACTGTTTCCGTCAATTTATCCAGCGTACGCTGTTGGAGACGTGGGGGCGCATAGGCACTAACTAGTAACCAAGTGGTAAGGTTCCAGGTGCCCTGCACTGCTACATATGTGCAATCTGGGTCCTCCCATCGTCGGGTGACTCGGAAAGGGGGAGATTTTCTGATGAAGATCGCCACTCCCCTTGAACCTCGGGTGAACCCTGCATGTGCCAAAGTGGTATATTGTCCCCTACCCAGGAACGAACAGTGTGGGCTCATAAGATGCGTTTTCTGTAAAAATATTACATCTGGCTTGATCCGTTTAAGATAATTAGATACTAGCCCATGTTTAATTTTGTTCCCTAACCCGTTGACGTTCCACGTCAGCACTGTATAACCTCCCGCAGCCATCGTGAAAGAAGAATCAAAGCGTCCCACGCCCACCCTGGTCTCTGGACATTGCCCAAATAGTGCCTACTCATCACGGTGCCAGTATTCATGCAAACTGTCTGAACAAAACTACCCCCCTCCTCCCAAGAAACCTACTGTAAAACAGTTAACAATATCCAACATGCCCCCCACCCCACACTCCATAGGCCCCCCCACCAACCCTACTTTCGTCAACATGACAACACTGGCGTGGGAAACCACCAAGAGGTCTGTAACCCTCCCGCCTCCCCTAGATACTCAACTATATGCCACAAAAAGTGACAACAACACACTGTATACTTCCCGTACGCGGCCAAGGGTCCCAAAGTTCGTCGGGCCTCTGGAATCTCACAGCATCTCTGGGTGGGCGTCTGGCCCCAGTTCGTCAGTCCTCTTCGCCAGTGATGTGAGGTTTCCGCAGTTGAGGGGTTTCTCCCGGAATACTCGAAGCTGAAGCCTCCAGTCGTTGAATGCTCTTGAGGAGAGGGTGCTCACTGTCCGCATCCGCAGAGTCATTCCTCTCGGACTGGTCCGAGTCTCCATTGCCGCTTGATCTCCGAGAAGTTCGAGACATGTGGTCCTGGGCAGATTCGTCGTCAGTGTCTGAAATGGTGGCTTTCTGTCCCCTATGTCTCAGGGACCTCCCCGGCGTAGCCACGGTAGCAATCCGGGTTTTCAGCACACGCCTCCGCCGCTTTTCTTTAGGTCGTTCCTGACTGGAGCACGGTCTTTTGTCACTTGGGAGGGCAGCTACCCTGTTCGACCCCAGCCTCAACTGATGCCGTTCTTCAATCCAGGACCAAGCCTCCTCCGGAGTCTGGAAAAACTGCGTGGTGTCTTGGAAGATGACTTTAAGTTTGGCGGGGAAGAGCAAGATATATTGGATCCTGAGGGCTCGAAGTTTCGCTTTGATGGGATCGAAGGTGCGGCACAGTTTTTGAACATCTCGTGAGTAGTCCGGAAACACCATCACTCTTGTGTTTTCGTATTTAATCTCCCCCTTCTTTCGCATCTCTCTGAGTATGAGATCTCTGTCCTGAAAATTCAAGAATCTGGCTATTAGCGGCGGGGGGAGCTCCCGGAGGCGGCCGGACATTAGGCATCCTGTGTGCCCTCTCTATGACAAAGCATGATGAAAACTGTGTTTCAGTGAGGGCATCCTTGAGAAATGTCAGTAGAAAGTGTCCCGGGTCCGAGCGTTCCGCATTCTCCGGAAAACCTATAAATGTCAGATTGTTCCTGCGGGCCCTGTTTTCGGCATCGTCTACTCTCCAGACCACTTCCTTCATGGTTGCCAAGAAGCCCGCCACCTCCTTACAAGTGGATCGTGAGGAGTCTTCTAGTTCCGATACGCGTTGCTCTGCCTCTGTGACTCTTTCCGAGACCCTTCGCAGGTCTTGGCGCAGGAACGTGACCTCAGACCTTATCTCCGCCATCTTTCCTTCCAGGCTTTCTCGAGAGGCATGAATTACCTGTAATATCGTAGCCGTGTCTGGGAGGGGGGGAGGACCGCCCTCTGCTCCCCCCGGCGCCGGAAGTATTTTAGTGAAGCAATCCATTTTCCCTGGTTTTGCTGTTTTATGCTCCTTATCTCTCGCCATCTGGAGTAGTCTGACCGCAGGCCGTAGCCGTCTGCCTCTCCCAGTTCTTGCAGCCACTGTTGCTACCAGCGATGGGCTCCCTGTGTCTCTTTCTCGGGCTGGCAGTGAGTTCTCGGCACAGCAATGCCTTCGTTGACCAGGCCGCCACTTGGTACAAGTGGGCAGGCAACAAGGCAGTCCAGGTTCCCTTCCCCCTGTGGCTTTTTCTTTCCCGGGTGCCGGAGGACCCGTCGTCGCTCTGCCCGTTCACTGGGCCCTCTGCGAGGCCAGACCTGGGCCGACCCTTCCCACCGGCACCGCCGCAGCAAGGCCCTCGTCACTGCTGTCCACTCTTCTGTGGCCCCAATGCCACTTTAACCGCGGGGAGCGTCAGCCAACCCAGCGCTGGCAACCACTTCACATCTCACCGCAATGGGCACTGGACGCCTAAAACTGCGGCAGGCGGCCTTCAGTCCAGCTCAATGCGCCCAGGAGTCTTAATAGCCTTCTCAAGACCTGTCAGGAGAGTTGCCTTGGAGTAGATGGGTGCTCTCCATGAATCAAAGGCAGGGCCCCCCTCCGGATTCCTCACAGGGATGGCATAGCTTTGGGGCGAGCCCCCAGTAGGAGCCCACCCTTGGCCCAGTCGCTCAGCACCACCTCAGACAATGGCCCGCTGAGGGGGCTCTAATCACAGCCAGCTGAAGACGAGCCGGTGCTCCCGACTTGCTACGTGGCCGCTATGCATCAGCCTGGGTGAGCGAAGTGGAGCGCAAATCACCCCTCAGCTATTCGCCCTCATGTCTCCTCAGAGCAGGCTGTGGTCGGGTGCGCGCTGGCCGCCGGGCTCTCTCTGACATTGATGGGGGGCCCCCTCTCCCAGAGCCCCTCGTTGCTGGCTTCTGGCTTCTCTCCTCACCGCCGGGGTCTTCCGAGACGGGTCACTGTCCTCCCCTCAGGTGCCGTGATGAATGGGGACGCGTCTCAGTGCCACACAGCGCCGCCCCCGCTCTCACACTACGGGACTCACCACACCGGGCAAATGCATCTCCGGGCCGGCCGTCTCTTCCAGTTATTCCCGGCTGGCCGCCATCCTGGGCTGACGCGCTTCGGGCGCCACACCGAGACAGTCACAGATGTTGTTATGTTATGTTAATAGGAACTTTTATAGCGCTCGTTCACCAACGGTTTCTTGGCGCTGAAGGAGTTGCTTTCCTGAAGGAGTTACTGGTACGGATGGTCCTGGTCTAACTGTAAGCTTGGGTGAAGAGCCAGGTCTTCAAGTTCTTCCTAAAATGAAAGAGGTCTGACTCAAGTCTCAATGGGGGCGGAAGGGCGTTCCAGAGTTTGGGTCCTAATATTGAGAAGCGTGAGCCTCCTGTTCTTTTGCGTCTACAAACTGGGACCTCTAAGTAGTTCATGTGCATAAATCTTAAAGTACGGTGGGGAATGTACTTGTGAATTTTTGATGAAATGTACTTAGGGCCGGTCCCGTGCAAGGCTTTAAAAAGAATACAACCGGCTTTAAACTTGGAGCGTTGCTCCACTGGAAGCCAGTGCAACTCTTTTAGCAGCGGCTTGATGTGACAACGTCTGCCTTGTTGGAATATAATTCTGGCTGCCTGATTTTGTATTAGCTGTAGATGATGTATCTGATTGCGCTGAAGACCTAGGTATATAGAGTTAGCGTAATCAATTCTTGACATAATCAAAGAGATGACAGTTTGGATACATGCCTCTCTACTGAAGAATCTTCTGATTTTCCTCAGTTTACGCAGTTGGAGGAAGCAAGCGGAGGTAACTGCTCCAATCTGCGTGTTCATGTTTAGGTCTGAGTCAATGTGTATGCCTAGGCTTTTTATCGAGTTTTTAATGCCGGAGGCGGGCCTAACTCGGAGGGCCAGTGGGCGGGGGTCCAATGCTGGAGTTTATTGTGGGGGATGATGATTTCAGTTTTTTCGGCATTTAGTTTTAATTGATTTTTGTTCATCCATTTCATGATGAACAGCATGGATTTTTTAAGAAATTCCTGAGACTCTATAGATTCATTGATGGGGAAGACTAGCTGCATATCATCAGCATAGTTGTAGATTTGCACTCCCATCTGTCGTAATGCAACGATAAGAGGACGGATATATATATTGAAAAGATGTGGGGATAGGGATGAGCCCTGTGGCACTCCACACTTCAGATTTACTGTGCCCGATTTGTACGGAGAGAGCCAAACTGACTGTTTTCTATCTGCAAGAAATGATTGAAACCATTTCAGGGCCGTGTGTGAGAAGTTGGCCTGGTATATGCTGTTCACTAATTAAAGTGGACACCTTGCACCAGGGCAAATCGACTCTTATGGTAGATAGGTTTAAGACAACCTTTTAAAGAAAGCTATCCTAGTGGTAGCTGTGGAGAGCAGCCTTCAGGCTAAGTCTCGGAGGAATGTAAAGCAGCTTGTTTTACCATATAATCTCTTGAATCACCAAATGAAAAGAGACCACACAGGTATATATATCAAATATATATGTATTTATTTCTAAATAACTCTCTACTAATCTCTTTATGAGATTAGAAGACAAACATATGCACAAATCAACGTTTCACAATAAGTTAAGCACAAAATATGGCTGGGGCCCTAGGGGCGTACCAGACCATATACTAAGTAAGAGACTTAGGGACAACGACTTGCAGGGAGACAAGGCCTAGGGCCTTCAGAAGTGCAGGGGCCTCACGAAACCACCCAAGGCAGGTAAGTAAAGGACCCACGGGGACGCGTGCAGTGTGGATACACAGGCGCGGATCGCCGTTAACTTCAATGGGGCAAGTCGCGGTTGGAAATAAAGAGTTTTAGGATACTTCGGGAGAACCTACAAGCAAGTCACTTACAGGGTAAGTAGTTCTAGGGCCCACACCCACAGGAGCACCGTAGTGCTGGAGTTACCTCACCCAGGGAAGCCGGGTGCACAGGTGTCCTTTGGTGTCGGGTCGCAGGCGTCGTTTTCAATGGCGACCAAAGAAGACTTGCTGCTTGCGGGAGCTGAAGAAGTGTCCGGTGGAATCCAAGCCTGGATTCTGAAGAAGGATGACCTGAAAGCAGAGGGGACAGTGTTCAAAGTCACTTGGCAGTGACCCGGGGCAAGGAAGATGGATGCCCACCGTCGTCGGTCGCTTCAGGTCGGTTGCGGGTGCCTTGACTCTTCAGCCACGTGGTCCAGGAGGTGTCGACGACGACCAGGAGCTGGATTCGGTGTGTCCTCGGCGTCTGCCGCTGACTGCGGTGTCGGCAACTCGATTGGAGCCAACAAGCCTTGGCAGCAGCAAGTCTCGGGGAGATGAAGAAAAGTCGATGGCACAGACCAGCAAGGTCTGAGGGACTCACCCAGCGAGGGTAAGTCAGGGCAGGCCTGGAGCAACCAGGGGAGCCCTTTGGTTTCTTTAAGAAGTCTTCTGGGGACCCACAAGCCGGCGGGCAAGGGATCGCGAAGACACCTCGGGCGGAATCACTCAACAGGGGCCCACGGTCACTCGGGATGGTGTAGGCCTCTGATCTTCGGAGGGATTCCTGCTGGAGGTCGGGACCACACGTGGTCCAAAGCACAAGTTCGTAGAACGTTGTGAAGGGGTTGCACTCGACAATAGTGCACGGTACCCAGGGGTCGCGGTTACTCGTTACTCGTGGGGTCCACTTGCCTTAGCTTCGCTGGGGACTCACGATGGCCTGGGAGAGGTCAGGAAATCCACTTCTTGGGCTGCAGGGACTTCGGACTCCGGCGGGAGCAGCGTAGTTTGCGACCGTCGTTGTCGTTTTTGGTGCCTGCCAAGCAGGGGAGTCACTCCTTGACTCCAAGGGAGATTCTTCTGTCTTCCAAAGGTAGTGGAACGTCAAAGGGCCAGGATTCTTCTGTAGAGTGTCGTCCAGGGGTTATCTGCTTTGCAATGGCAAGGTTCCCCCTCTTATACTAAAAGAGGGGATGGACTAGCTCTATGACCCCACCTATGGGAGGGTCAAGGGAGGGGGTGGCTACACCCACTTCCCTTTGTCCAGTTTCGCGCCAGAGCAGGGGCAGGTAGCCCCTGAGCTGGTTTGAACTGGCATATGCACAGAGGAGCCTTCTGCTCCCCCAGTGCAGGACTTCAAAGCACTCTAAGAGTGCACCCACCCAGCCCCAATACACTAAACCCTGTCTGGAAGGTGGTTACACCTCCCTGTGACAGGATGCCTATTGTTGGGCTTCCTCCACTGCGAGTTTCGGTCATCAGCAGGAGGGCAGCCCAGTGTCTGTGACTGGTGGCATCCATTTTGTGATGCCAGGGCTCTTTAGGATTCTACCGCGTTTCCACAGCAGGTACATGTCTTATCCTCTAGAAGGGTGGAATGCTACCCCCACCGCCAAGATTGGCGGGGGGTAGTATTCCAAGATGTTTGACACCAAACACGACATGTTTTGATGCAGCCATTCCAAAGTTAGCATTTACCGCGAGGATATAATGCACTTAATAGTATATGGTTTAACCGCATCCACAAACAGCACCAGAGAATAGACTCTGAGAGCTGCCGAGGGGCCCTGCTCAGGCAGAGGCACCCCCTCACATAGAAGCCAAGCACCCTGCCCTCAGGATTGATAGGGCCTGCCTTAGGGGTGACTGATAGGTTTATATGTGTGTGCAGGAGAGATATAGGAAACCTATATCTCAGTGAGGGGTGCTAGCACCACCTCACCCAGGCTGCAGTAGCAGGCCTGTGGTGTCAGATTTAGACTGCTTCCCAGGGGTGGCATAACACATGCTGCAGCCCCTGGTAGGCCTGTGAAGTACCTATGCCCTTGGCACCTAAGGTACCATATACTAGGGACTCATAAGGCACCACAGTATCCAATCACTAGTGCACCTAGAGTGCACTCCATGTCGTTTAGAGAGAGCAGATAGACTGGGGCCCTGAATAGCAGGGTCCCAGTCCAACTAAGTCATAAACCAGCAAAACACCAGGAAAAAAGTGGGGGCAACCATATAGTCAGATTCCACCTTCCTACACCGTGCCACTGAGACCTGCTGTAGCCAGACGGTCCACCAAGATGTTGTGGTTGACGGTGTCAAAGGCTGCAGACAGGTCCAGGAGAATCAGTGCTGGAGTGTTGTCGACATCTGCCTTCCACTTTAGGTCATCCATTACAGACAGAATAATGGACTCCGTGGAGTGGGCTGCGCGGAAACCAGCCTGATGAGGGTCTAGGAAGTTTGTTTTTTCAATGAAGGAGCTGAGAGTCTTTGCTATGTGTTTCTCTGGGCAGAACGGACCCCTTAACGCCTCACCAGGCGTTCCTGCGACTGCACACCCCTTCCGACTGCTGTCGCGTTGACTTTAGGGCGTTGAGGATCAGGATTATGTCAGGATTTCGTTTGGGGCCAGCGGAGCTCGCGCGAAATGCAGGTACCCGGCCATGCTGTTGGCAACGCCCCAAAAATTCATCACATTTAAACAAATGACTGTACTCTCCTGTTATAAATATGGCACCATGTCTACAGGCCACCTGGAGTAATATGCCTGCTGTTTGTAAAGACACTTTGACATGGGAAAAAATTTAAATGATGAGTTTAAGGTAATGCATTCAGTTAAATTTTCTCCAATTTTAAAGTGTCACAGTTACACATAGCAGCCATTTTGTTCCCAGTGGCTGTTAGACATGCTGCCATATTTATAACTGAAAAATACAGCTTTTTTTTTTTTAAATGGGAGAATTTTAAAGTGCAGAAAAATATTCCATCAAGTGGAGAAAAATGTTCCTTATTAGAAATATTTCGGAAGAACATTTAACTACACTTTTTAATTTCTCCCATTCAAAAAAATTCTTGTATGCTGGTGTCGTACATGTAACTGAGCCGCATATGGTTAAAGGTATGTCCTGTACCACAAATACATAGGACACAGGCTCCCAGTCACCCATACACATATATCCATTCATTCACACACATGTTCATACATCCCACAGACCATGCACTCACGCACATGGCAGCTCTATCAGAGTACCCCTAGTCACAGTATTTTTGTTCAAACCAGTGATCGAAGTGCATTAAAAAAAGTAAGAGATGCTGTGCACAATGGGGATGGGGTGAGTAAGCAGGTTCTAAGGGGTGGCTTGAAAAACAAAATCTAACTTTTTTCAGTCTTTCACCTTCAGGTATGAACATATAAAGTAACACACAGCTTAAATGTAAAATAAATGCAAATTAAGTTAATCAGTGGAAAATGCACTATCGTAGTTTGTGAAACCTCTATTAGAGTTCTGTGTCTGTAACCAAAGAGCCACAGAATTGAATCCTGGTTGGATCAGTAGAGAACAGTTAGGGGCTAAAATAGGCCCCTGCAGCTCCTGCGGTGCAGATGCCTGTGTTATGGTCCTTTAAAAAGCACACACTTCATAGCTCCCCTGGTAACTCCTTTGCAAAACCATTCAAAAATATAAAATCTGTGTCATCAGGAAGTGTCAATTGATTCCATTAATTAAAACAATATTGGCATCCAAGCTCCTTTTGCATTTGCGGATTGTTATGTTATGTTATAGGTAACCCTGGGTATAAAACTCCGCTCCGCTCACGGAGTTTGCAGATTTTTGGCAACTTCCCGTAGAATGCGGAGTTGCCGAAAACTTCGTGCTCTGCACCGGAGCGGAGTTTTTTTGTGTTTGCGTGCCCAAAATGTATTTTTAGCGCGCGGGAGCGACTTACCGGGTATCTGCGATTGACGACGAGATTTCCTATCTGTTCGCGTGCTCCACGAGATTTGGTAGCCGGCTTTTCGGTCCCATGAGATTGTGTGATCGCAAACACGTCATTCAGGCGCGCCATCGGACTTACGGCGGAGGTTTTGTGAAGATCGCAATCCTGAACACGTAGAATTTGCAATCTGGAGAAGAATCTCTCTCGAGCAGCATCAAAACCTTCTCAAAATGATGATTTGGATTAAAAAAACTCCTCAGATTGACATTTGGCTGTACATTTTTGTGCAAGGAGTCCTTTTTCTTTTTTTTTGAAGAGGAAGGAAGTGCCCAAGAGTCTTCAACTTCCTGCACCTGTCCAGCAGGCTCCTCCCAGTGCTTTGTCCATCTCGTGTTCACTTTTCAGTTGGATTTGGAGCTGGAAGGATCCCTCTTTGAGTCTGCTGCATCATATATCATTGGATTTGAGGACTTTTGAATTTGAGATTTCACAAGTAAGTTTGAAAATTGGTGTTGTTAGTTTGATTGGGGCATTGCACCTACATTTTCATCATTTTTTGAAAATGTATTGTGGTAGGTGGCCTGTAGTTTCACTATGGGCCTTCTTGTTTGTTTGTAAGTAATTGATCTTCTTTTATAAAGGAAACATGTTGCACAGTTCACTACATTTTCTCCAACTTTTGAAATAAATTTGCAATATTTATTTAATTCACTAGCCGGCCAGTAGTCTGCCATTAGGCCTTTCAGCCAGTAGGCCCATAGCTACTTATGGGTGCATGAAACAACTGTTTCTGTGGTGTCTGTTGAATTTAAACATCATTTAGGGCATGGATAGCATTGGATTGAATTGCAAAATGTGTTTTTTTTGGTATTTCACTTTTTTCTTGTTTGGTTGTTGTGTAACTTGCAAACCTTTTTTAGCCCTGTGGATTTTCGTTTTTGGAATTGTTGTATTAAAGCTGTGTTGTTTAGCATGTCTCCTTTGTTTGGCCAGTGTGTGAGTGTGTTTGTAATAGTGGGCCAGCATTTGCCTTGGCTGAGCCTCCCCATGTGGCCAGGGGCCATTTTGTAAAGTCTGTGCCCATATAGGCCTGCTTGAGTTAATTGTTTTCCAGGCCTCCTGCTTGTTGTTGTTTTGAGTGACCATGTGGCTGGTGGCCATTTTGTGGTGGTGGTAGTGCTTTTGCCATAGACCTGCATGTCTTCTTTCCTTTGTTCCTGTTGGTTTATTGCTTCTTGTTGTGGCCTACCTGGCCATGTGGCTGGTGGCCATTTTGTGAAGGCAGCCAGTGTGCTTTGCTTTTGCCATAGGCCTGCATTGACTGTCTTCCCTTTCTTGTTGTTGTGGCCTGGCCATGTGGCTGGCGGCCATTTTGTTAAGGCAGCCAGTGTACTTTTGCCATAGGCCTGCATTGTCTGTCTTCCCTTTCTTGTTGTTGTGGCCTGGCCATGTGGCTGGCAGCCATTTTGTTGAGGCAGCCAGTGTGCTTTTGCCATAGGCCTGCATTTTCTGTCTTCCCTTTCTTGTTGTTGTGGCCTGGCCATGTGGCAGGTGGCTATTTTGTGAAGGGGCAGCCAGTGTGCTTCTGCATTAGGACTGCAAGCCTTCTTTGTGGTGGCCATGCCTTCTTGCTGGTTGTTGTTTTGCATGCAATTTTTTCTTCTTTTATCCAGCAAAAAATGTAGCACAGTTCACTACATGTTCTAATAAATTTGCAAATGTATTGATTTGAATTGATTCACTATGTGGCCTAGTCTGCCAATGGGTTTTCCAACCAATAGGCCCAGAGCTACTCATGGGTGCATGAAACAACTGTTTCTGTGGTGTCTGTTGAATTTAAACATCATTTAGGGCATGGATGGCATTGGAGTGAATGCAAAATGTGTTTTTTTGGGTATTTAACTTTTTTTCATGTGTGTTAAATAAATGCCTTTGTTGGATGTGTGTGGTTGTTGTGTAACTTGCAAACATTTTTTAGCCCTGTGGATTTTCGGTTTTGCCATTGTTGTATTAAAGCTGTGTTGTTTAGCATGCCTCCTTTGTCTGGCCAGTGTGTGAGTGTGTTGGTAATTGTGGGCCAGCATTTGCCTTGGCTGAGCCTCCCTGTGTGGCCAGGGGCCATTTTGTAAAGTCTGTGTCCATATAGACCTGCTTGAGTTCATTGTTTTCCAGGCCTCCTGTTTGCTGTTGTTGTGAGTGACTGACCATGTGGCTGGCGGACATTTTGTGAAGGCAGCCAGTGTGCTTTTGCCGTAGGCCTGCTATGTCTGTCTTCCCTTTCTTGTTGTTGTGGCCTGGCTATGTGGCTGGCGGCTATTTTGTGAAGGCAGCCAGTGTGCTTCTACATTAGGCCTGCATGTCTTTCCTTTGTTCCTCTTGGCTTATTGCTTCTATCCATTGTCAGCTGCAGCTCCCTGAATGCTGAATCCCACGTGATGCACAATGCCAAACCGGGTCCGTTACATTTGTATTTTTGTTGTTGTTGTTCTTCTTTCCTATCCTTCCTGAGTGCACTGTACAATAGTACACCAACCATGAAAGCCCTTGTTTTTGTCAAAGTCTCACAAATGTCTACACTGTATTGTTATGTTTTTTTAATAACTGAGGTAATATATTTAATAATATTAATAACACTAACATGTGTGACCACACACTAAGTTATATATTATGTTTGTTTGTACTAGTAGTAATTGAACCACAACAATGAATGCCATGTTTCACTGATGTTCTTCTTGCTTCTTTGCTTTTAGATGCACAAAAGAGGAGGAGACGCCATCACCCATTGTACTGCCAGACAGAATTCCTGCTGCGCACGACATCACGTGACGTGTGACCACAGACATCTCTTCAACTTGTGCCACTGCGTGCTGCAGTGCTGACATCTTCAAGATGGCCCCAAAGAAAGGTACCAGGTCCAGTACCAAGAAAGCTGCCAGTGAGAAGAAGGCACTGCCACTTACTAAGACCGGTCTGTCGCCCAAGACCTTCTTTAGGAAACAAAAAATTGCGCCTGCAGCAGCGGTGTCCTGGGAGCAGCACCCCTGCATCAGTGGACCCAACACACCAACCTAGGCCCAAGCCCATGTCTGTTGCAGAGGCAGCCAGTCTAATTACGAGTCTAACACCGACAAGCAGTGATGTTGAAATTGACTTATTGTTATAGCAAAGTAGTACCCAATCAATGCAGGGAACTCAGATAAGTGAGCAACAACAGCCGCAACCACCCCCAATAGTAGTTGTTCCTCCCGAAGTAGGGGCAGTTCAGGAGATCAAGCTTCCTGCAGAGGAAGAAGAAGAGCAAGCCACTCTTTCAGAAGATCCATTGCCTTCCAGATCCCTAGCAAGGAAAAGGAGGGTTAGTCCATCAACTCCTTCTCCAAGCCCCCCTTCAGATGTTCTATACACCACTTGGATCCTGCCTCCGTCTGAGTTGGAGACACGCCACACCCACGAGGCAAGGCTAGGGAAAAGGAAGGTTCCAGAATGCCTTAGAGTTATGGAGGCAGATGTAGAAGAGGAGGATGATGATGACGAGCCAGTCATCATGGACATTAGTCCCACCCCATTGGAGACCGACATCACCCCATCCCAAATTGCTGTGAGGGATGTGGCACGGATACCACCAACACAGATGATACCATCAACAACACCTCCAGCTTCCATATTTCGCCGGCAGCGCCCTACATCCACCACAACCACCTCAGTAGAAGTAGGTACTGCAGAGGGTCAAACTTCATGCCCACCTACCAGTTCATCCGGCATTGCAAGTGGCACCAGCGGCACCAGAAAGTTGACCTCCCCAGTTTGGGACTTCTTTTCAGTTAGCAGGAAGGAGGTGAACATTGCTATATGCTCCATTTGTGGACAAGGTGTTAGTCGGGGTAAGCTTGGTACAAACTATGGTACCGAGGGCAAACAACCCATCTGAAAAAACACCACTTGATCCAGTGGGAGGCGCACCTTAGCGACGAAAAAACTGCACCCATTGTTGTTGGTGGGGATAAAGAAGTAGAAGATCCGATCACGATGGAAGGTGAACAAGAGGGAGACATTTTCTCTGGTACACAAAGTAGCCCTGTCCCCAGCAGTGCAGTGGTACCACCAACATCCTCATCAGCAACATCGCAGTGGCACAAGACTAAGAGTCAGGCTGAGACACCAAGGAGTCCCAGGCAAGAAAGTACTGCAACGAAAAAACATGCGTTGAGCCTAACAACATCTGGCGTCAAGATGTCACCTGCATCAGTGGCACCAGAAAAAAAAAAATCCAGGCTACCATTTTCAGCATGTTTAGGTCGGAGGGGCAGTACAAACGCAACCACCCAATGGCACGTTTGTACAATGTGAAGCTGGCTAAAATGTTAGCGCTGGACTTCCTCCCTTTTTCTTTTGTGGAAGGGGTGGGTTTTCTTGAATTTCTGACAGCCATCTGCCCAAAATGGAAGGTTCCCAGACGGTCCTATTTCACCAGAGTTGATGTTCAAGCACTACATCACGACGTGCTCGAATTTCTTGGCACCGATCGGTCCATTGCAGTACAACGCATCACTGTACATGTGACTGGCATAGGTCAGCATGCCTGTCTCAGATGGACATATGCCAGACACAGATAGCTCCCAGGGAGTGAGGGGCACACCTACATCACGACAGCCTGTCCAAACCTTATCATAAGGCATGTAAGGCTGCATTTCCTATTGTGTGTATGTTGGTGTACATGTTGTCCTGTGGGTGTCACCTGTGGGCAGCCACCCCCAGGCTGTGCACGTGTTCATGGGGACAGGATCCTGGGTGTTACGTGTACGTGACCACTGTGATGTGCAACTGTTCATATCTGTGCATGTGTCATGGTCACATTTCACAGTGGTGTTTGTGTATGTCATGTCACATACCCCGTGAGTCCCATGTGGGACGGTATGTTTGAGCCAGGGTGTCCCAGTGGCACAATAGTGATGGACCTCCACAGTCTTTGTGCATGTAGTGTTTACAATGTCTCTGATTTCATGTGCACAATGGGAGACAGTCTCCACATCCACGTTGTGTGTGCATGGACTCTGATGTTGTGCGTGTGTGTCACAGACGTCCATGTCTGTCCTGCCATGGCAAGTGTGGCCACTACCTGTGGGGGTCATGTTTGTTTTGCTGTGGTGTACACATGATACTCCAGGTGATGCCAGTGTCCATGTGGCATTACAGGGTCCCTGGGAATGTACCTGTCGTTGAGCTGTGGTGCCTGGGGCACATCTGTCCTCACATGTCACTGTGGGGGGTGACTGTGACACGGCATCATGATATCCAATGGGCCAACCTGGGACAAATTGATGCCACCTGTAGGACCGTGTTGACAGATGTTGGCCATGTATGTACCATACATGTCCTTCCGGTACTGCACACTTCATGTAGTTGTGCCTCATGATGATGTATGTTGGGATCTTGAGTGTGTTCAATGCCGCATATGTGGGGTGACTTACGATCTTGCTTACTTCTCCTCTGCACTGCAGGGCTCCTGCTGTCCATCGGCCATTCCCAGACCTGGCAACGATGGTGGAACGGGACAGCATCCGACGGTACCGCTTCACCAGGCAGCTGATTGAGGATTTGGCAGTGCAGTTGTCCCCACATTTGCAGCCTGGCCGGCCGTATCCTACAGCGCTGACCCCCAAGGTGAAGGTGATGGCAGCCCTACACTTCTTTGCCACTGGTACCTTCCAACATACTGTGGCGTCTGCTGGTGGGATGTCACAGACCATGTTCAGCCGTGTGCTCCGCGATGTTTTGGCGGCAATGTTGCTCTTCCTGAACCGGTACATCTATTTCCCTAGACTGCGACGACTCACTGACGTGAAGAGTGACTTTTATGCCCTGGGGAGGATGCCGCATGTCATTGGCTCCATTGATGGGACACATGTGGCTTTGGTACCACCACAGGCCCAGGAGCAGGCCTACAGGAACCGCAAGCACTACCACTCGGTCAATGCACTGGTGGTGTGTCTTGCAGACATGACCATCACACACGTGTGTGCCCGTTTCCCTGGTTCAGCACACAATGCCTTTGTGATGAGGAGTAGTCGCATCCCCAGGATGATGGCACAGATGCAGAACCAGCGTGCCTGGCTTGTCGGTGTGTACTGACTTTGTGCCATTGTGTGTGATCTGATCTGTAGTATTCCGCCCACTTTTCCAAGTCAGCTAATGTGCACTTGTCTGGCCGTAGGTGACTCGGGATACCCCAACATGCCGTGGTTGCTGACACCCCTCAGGAACCCTGTGACACCTGCCCAGATGCGCTACAATGAGGCACATGGTCGGACCAGGAGAGTGATTGAGCGGACCTTTGGTCTCCTGAAGAGCCGCTTCCGCTGCCTGGACAAGACCGGAGGGTCCCTCCCATATGCCCCTGCGAAAGTGTGCAAGATTATCATCGTCTGCTGCATGCTCCACAACATGGCAGTGCGGAAGGAGTTGCCTCTCATCCAGGATGACGATGACCAACATCCGCCACCTGTGGAGGATCCTGGCCTGGACCACGATGCCAGTGACGATGATGATGATGATGGTGATGGTGATGTCCGCACACAGCTCATCACCAACTTCTTTAGCTGAATGTGAGTATCCTGAGGTGTCATGTCAATGATGTGAGTTGGCATGATGTGTGGGTGGTGCTCTGGTGCTGTTGGAGTGTGTCCATGGGCTACTTGACTGGATGTGTGTTGCGATGTGTGCTTACAGGTGGGCTGTACTCCCCAACAGTGTTGACATGCTAACTTGGTTCTGGGTGGGTATCTTGTAACATGTATTGTGCATGAGTTTTGCTGTTCTGTCCTGTACTCCATTGCTTTTGACTGTGTGTCATTTCTGTCCTTCACAGGGTACTTTCAGATTCGTTTGGTCAACTGTGTCCACCGACGACGTGATTGCACATCCAGGCTGGTAGCTGTTGTGTCCCTACAGGTGATGTGCGCCACACCCATGGACTTCCTTCCGTCTACAGTTGTTGACTGTGTGCCCGCTACCAGGTGGGGTTACCTTGCATCTGTAGTGGTTACGGCATGTTGCTACTGTGTAATAAACCTGTGCTTCACTTAGTGATGTGCGTTGTCTGTGGTCACACATTTGACTGCCATTTGCTTACTGCACCTGTGGGCTACTTGACTACAACTGGGAATGGGTGTGGTGTCTGTGCATTGCACCGTCTTCCCTGGCAACATCAGTGTAGGCAATGAGTCAGATGGCCTAGGTGTGTATGTGTCGTGTAGCCCTGGTGGTGTGTCTCCCTCATGTGTGTCACGTTGCCTGTACTCACATACCTGTGTTGTCCTTGCTGTTGCAGTTCGCATACACAGTGTAATTTTGCAGTTCATCATCCCCATAACAGCACCCACGTTGGAATCACGACAGAGGCAAGTATGGTGTATTAGTGTGTTTATTGTGATACATTTGTGTTAATAGTGCATAGGATGGGTTGTGCTGTACATGAATCTTGCAATCCCAAGTTCCTAGGTGAATTGAAAGTCCGGGTAGACAGGATCCCCAGTATCGGGGCCACAGTTGTCTGACACATTGGTCCAACTTGTACTCCCCATGCAATGTGTGGGAGTAGTGTTGCCGTCAACAGGGTGAACAGTCTGTGCACAAAGGCGAACATCCAGAACAGGTTCAGGCTTCCTGGGAGTTGCGCTTGGCCATCGGCCTCTCACTTTTCCCTCCTCGGACGACCCCTCTTCTTGGGGGGGGCCCTCAAGTGCAGGCTGCTGCGGTGCAGGGGACTCTCCGCCAGAGTCCTCCTCCCTCCCTGTGGCAGTTGCAGTTTGTTCGGCACCAGATGTTGTTGGCACACAGGGAGGTGTGGACTGGTTGCTGTTCATCTGGCGGAGGCATTGTAAAATGTCCCTGTGCACCGCCGTCATCTCATGCAGTGCATCCCACTTGGACTCCATGCGGGACATGTGTGAGTCCACACGGGACATGTGTGACTCCACGTGGGACATGTGGGAGTCCAAGCGGGCATGATGGGCAGCCTGCTGCTGTTTAATGTCTCTGAGGAGCCCCACTACCTGGCTGAGCTCTCCGGTGCTGGACTGGTACACATCAGCTATGCGTACCAGTTGTGGGTCGTCATGCACACCAGCAACGTCTGCAAGCAGCGACCTCTGTCTCCCACCCCTCCCACCACCCCTGCTGACATGTGCAGTGTGTGCAGTGGCACGCACAGATAACCCTGGTCCACCTTGGGGGTTGGTGGTGGTGGTGGTGTCCATGGCCCCAGGTTGGTCCAGGGTCACTGTGCTGGTGTTGCTCCTTATTCTGTCCATGTCGGCAGGGATGGTATTCGTGGTGACAGTCGTTGGAGGGGTGGGTGCAGGGGGTGCAGCTGGTGGTCCTGCTGGTGCTGCAGCTGGTGGTCCTGCTGGTGCTGCATGTTGACTTGCACCGGATGTGCCAGGTTGTTCTTCATTGTCCGAGGAGGACAGAGGCTGTACGACGCCAGTGAGCTCGGCATCCTCTTGAGCCTGGGACTGGGACTCCTCAGCGTCTGCTGCTGTGTCCCCATCATCACCTGTTTTTGGGAGACACAAACAATGTATGTCATGTTTCTGCAGGCATCAGTGGTTGACACACATGACAGTTGTGACTGTGCCTCTGGGTGCGGGCCTGTACATTGCATTGTCCTAAGTCGTCACAGTCAGGGGTTGATATTGGTGTGGCACATTGTCCTGCATTATTTGGGCATTTCTATGTATTTTCTGGGGTGTGAACATGGTCTGCATTGCTTGTGTTTGGTTGACAGCCAGACCTCCTTCCCACCCAGCCAGCCAGTCAGTTATCCCACCATGGAACGTGCTTGCGTTGCAGGGAGTGTAAGTTGTCTCTCAGGATGTCAGTCAGTGGTGTCCTGCTGTTTGTTGGTGCACAGTTGGCAGCAGGGCCTTGTGCTCCCCACAGCAGTAGCCAGTGTCAGCCATCTTGTGAGTCCTTCTCCACTCCCTGTGATGTGAGCATGGTTCAGGGTGGTGTTGATGGGACAGTTGTGGTGGTGAGCTATGTCTGTGACTACGACTCCCATCATGCCATTGCCTCCACCCCACTTGCCAGCATTCCCATACTTACTTGCTTTTGTGTGGAGTTCAGTGGGTGTGGGTGTGAGGGCAATGGCAAGATGGCTGACAGTGGTGTCCTGCTGTTGGTTGGTGTGCAGTTCCCAGCATGCCCTTGTGCTACCCACAGCAGTAGCCAGTGTCAGCCATCTTGTGAGTCCTTCTCCACTCCCTGTGATGTGAGCATGGTTCAGGGTGGTGTTGATGGGACAGTTGTGGGGGTGAGCTATGTCTGTGACTACGACTCCCATCATGCCATTGCCTCCACCCCACTTGCCAGCATTCCCATACTTACTTGCTTTTGTGTGGAGTTCAGTGGGTGTGGGTGTGAGGGCAATGGCAAGATGGCTGACAGTGGTGTCCTGCTGTTGGTTGGTGTGCAGTACCCAGCATGCCCTTGTGCTCCCCACGACACAGCAACAGTGTCAGACATCTTTGATGGGCCTTCTCCACTCTCTGTGGGATGTGAGCATGCGTGAGTGTGATGCTTGCTGGGCCATGTGGTGGGGCTGATGTAGGGTCTGTGACTACAACTCCCATCATGCTATTGCCTCCACCCCCTTCCCAGCATGCCCATGCTTCCTTCCTTTTGACTCTGCTTCCCTGTGGGGTGGGTTGGCTGTGCTGACAGGATGGCTGGGAGTGTTGTCCTGGCAGTTGTTTGGCTAAGAGTCCCAGGAGTGTCCCTGTGCTTCACACAACATAACCCAGGGTGGTGGTGCTTTGTGGGATCTTGTGTTAGGATGGAGGGCATTGCATTCCACCAGGTGGGTACTGTGGAGTTTGTGTTGGGGAGGGTGTGAGGGGAGGTGCTGGTGACTATAGTCAGTGCTGCAAGTCCCCCTTCCCACCCAGCCAGCCAGATATCCCACCATGGAACGTGCTTGCATTGCAGGGAGTGTAAGTTGTCTCTCAGGATGTCAGTCAGTGGTGTCCTGCTGTTTGTTGGTGCACAGTTGGCAGCAGGGCCTTGTGCTCCCCACAGCAGTAGCCAGTGTCAGCCATCTTGTGAGTCCTTCTCCACTCCCTGTGATGTGAGCATGGTTCAGGGTGGTGTTGATGGGCCAGTTGTGAGGCTGAGCAATGTCTGTGACTACGACTCCCATCATGCTATTGCCTCCACCCCCCTTCCCAGCATGCCCATGCTTCCTTCCTTTGACTCTGCTTCCCTGTGGGGTGGGCTGGCTGTGCTGACAGGATGGCTGGAAGTGTTGTCCTGGCAGTTGTTTGGCTAAGAGTCCCAGGAGTGTCCCTGTGCTTCACACAACATAACCCAGGGTGGTGGTGCTTTGTGGGATCTTGTGTTAGGATGGAGGGCATTGCATTCCACCAGGTGGGTACTGTGGAGTTTGTGTTGGGGAGGGTGTGAGGGGAGGTGCTGGTGACTATAGTCAGTGCTGCAAGTCCCCCTTCCCACCCAGCCAGCCAGATATCCCACCATGGAACGTGCTTGCATTGCAGGGAGTGTAAGTTGTCTCTCAGGATGTCAGTCAGTGGTGTCCTGCTGTTTGTTGGTGCACAGTTGGCAGCAGGGCCTTGTGCTCCCCACAGCAGTAGCCAGTGTCAGCCATCTTGTGAGTCCTTCTCCACTCCCTGTGATGTGAGCATGGTTCAGGGTGGTGTTGATGGGCCAGTTGTGAGGCTGAGCAATGTCTGTGACTACAACTCCCATCATGCTATTGCCTCCACCCCCCTTCCCAGCATGCCCATGCTTCCTTCCTTTTGACTCTGCTTCCCTGTGGGGTGGGCTGGCTGTGCTGACAGGATGGCTGGGAGTGTTGTCCTGGCAGTTGTTTGGCTAAGAGTCCCAGGAGTGTCCCTGTGCTTCACACAACATAACCCAGGGTGGTGGTGCTTTGTGGGATCTTGTGTTAGGATGGAGGGCATTGCATTCCACCAGGTGGGTACTGTGGAGTTTGTGTTGGGGAGGGTGTGAGGGGAGGTGCTGGTGACTATAGTCAGTGCTGCAAGTCCCCCTTCCCACCCAGCCAGCCAGATATCCCACCATGGAACGTGCTTGCATTGCAGGGAGTGTAAGTTGTCTCTCAGGATGTCAGTCAGTGGTGTCCTGCTGTTTGTTGGTGCACAGTTGCCAGCAGGGCCTTGTGCTCCCCACAGCAGTAGCCAGTGTCAGCCATCTTGTGAGTCCTTCTCCACTCCCTGTGATGTGCGCATGGTTCATGGTGGTGTTGATGGGACAGTTTTGGGGCGGGCAATATGTGTGACTGCGACTCCCATGATGCTATTGGCTACACTGACTTGGCCAGCATACACAGAATTCCTTCCTTTGAGTGGTCTTCACTGTGTGTTGGTGTTGTTGTGGTGGCTACATGTGTGGATGTGTGTGTTAGTTCTATTTGTGCCACTGCCTAGCTGTAGTTGTGGTTGTGTTTGTACATGTGTTGGCACAGTTGGATGTGACTTTTTTGATGGCATGTGTTGTGTTTATCTGACTGACATACACATTTTGGGATGATTCTGTTCTAGTTGCTGTGTAATTGCTATGAGTGCATGGTTTGACTCTCCCCTTGACAGTGATGTGTGTGTTTTGTGGCAGTTTATTGTGTACATTTGTTGTGTACTCACCAGGCTCTGGGATGTCCTCTAGTCCATATACGCTCACTGGCGGAAGGATGGCCCGCACCTTCTCCTCCCAGGGCCTGAGGTATATTGGCTTGGCAGGAGGGCCACTGCCGGTGTGTTGGCTGTTGATGTAGTCTTTCTTCAGCATGTCCCGTACCCTCCTGCGCACGTCATACCACCTGTTCTGGATGTCCGTCTTTGTGCGCCGACATGGTGATTGGGCGTTCACCCTGTTGATGATCCTCTCCCACATCTTGGTTTTCTGCGACATGGGGGTCTGTTGGACCAGAGTGCCAAACAGCTGTGGCTCCACCCTGAGGATCTCGTCTACCATGACTTCCAATTCACTATCTAGGAACTTGGGATTCTTCTTGGGGGCATGGTGATGGGTGGTGATGGTGGGTGATGTGTGTGTTGGTGTGCAGGTGAGGGTGTGTGGGTGTGTGTTGTGCTGGGTGTATGTGAGGTAGGTATTTGTTGGTGTGCTGATGGTGTGTGGCTTGTGTGAGGGATGAGCTGTGGGTGTGTGGTTGCTTTCTCTTGGGTGCTGGCAGTGGAATGGCATTTGCAAAGGCTCATGGTTGTGATTTGTGTCCTTTATATAGGTGGAGTTGTGGGTGTGTCCTTGTTCTCTGTCCCCATCCCCCCAGTATTTATTGGCTTGGTAATTGCATGTTTGGCCTTTTTTTGGTTGATTTTTCCTTTGTGCTGTTTGTGTATGTTGGAAACGTTCTTGTGACCGAGTCGGACCCTGCATTGGTCTCGTACGGTGTTTTCCGTTTCGTTCACGCTGTGTTTGTGCAGTTTTCTATGCTGCGTACGCGTCGGTCGCGGTGTATTGTGTTGCTTCGGCTCGGTTTTGTATGCGTGTCGGTCGTACGGCTTGTCCTCCGTCCGACTCGCTCGTGGTTTTCGCGCCTTGCATCGTACTTAGCGGTTTGGAGTTCGCGTGTACGTTTCGGTCGGATTTGTTCCGGGTGCGTGTCGGTCGGTTGGATTCGCGTGTTTTTCCGGCCGGATTGCTGTTTTCCGTGCGGCTCGGTCGGTCGGCTTGGTTTCATTACGTGTCGGTCGGATTTTTCGCGCCTTGCATCGTACTTGGCGTGTCGGGCGCCACGGGTGCGTGTCGGTCGGTATTTTTTCCGGATCCGAGTCGGTCGGTGCTTTTTCCGGCCCGAATCGGAATCGACCCCATAGTGTAGAGATTGCATGATAGGAGTATGCCTGATTACTACCTTGTTGTATATGCCTGCATATCTACACTGTTCATAGCACCATGGTGGAACTAAACCTATATTTATTATTTTGGTGCTTGTAAACACTTTCATATGCTTCTGTCCACTGATTATTGCAGCACATGTACTTTATACAAGAATACTGTTGGTTCAATAAATATATTGAAGAATGTCCCATTATGTACTCTCTGTATACTTCTCTGTGAACAAGAGTGCACGAGAGACTGAGCAAAACAGTTCTAGATTTGTTACCACGATCCCTGAGGGGTCAGGGTTGTCATGCTCAGTGGTTGCCAGAAACAATTCGCTCCCTGTTTAGGTTAGTTGGACTTATGGTGGCACTGTGAGCCAGCTGATCTCTAGGCCAACATATTGTACAGGGGTGCATGGAATCAGTCATGGGGCCTCACCCAAAGTTTATGCTGTCCACGAAGGCGCAGATCCTACGGATTAGTGAGAACTACACAGCACACGTTTTTAAAAGTCTCCTGAATTTCTCATAGTTGGAAGCTGATCTAATATCCAAGGTGAAGGTGTTCCATGTAAGGGAAGCCAGTGCAGAAAAAACTCGCCCCTCCTAGCCTTTTCCTTTTTGGCACCGTAAGTAAATTGAGATGAGCCATTCTAACATGGTGAGTGGGAATGAAGCACTGAAGTCTGGTCAATATAAAACCAGGGCTTTTACCATGAAGTGCCTTAAAAATGGTACAAGCTGTTTTAAAGATGGTCCTCTGGGCCACAGGGAGCCAGTGGAGCTTTTCCATCCGAGGCTTAGTGTGACAGTGTTGTGGCTCACAAAAGACCAGCTGGGCCATCTGATTTTGCACCAATTGCAACCTGTGAATTAAACCAGTAGGGAGTCCGAGATAGAGGGTATTTGCGTAGTCAATACGTCATATCACAAGGGTGATGATCATTTGAATGTCAATTTTCTCTGTAAAATATCTGTAGATGTTCCTTATTCTTCTGAGTTGAAAATGGCAGAAGGATGACACAGCCACAATCTGTGGTTTGAGAGATAAATCTTCTTCAATAAGAATCCCAAGTATTTTCACTGCTCTCTTAGGCGTAGGGGAAGAGCCTAATTCTGAAGGCCAAAGAGAGGGGCTCAATTGGGGCAAGTTATTTTTCATTACCACCACTTAAGTTTTATCGGAGTTTAACTTTAACTGATGAAAATTAATTCAGTTCCGAATATAAAGCATGGTGTTTTGAAAGAGTGCCTTAGACTTTATAGTGTCATAGATCGCAAAAATGTACTGCATATCATCAGCGT
Source organism: Calotriton arnoldi (assembly GCA_963921515.1). Lineage (NCBI taxonomy): Eukaryota > Metazoa > Chordata > Amphibia > Caudata > Salamandridae > Calotriton > Calotriton arnoldi. Next base: position 91,025 of record CAWUFW010007654.1, on the reverse strand, counting down.
AATTAAATATTTTCACATCTTGCTTCTGAAGAGAGTGTATTAAAGGGTGGATGTAGAGGTTAAACAAGTGGGGGGAAAAGCACGATCCCTGAGGTACACCAAAATCTCAGTGAACCTTGGCAGAGCGATATGGGGGAAGGGAGACTGACTGATTCTGATCTTTAAGAAAGGAGGTCAACCACTCAAGGGCGGTACCACACAATCCTGCGTTACTGACACAGACGCTCAATAAAGTATGGTCAACTGTATCAAATGCCGCTGAAAGGTCCAGCATGACCAGTGCCTGGGTGAACCCACTGTCTGCTTTCTTCCTCATGTCATCCATAATCGCGATAATGACTGTCTCAGTGGAATGTGCAGGATGGAAACTGGCCTGGTGGGAGTTCAAGTAGCCTGACTCCTCCAAGAAGGAGCAAAGGTATTGAGCTACATGAGATTCTAGTAATTTAGCTAAGTAGGGCAGCAAAGAAATAGGAATAGGTCTATAGTTCTTAAGTATAGTGGGATTATCTCCGGCTTTTTTAAAAAGAGGTAGCACTACTGCCTTCTTAAAGGAGTTTGCGACCTTGCCCTGGGTAAGAGATAAATTGAGGAGATACATTGCTATTTCTGAGAACAAGAAAAAATTGTCTTTTGGACGTTAGGTGGTCAAATATTGTTTGGTGAACCCTGTTTTGACTGTCACAATCAGCTTGATAAGAAGCTCTTTGCTGATGGCCGAAAAAGCAGAAAGAGACGTAGAATTTCTATCCTCTGGTGATGTATTGAAGGTTTGGGTGCTAGGGGGGATTTTGTATTTTTATAAACATTATTTTATCCACAAAAAAAGGTTCAACTCATCACCAAACATTTGGGTAGAGACCGCAGGCACAGAGAGTCTGTCAGAATTAGATAGTTCTCTGATCGTCTCAAAGATGACCTTAGACTTATTTTCTGAGTTCAAGATTTTGTTAGAAAAGAATGTAGATTTTGCCTGTAAGATTAATTTTTTGCAAGTTTTTAAGAGTTGGGAAAATGCTTCTCTATTTTCAGGCAGATAGGCGTCACACCATTTACACTTCGCCTGCTGAAGTTCAAGCTTAGCGGCTTTCAAATCTGCCGAAAACCACTTAGAAGCTTCATGGGGACAGGCAAGCTTTGTTTTTCAAAGGGGAGCATGAGAGTTGCTGGCTTCTGTAAGCCAGTCAGAAACTGCTTCATCATATCCCTCCTGGTTAGCACAGGGAGCAGGAAAAGAAAGGCGCAAAGTGGAACAGAATGAATTTAGGTCAATGTGCTTCCAATTTCTAGTGATAGAATCCGGGCGCAAGAGAAGTTTTGGGAGAGTTATCTCTTTTATGGTGAAGTGAATAAGGTGCTGGTCAGATTGACCAGTTGCATGCATTTACATTTCTTTCAGACAGCAGGCACCCTGGCAAGAAGGTTTGTTCAGCTGTCTGCCCCGCCCTCGGTTTCACAGCACAGAAGACCCCCTACCTTACACTGCAGCTGAAGCATTTCAGCTCTCGGAATTAACAGTTCTGGGACTTTTTTTTTACTGTTTTCCTTAAATTAAAAAAGTACAGGCACACCGTGCCCCTCCGATCCCACCCACTTCGACCACTGGTTGAAACCATAGCATCAGGCTCTATGGACTGTTAGGTTTAAAGTCATTGATGCAAGGCAAAGGAGTGTTTGGTAACAATGCGTGAGTTACATGGCCTTCAGTAGCTCACAACGGGTTTCACTGATCAGAAGAAGCTCTCATTACAGAAAAGGTTGGGGACCCCTTTTTACACATTGCCTCTAAGTTAAGCCTGGCTGCTTCATTGCCAAGCTACCAGAGAGTTAAGCACAGGTCAATTTAGTAACTTTTGTGGATCACCCTGATAGGGATTGTGGCTGTTGCTTGAGTAGGGTTAACTCCTCATTCAACCAACAAATCAGTTTCTTACGTATGGCAAGTGATTATTTGTATCGATGAGAAATATATATTACAGATGAATGATGTTATAATACAGTTTTATGAAAATGCCACCTTGAATGTACAACAAGACTAGAGATTATGTATTCAGAAACAGAAGGTGGATATCTTAGTCAGCAAATACAGTGATATTATACCAAAGGTTGAGTTGACATTGAATACAAAGGTATTGTCTGTTACAATTCCAAGAAAGTCAATGTTCCCCTAAAACACGGAGGCCATGAGTTATAGGGATAACCTGAAGGTATATAATTTCTATCACAAGTTATAAATGACTCACTATAGCAATATGTTACTGAAGATTTTAATGTTGTCTTTAGATACTCACTGCAACCAATAGATGCCAGTGCCTAGCTGAATAGTGAGCCAGAGAGGCTATTTTCAGTGACTCTGTTTCCTTTCTCTAGGTCTACTGATAATCATTGTGCATGGTTGGCTGAGGATATGGAGAAGTGTAGAAAGATTCTTTGGTCCCATTGGATTCAGAATTCAAGTTTTGTGCATTCTGACAGAAAGCATCAGAGGATCTTTGCAGGGTGGACAGAGCTTGGCACTGGTAGGGGAAGCTGTGGCAGGCACCTGATCCCTTGATCATGGTGCATCACCATCACATTGCATATCTTTCATCACCATGACATCCATGGACATCAGCACAGCCAGATCTGCCCCATTAGTGTGGTGTGTATCCAAACAAATGGAATTGGGGAAAAGGATTGGATACTTAACAATGCTTTTATGACTTGCTAATACAAGGATAGAGAAATTGAGTCTAGTTGAAGTATGCCTTGTCTGTCTTCCTAATGAGAGACCTGTTGTTAGAGAGTAGATTCTGGCTGGATCCTATTTGGTCTCACTGCTGAGAGACCTTGTGTGATAAAAACTAGGTCTGACAAGAGTATGCTTAGTTGCTCTAGTTAGAGAACAGGTGTTATGCTATGGAGAGCTGAGGGGCACTTTTACTGGGTGGTAGTGAGGGAGTATGAGGAGGAAGTCATATGGTAGAGCACGAAAAAATATTGTCGCACCAGGCGCAACCAGTGCTAATGCCGGCCCTGTACAGATGTCTGGCCTGCAGAGCGATTGTGGAAAAGGAACTCACAGCAGGTAAAACCACATCAATCTTCAAGCCTGAATCGTGATCCCTTGGGGATCCACAGAAATGCAGCTGCTATCCACGACAGCTCACCTATCAACACCAGCTCTCATGCTTATGCCTCAGAATGGAGGCAAAGTTGGAGACCACCCGTTGATCAACACCACCCGGTGATCAGAAAGGGGAGAAGAAAATGTGTACAGATGGGCCTTTGCGCTAAACTGCATAGTTCCTGAATGCATCTAGCCATTGTGCACACTCCCAGGTACAGCGGCTTGCATTATGGTTGATCCCCCTTCATGCTGCCCTGCACAGATACAATTATTAAGAACATCACACAGACAACCATTCAAGCATTCATTCCATTGAAAAAGCTAAGGCAATAAGAGGGAGAATAACAGACAAAAAGGAACGAAGTTTAAAAAGGTATGCAGTTTCACTGTTGCATTAGTTTTGAAACGCACATAAAATTAAACTGTTAGGGAGATAGTTGAAAGTATCTAATAGCAACTTGAAGGTAAAGACACAAAGAATTGCATCAAAAACACAATGTTTGCTCACAGAGCATCAGTATAAAAGAAAATATAGCAACAGATATTTGTCAAATATTTCAAATCCCTAGGTTTAAAGGGATTACAATAAAGAGAAATGCATTCAATTTAAAACTACCATAATGAATATGAAATAAAATATGATGAGTAACACAGTGGCAAATGTAAAATAGTTTCTTCAAGCAGGAACAGATTTTCTGTGGAAGATTAGCGTGTTTTCAACATTAGCAGGCCATTTGCAGATGAAAATTAATGCAAATAATTGAAGTACAAGGTGAAAAGGAACACTTGAAAGATATTCATTTCATATTTGTAGACCAGTGCAGAAGAACAAACAGTACAGTTGTTAAGAAACAGTGTCAAGAACATCTGCTGAGGCTAGACACTTCAGAACAACAATTCACAGAGCTCTTCCCTGCATGCTCTTGGGCATAAGATGAGACGTTTATTAAACAGGAGCACAACAGGAAGCAGTCTACTTCAGCACCAAAAACAACCCTTTTTTTCTTTACATTTTTCAATAAGGCAAACATCAAACAGGCACCAACACATCATACTCAATCTCAAAGCACATTAGAGAATGTGTTTTTTCATAGGTTTCATTTTTCCTGCAATGAAGTTGTGTACTTTTATTTCATAAGATGCTAAGAAGTACGAGATCAAGTCTCCCTACTTTATCAGCCACTAGAAGATTAAAATATACGAAATGCAATATCACCAAGGGCAGCCCTGTGCCTTATTTCAACACAGAACCACTTCTATTACATCTTCAGGCCATAACATTAATCAAAAAAGTAATATATGGAAATAGACCTGAGAAGTACAGCTAGGGAAACTTGATGTCTTTAAAATTAGGCATAGAGTAAGACTGCTTTGTTTCATATAAAACGTGTAGTTTGCAAATCAGAAGACGCCAAGGTGCAGCAGAGGTCATTTGGTATGCAATGCAATCGTTTCAATAGATTTTGTACAGCATATAAAAATATGAATAACTATGCTTAGACTTGCCTTTTTGTTACACTGTAAATAACACAACTCAATAGTCTATCTACCCGAGAAGGAAAGAGAAACTGAGGATCAGGCCAGCCATTCACAGGCTCAAAAGCAGACCCTGGCAGGATTTGAAACTATGGCCTACAGATCTAAAGACCTGTGACCTGCAGTGAAGAGATCATAAAGAAGGTCCTCGTCCATTCCCCAGACGTCTTACTTCCTCCACTTAGGAAAAAGAGGGTGATGCATTATGCAGGGATGCAAACAGGTCTTGGACAGGGGTTCCAAACCTGCTCCACTTTTCCTAACATATTTCCAGGTATGGCGGCGTGCTTGCTAAGGATAGAAATGTACTCCGTGATACGTAATGCTGTGCGTTATCTACATCTTTAATAAATGCCACTGAAAGGGAGAGACGTTTTTCTCTATACACTAAAAGTAAATGCAAATTATTCCCGAGTCATGCACTCCATTTTCTCTTGTCCACTAATGTATACTCCTTTCACCATGCTGATTAACTGGATGAGAAATTACTTCTACTAGATCATCTTCGAGAAGAGATTGACTGCCTGTAACACATCTTTCAGTTCCCTCAAATTGAAGGGCATTTTCTTCATCCAGGATGTTCAGTCACCTTCGATATATACGTTCTCAATTTTTTACCACATCTGATCTCATTGGCATCAGTAAAGATGATCGGCTATGGAGGGAGATTCAGTGGAAATGCACTTCATCACTCAGAGCATGTTTTTGAGCATGTGAAGCAGGGACAATCAAACTGCTTGAAGGGTGGGGGCACTAACTGATAATGATGTCATATTCATTCACTCATCCACAGCTGCTCTGCTACTTCATTCAGTGTTATCGCAACACGTATGACACATTTGCACATTGTTTCACTCATTATGTTTTGATAAGTATTTTGCTTTATCCATATTATTGTAGGTATGAAAAAGCACATTATTAAATGTACTTTCTTCTTAAGCTTAATGTATATTAACAGATATCTTTTGTAATGCATTCTCTATTGATTCTTTTGCATGCATGTTCCCAGAATAGTGTGGGCTAAATATAGTCTGACAAAAATAGTGCCCTAAATTTTGTTTGCAAAAATATCGCCCTACCGGAGGTCAAGAAATCTACTCTCAATGGAGCCATGTTTTTGTAACTATATATAGACTTTAATATTTATTTGCCAACATGATATATTTATGACCAATATTCTGACAAACACGCCTTTTGCAATCAGCCATCTCATGCTGGGGTTTCTCTAAGCAATCAGGCATTTGACTTTTCCAGTGCCTGATCAGGCATCTGGGCTTCTAACTGGGTTTACATAATTTGCTTTAATAAGCACTTGCACATGTTAGGGGAAAGCTCATACAAGTACCTAAGGTCGGGGAGCAGAGGAAGTAAACTGTCATGGCTGAGATAATGAAAACAGAAGAGCAGCTCGACTGTAGCACTGTGACACGATGATAATATTGCCATGGACGTCAATTCACCAAAATGCCAGAGTAGCAGAAGTGACTTCACATGCCCCTTGACCTTCACTTTCACTCACACATATATATGCTTATACATATACACGCATTCACACATACACACACACACTCAGATCATACACACACTCTGCCTACACATGCACTCATACACACATTCTCTCTTACATTGACACACTCAAAACTGCAAGCACTGACACAACATACATACATTTAAAAGTATTTTTTACTTACCTCAGCTGCCAGGGAAAGTCATATTCCATCTATTTGTACTCCATTGTTTTGTTTATCTAATAGCGAATAATGTAGTATTATTCACTATTAGTATACTAAGAAAATTGGCAAAAAACGAGGTGAGTGAAGCCCACACCGACATCCATCAGGACGAGATGCTTCTGTTCCTGCCACTGATTTTGCCACTGCTGATGCTAGGGTTCGCAAAGGCAGTGCCATGGGTCACAAGGGGCATGCAAGGGGTTGCAGCAGCGACCCCTGCCGACCCCTAAATTACATCCATGAATATTGCTCTGTGTAGCATTTGAAAACTTACAAATTAGATAAAGGTATAAGTAGGCAGAGCAGGTTGACAACAGGAGTGGAACCAGGTTGTTGATAATTACAATAAATAGTGAATTTCCTAGGTCCTGAAGAATAGTCAATAGGGGTATGGCTAGAAACATGTCGACCATTAGGAATTAGGAACATTACGCCCTTTTTTCCTAAAATCTCCCCTGCCTTTTAACCATATTGACTAGGGGTCAGAACAAAAAAACAAACCTACTAGCCAGGAATTTTTTTAAAAGAATTCAATACCCCCCCCCCCCACTCCTCCCTCCTAGATCATCTCTTCTGTCATTTTCATAGTCATTAAAAGTGCTCCCATGTAACTCGTAGGTCGGAGCACGCCCTGGAGCACACCCCGTTCCACAGCGGAACAGGATGGACCCAATGATGAAGCATGCCACTGAGGGGTAACCCTAGTGGGTGAGGTTTTACAAACAACTTTGGGCCATATGTACAAAGAAGTTGCGGAGTGAGGCGTTAGCTGCCATGCACCAAATTTACAAGAATATGGTGCAGCCTTGTGTTTCCCCATGCGTTGGCGCTAAGTTTAGCAGCTTAGCGCAAATGCAGGCACCCTTGCACCATAGTGCAAGGGTGTCTGTGTGCAGGGGAAGATTGTTTTTGAGTTAGAAGGTGTCCCTTCCTGCACATAAACAATCTTTAAATGCTGTTTTGTCACTTCTATGTGTGCTGCTTAATGCAGCACACATGGAAGTTACAAAATGTCTTATTTTTTTTAAAGATTGTTTATGTGCAGTTTTTCTATGTGAGCTGCACAAGTCAGCACACATGGAAAACCCAAAACGAGGAGAAATAAAGCATTTCTCCTCGTTTCGCCAAGTTAAGACCAGGTTTCCCTGGTCTTCATTTTGGCAATGCCTCCTATTTACACCACCCTTGTAAATAGGGGGCAGCGTCAAAATCAATGGGTGCTGCGGTGGAACGCCTAACGCAACACCCACTGCCCACCTCTTTCACGCTAAGCATAGTGTGAAAGGGGGCCTTATTTACAAGGCAGCGTTAAGTGGCTTAACGCTGCCTTGAAAATAAGGCGAAGCCCCTATCGCCACAGGAACGTCGGAAAAAGTGACGTTCCCGTGGCGTTAGGGGCTTGTACATATGACCCCTTGTGTTTTCTCCCAGGCAAGGGTTAGACTCTTTAGAAATGCTGGGTGTTTATTTTTTGCGTTGTAAATTGCTTTGGGAGGACGGACCCAGCTTTTTCCTCTCACTCCCTCTATATGTTTTGATACAAGAGCAGGTTCAAAGCCATCTAAATTTCGGGTGTGCGAAATTCGCACAATTTGCTTCTGTGCAATTATGCTAAATTTCAGAACAATTACACAAAATTACACATATATTTATGTAAAATGCAAAAAACAGCATTTGGTGCTATATTTAAGCATGAAATGCATCCTAACGTCGATTTCGAATGCCACTCGCAATCTAAGTTCAAATTGTTTGCATGTGCACATGCCAAATATTTGCTACAAATTGCTCATAATTAAGCAGCATGGTGTAATAGTGGAATTTCTGGAATGTCAAATAACAAGTGTTTCATGAAATTATCAAAATTATGTGAGATTACACTAGTGTACAGAAATTACTCCTGGGCCTAATGTAAATGTATTGCAGATTGCTTTCATAACAGGTAGAACGTAAAGGAATAGGATTATAAACAGCCCTTTTGGGGGATTTTATGCTAAGGGATTCGGTGGTACTTGTGGTCTCAAAGCTTTGTGTTGCTTTTTGCGCTACAGGAGAACCTGTACAAAACCATTGTAAAAAGCCTTACATTTTTGCCTTGCATTGGTTCAACCAGTAACAGACTTGATGAATGTCACATTTTCAATTAGATATTTTTCTAATACATATCTGTTAATGCAGCCCTTATTTACTGAGGCTACAGAGTTTAGGGCCTGGTTTAGAATTTGGCAGCTTGCTCCATCACGTCCGCTTTATTACAAGTGCCATTGGAATTAAATCACTTGTATTGAGGTGGAAGGTATATCCGTCACATCTGTGGCGGAACAACCCGTCTGCCACACTCTAAATCAGGCCCTAAATGTGCTGTTAATATATTTTCTTATCCCAAAAAGTTTAAACCATAATAGTGTTGCACAAATATCAGCCCATGATGACAGCCAGGTGTAGATAAAGATTATCTCCATTTTGCCAATAATTCTATCTGTATAGAGTTACGCTATGCATATATGAAGGTGTACGAGATTCTGACCGAGGTGTGGTGGCATCCTCCTGACAAATAACCAGGTTGACAACACCCAGATGTGCCATTAGAAGCACAGGGTTCCCGGTCTCACTTATAGGTTGAATTGGGTGTTTGACACAAAATTGAAGTCCTGCATATTCAGGAGCACTAATGTATTTACATGGAACCATTTTACCATCACCATACCGGCCAATATGCATTCAGCAGTAACTCAGTATCTCATAAAAAAGAGGATGACAAACACTGATGGGACTATACTTTTGTGGTGAGGGAAAGCCTAGAATATCTGAGTGAAGTACATTTCAATGCAGCAAACGTCAGAGGATTTGGATCTGAAATATACACTGCAGGGAAATAAGCAATGTGAATTAGTGAAGAGTTTATGAGTCGTTTTTGGAGTCAAATAAGTGAAGCAGAGATGCCTTAATATTTTCTTCAGGTAACCAGATTACTGAAACATCCTAGCAGACACCAGAGAGAGAAGGTACACAATAATTATTTTTATGGAGGACCAGCTGGAGCACAATCTGCTCTACGCAAAACGTTAAATCCAAGAACATTTGTGTTTTAACTACATTGATATTCTCTAACAAGCCTAACAAGAGAGGGGCAGTCTCCAGAAGTCAACGTAATCACAATAGACATGCAATAAACACAATGTGGAGGTTCGAAGAATAAAAAACGGGGCAAAGAAGTATAAGAAGAAGAAACCAATCGGGACGGATATAAAAAGCTAAATCAACTATCTGGAGAGACAATGTACAAAGGAAATTAATTAATGGTGAGACATCAAGTCTTTATATAACTATATTGAGGTTGGTTGTGCACCTTGCGGATTGAGGATTTTCCTGCTGCAACGATGATACATCACAAGCTAAATTGCATGAATGTGGAGAGAATAATATGCTTAATATTATGAAGCACCGTGGCAAACTACAAAACACACCAGCAAGTGCATCAGAAGTACCAAATGGCAAAGAAATATATTTTTTTTAGACAAAAAGAAGCTTCTAAACATTTCTCAGAATTCAAAAAGGGGCAATGAAAAAGTCAAAAGTGGAAGAAACAATTATGAAGCTGGAAAAGAGAGACTAGATGAGGGGAAAAAAGGAGAACATGGAAAGAACTAGAAATTGCAATAATAAACTTAACAGACAGGAGATCGACAAAAGAACAAGAAGCCAAATTAAAAAAGAGACAGACATTTTGAATGGAAACCCACTGTGAAATAGTACACCTGAAGATTGACACATATTGTTAGAAATGGGGTCTTAAGTTGGCAGAGGTTTGCTCCCTGTCCAAGTAGGGACCACAATCCTAGTCAGGGTAAGTTACAGCACGATCCTAAATTGTCCTGTGCTCACCATCTGGTAGCTTGGCACAGAGCAGGCAGGCTTAACTTAGAAGGCAATGTGCAAAGTATTTGTGCAATAACTCATACAACAACACAGTAAATGCACCACAAAAGACTCCACTAAGGTTTTGAAGAATAGTGAATATTTATCTGAGTAAAAAAGAACAAAACTATCAAAATCCATTAAGTAGAGGTCGGGATATCGAATTTTGAAGAAATAAATACAATCAAGCTCTTAGAAGCAGGCAGTGCTAAAAAGGTTACTTCAGGTTGCAAGGGACCAGTGCAAATCCAAAGACCAGGCCGACCAAGATGGAGCATGGACCGGCTACAGGGACCCACTTGGGACCGCTGAGCAAAGTACCTTGGAGCCTGGGGTGCAGTCTGTGCGGCGAGGTTTCACATCATCTGCCGTTGCTTCTGAGAGGATGTGAGGCGAGGCTTTGTGAGGCTTCACGTCATCCGGTGATGGTTCTGAGAGACTGTGCAGTGATGCTTCGCATCGTCCAGCATCGGCTCCGAGAGGCTGTGCGGAGAGGCTTTGCGAGGTTTCGCGTCATCTGGCGTCAGTTCTGAGGAGCTGTCAGCTGTGCGACGAAGCTTTGCAGGGCTTCGCATTGCTTCATGTCGGTTTTTGCAGAAATCAGCTGCAGAACCCACTTCTGAGCCACAGAACTGGTGAGGCACCTCAGGCAAGGGCATGACTCACAGGCGGCAGAGTTCAACAGCCACAGCAAAATTGCAGGACATCTTCTGTGTCCCTGAGACTTCAGAAAAACAAGAGGCAAGCTAACAAGCACTTGGAGATCACTTGGAGGGAAGGAAGAGTCTGCCTCTTCTTCAGCAGAGTTAGAGAGCAGTAGGCAGTAGGGCAACAAGCAGGCATCAGTCCTTCCAGAAAAGTAGTCCAGTTGAGTCCTTTGAGCAGCACAGCAGTTCTTCTGACCGAGATTTGGTGCAGGTCCAGAAGTGTCTGATTTGATGGGGTCAGAGACCCAGTACATAGACCCAAATGTGCCTTTGATGCGGGGGAAACTTCAAAGAGTGGTTTTGAAGGGCACCAGTATCCCTTTCAGCCCAGCCCTGGCTCCAGACTATCAGTAGGGAGTTATCTGTCCTTTGTGTGGGGTCAGGCCACAACCCTTTTAAGTGTAAATGTGAGCCGCTTTCTCCCATCTGCCAAGTAAGAACCATCAGAATGCAGATGGGTGCTCAATCACAACCAATCCTTCCTCTGTTTGCAGCTGTCTAGAAGGAATGCACAAGGGGGAACTGTCACCCACACCAGAAGTGTATTGGAGACAGGCTGTAAGGCACACAGAGCAGTAAAAGCAGAGAAATGTCCACTTTCTAAAAGTGGCATTTCTACAATAGCAAGGTTAAATCTGACTTCACCAGTAGAGAGGATTTATCATTACCATTCCAAAGATATGAAACATGAAAAAGTTACTCCTCTCTGATCAGGAATTATAGCTCAAAGGTATTTCTAAAGAATTCTCAATACTGGCCTATAAGTGGAGTAGGCCTCACTGCAGTGAAAAATGAATTTAGCTGTTTGTTACTACCAGGACATGTAAAACATAAAAGCACATGTCCTACCTTATACTTACTGAGCACCCTGCCCTTTTGGTTTGCCAAGGGACTTCCTTAGGGGTGACTTATATGTGCATAAAGGGGAGTTTAAGGCTTGGCAAGTATTTTTAAATGCCAGGTAGAAGTGGCAGTGTCGTGTAGTTCCTATATTACCTATACAGGATCTGCGCATTTGGATAACATAAACTGTGGGTCTGGTGGTGGACTGATTCCGTGCATCCCCACCGGATACGTTAGCCTGTCTGTATCAGCTAGCTCACAGTGCCACTAGAGTCTCCTCTTATCGGGGAGAGAATAGTTCTTGGCAACCTCAGAACATGACAACCCTGATCCCCCAGGATCGTGGAAACAATATACTACCTTTCGCTCAGCCACTCGTGCTCACTTAGTTTGTCTCAGAGAGATACACAGAATAAACAGTCTGGGTGTTTCAATAAGTATTTATTGAACAGTTGTTATTCTAGTGTAGAATATATGAGCTGCAACAACCACTAGACAGTAGCAGAGATATATGATTAGCAATACTACGAAAGAAAAGGGATGGTATAGTTCTACAATCTTGCATAAATCATGAATACATACATGTACATAAAACACATGATAAAAAGTGCGTACTCCTACGATGCCTCCCTAACTAGATGTACCTAAATGTACCTAGCATCTGTGTAGGTGTTATGCCAAGAATCCCTCTAGGATCTAGTCCTCCCCATTACCTGAGAGTTTAGAGAATGTGGGACCCGGTCCTGGTCTCGAGTTGGACACCCTGCGAGGGATGTTAGACCACTGCTAGCTGGAGTGTCTGTATGCAGGAACCTCAGCATCTCTGGTCAGTGTGTCAGCCGGGAAGTCACGGTCTCCTCTATCTTCCTAAGCAAGATGTGTTGTATATATACCCATAGGTCTCCCCAGGGGTCCTACCTTGCTGAGTTACTGTGTCGGCCTAAAGGATTACGTTGGGCCTGAACTTTATACAGAGATATTATACAGGAGATGGTAATCCTACTGTTAGTCCTGCTGTGCTTCCAAGAAGCCTCATGCATAATGTATGGGAATCGAACCAGGGAAAAACCTGTGTTCTGAGTGCAGTGTCATATCTAGGTAAAAGGTCAGTGCCTAAGAACCGTTATGTATGCAATGTAGGGAAGGATGTAGGTGAAAGGTTGCGATGTTACCTGCGCCTATATAGGGTACCTATATGGACTATAACACCCACTCCTCTTCCGAATGGACGACATATGTAACCTATTACTGTACTACTAACATTACTAGATAGTGGTACGCACAAAGTTTATGAAACCATTTCTTTAGTTTAAAATGTTTTTAAAAATTCTAAAAAAATTCTAAAAACTTGAAAAATGAAATTTTTCTAGCCTTAAATGTGTCCGTGTTTATAGTCCGAACCACTATAAGCATTAAAAAAAACATGTATGCCCAAAAAATGTTTGTTTAAAAAAAAAAAAAGAGCGAATTTTTCCCTGCACACGACGAGCCAAATGAGTTCAAATGTTTATGTGTCCTGGCTGGCAGATGCAAGATTTTCGTTGCTTGCTTCCGCAGTAGACGGCCCCTGTAGCACCTCGCAGAGTACGTCAATTGAGCACAAATGTTCCACGCTGTCCACAGCTGGTGCTGGGGCAGCCTGTGCGCCGTCCAAAGCCTGGATATCAGAGGAGGAGCAGGTGTTCAGACCAACAGGTGCAGTTACTACCCGTGGTGGCTCAAGGAATTCCACCATCAACATTGGAATACGCTGAGGACACTGCAGAACATGGGCCGTTATCGGGTCCAGTAAAGCATTCACGTCCGGTGGCGCACATGATTGTAGTGTCAAACAAAGGTCTAACACGCATTCTTCTCCGCAAAACAGGCATCAGAGGACAGGTAAGATGCTGTCTATCCAGACCGGTCAAAATGACAAGAACCAAGATTCACTTAGTTCTCTTAGGCGAGGTGTGCCTAGAAGTTGTACCATGCGGTCACGGTATTTACACTCCAGGAGTGTTCTTTCCATCGCCTTGGTGACTGGGATGTCCATTGCGTAGCAATTAGAAAATAATCAGGATACCTGCTATTAGAAACAGGATCAGCGGAAGTCCTCCAAAGATGCTTCCAAATACAGAGTGTATGAAGTTTGGTATAACTCCAAGTACCGCCTGAAAGGTGCTCAGAAGTCCAGAATCTATGGTCTTAAATAGGTGGACAATGCCTGTCGTATCAGACATGTTAAAGATACGATTTACCATTTCTGCGAAATGGAAAGGGAAGTTTGTATGAATGAGCACCTGTATCTCTGCCAAAGACCTTGCGATCTGGAGATCAAAAGTCTCTCGAGCAGAGGTTAAGGGCACAGACTTCTGTAGAAGCATGGCTTTCATTCTACTTAGAGTATCAAACCGTATTAAAGAAATATTCAGTGAAGGCCATAATGGCGCCTCCCTGACTGTATGTGTCGGTGGAAACAATACTTGCATACAACAATTAACCCTGGAGCTCACGGTTACCAGATATGCGATGCCCGGGAGCATGCCACAGCAGCCTTGACTGTTCAGCATCAAGTAACTCCCATTTGAAAGTAGCCTGAATGCTGGCGTAATCACTGCAGTTGGGGCACCCTTCAAATGACAGGACAGGTTTGCTGCAGAACCATTACAAGCTCCGTGCAACATTATATCCTGGCATATGAGTGATCCACTTAAAGCATTCTCGCAGTTTGTACAGCTCAGATCACTTCTTAATCCCCACTCTGGCATCGAAATCTGTATGGTAATTCCCAAGATTCCTTAATGTATTCCTCACCCAATTCTTCATATCTGCCGGCCTGCTTTTGTTCAAGGCAATATTGAAACTGAAAAGTAGTGACCGGTAGAGCTATGTGGCCATGGATTAACCATTCTGTAGACGGTGATTCTGCCACTGTGAATGGTAATATATCCAGTTTTTCGATACGCAGCATTGTATATTTTGCTCCCCTTTATGCCATTTCTATCTGTTTATCTGTTAAATTGTATTCAGAAAACAGAGACGTGCTGTTGATAAAACGCCAAGGCACGGAGCCTGCACGCAAAGATTGCAGCATCCGGTTTAACAACATAATAGAACGTAACTGTGATTGCCCGTGTTGCAATATGGCTAAATCTTGTTCTAGTATGTCTATCGCAGAAGATACAATGTTGCCTAAGGAATATATCCTGGAGGTCAATGTGGTTAACCCATTGTCTACCACTGCTAGAGATTTTTCTAGATTTATACGATCTATTTCCCGTAACCTTTCTGCAGCCTCTTGTTGGGATATTTTCCAAATTTCATTATAGACAGCATAATAGAAACGTTTCTGACGTGGCTTCCTTGGACCCATTAGAAAATCCCTAAGATCCACATCCTGTGACAGGAAGGATAAGTGTTGTTTCACCTGTGTGAGTGTTGAGGTTTTTAGCCAATTAAGGCACAACTTCCCAACACTGTAGGATGTCACTACACCTGGATGTTGTCTCGTGGATCTGGCCTATCGATACTAAACCCTTTGGTTTTACCCATGAATCTTGCCTGAGAACTATTACTGTCTGTGGGCCAAATCAACCATTTTTTTCAATCATGGTCTGATGTGTTGTATTGTATGAGATCATCTACTGTAATTTCTTCCTGTGATGTTATGTTGCCCTCAGTGTGTGATGGAGTTGGCAACCAAGGTGTGTTCAAGTCTTTGTTCTTGGCTAGTCCAAGGCAAGACGTCTGTTGCACTGTCTCGTTCAAAAACATGATTTGTTGAGGGATGAGGCATGCTCTAAACAAAGCTTCTGTTCCCTGAACTTGCCATTCTCTACTACCCCAGACTGATTTTAAATCTATGGTGTCTTTCCATAAGTCGAAACCTTGTACAGACAACTGTGCAATGAAAGCAGCAGAGTAAATGTGTATGGTGTTTGTTAACATATTTTTCTGTGCTGATGTTGGTGCAACCTTATAATAGTATGAGGCTGGGGCAGACATATTAAACCCCGAAAAATATGGAAACTTCTGTGTAAATGTTTTTGAACTGCCTTTCGGCGGTGTTGGACAATGTTCCCACTGGTGGTATGTGAACACATTTCTAGGATTAGCAGATTTATGCAAAAAGTGATGACCATAGTGTTCATAACAATACATACTCTCGAAATCTGATGTGTCTTCCAATGTTTCACTACTAGAAAACGCAGCAGATTTTTCCAAATCAGATAACATGTTATTAACAGTTTCAAAATCCTAATCATCGGAAAATGTACTGGAGGTAATTATATCACTCAATGATATTTTAAATAAATGAGGAATTCTTAAAATTTCGGTCAGACCAAATATATGGAAATCAACCTTGTCCCAAACTATACCATCAGGTATAGGAACTGCTGTAATGTTCACTGATGACAAGTCTGTTTGTTCTCGATGAGATGATTGGTGTGGTTTTAAAAGTAAGTTCACCTTTTAGGCTGCAGAGCTTTGTCGAAAGTATTTCCCATTAATAAGCATACTAAAAACTATTACCAAGCCTACCCAGAAAAGAAAGAAAAGTATCCCGTGATTATCCATAGTTCTACCCAGGGTGACACCAGGTAAGTCTTTTTAAGAAAGTGCATAAAGTCTGTAACTTGCTGTTTGCGTGAATTTTTGGCTGGCGTTGTTTCCGGTTCGCTTGGATCCAAAGAAAACGTATCAAAGCTTATGAAGTAGCCAGAAGCAGTTCGATCAATTGTTGGTATTGCATCAGGATTTGTAGAAATAGTGGTTTGCTCTTGTCGAGGCACGTTGACGTAGACATCTGTATTTGGTCTAATAGCGAGTTGTCTCTCATTTTGAGTTTGATTTTGAAGTTGAGTTTCAGGTTCAAGGGGAACGAGTTCCATAGCAATGTTGCTTAGTCCTTCATTCCGTGTTGGAGGCTCTTCGAACGTGATGAGTCTTTCCGTTTGAACTTCTTGAATTGTAGCGAGAGGAGGGCATCTGCTACTTTGGAGTCCACGTGGCCTACTGCTTAGTATCGGCCACATAATGTGGTTTGATTAGGTCAATTGAGACAAATCTTTTCTCCTTTTTTTCCGGCAAGAGGCGGTATAAGTACACTTCTTGTTCCTTCAATTGCTAGGACCGGTACAGGCTTTCTGTATGATGGCCCAAATACTTTCTTGTCCGCTATCTTTTCTCTTACCAGATCCCTGACTTTTGGGATCCAGACAGGTCTTGCCGTGACTGATTTGACTTCCCCAGTGGCGGTCTGCTTCAGATGGACATTACTTTGTTGTGTCCTGGATTCATTTAGATCCTGTAAAACAGCCAAACGATCATGGATGTCAAAACTTTTTTCATACGCCACTGTGCCTTCACAATCAAGATCAGGTACCCACATTCTTATCCCAAATAGGACCTCATATGGAGTGACACCCCCTAGAGAACTTCTTGGCATGTTGTTCAGAGCTCGCTGGACCCCATAAAGATGTTTTACCCAACTCTCACCCTTGCCTAATACTCTAGCTGTTAAAGATTGCTTTAAGTCCCGTTTTTTTCTCTCCACTACCGAATTTCCCTCGGGATGGTACAGAGATGAGTACCGCAATGCTACACTCAATCCTCGCATGGCCTCATTGTAAGCCCAAGAGCTAAACGCAGGGCCCTGGTCAAAATGTAATGTGCCAATTGCGTATGTCCCTATGAAGACTCGCAAATCTTTTATAACAGTTCGAGCGTCAGCCGAGCGCTGGGGCCACACCCATAGGAATCTCAAGCAGGAATCCACTGCAACCATGATATACCTGTAAGCCCCGTCTCTTTGTAAGGGGCCGCAGTGGTCCAAGTAAACACACGCTACTGGTTTGTCAGATATTAATAACGGTGTCTGTGCTGGACGTGTTACGGTGGAACCTTTCATCTGCTGACAGATGTCGCATTTCAAGACATAGTCTTTAGTCTGCTTTGTTAATCCAGGCCACCAATAGTGTTGTTTCAATAAAGAAATAGTTGCTGTAACTCCTGCATGTGCAGAACCTATCCCTTCATGTGCTGCTAGAATTAAACCTAACCTATGATCCATGTTTCGAATTACTCCATCCCCCGCTCCAGGAATCTGAGCAAATGGAATGTTATTGGCATCTAACTTGTAGGAGTACTTGAGTGGAAACTTTGTTGGTACTGCTCTGCTGTTTTTGCGACAAGCATTAATAGCTACCATAATCTCACCGCCTATTCTCGTTTTAGAACGAGTGATTGCAGCTACAGAAGCCGTGCGTACAGCCCCCTTTGCGGCTTCATCAGCCAATGAATTCCCTTCAACGTGAACGCCATCACGCTGATGACTCAGTGTATGTATCACGTGAGCCCTCTGTAGTTCGGTTTTCAACTCCACTACCTGTTCCCATAGCTTTTTATGCTTAATTGTGCCACCTTTTGCATCTTTGAACCCATTTTGAACCCAGTACTGCAAATATTCATTGTAAGACTGCACACAGTAAAAGGAATCGCACACAATTAGGGGTCGATTCCGATCTCGGCCGGTAGGGCACCGAATCGGATTCGGCTTAACCGGATCCGATTCGGAGCCCTCTTTCCCGACTGATTCGAACGTGCGTCCGGCCGAGCGAGTACGATGCGAGCACACGCGAAATCGCCGACCGACTTGTTCGCGGGTCCGAAGCGCTCCGACCGACTCGCACGGACACGACTTGCACCGCGCGATGGAGACGTTCCCGGCCGGGCAAGTACGATGCGCGCCGCGAGCGAGTCCGACCGACTCGCGCCGTCCGGCTCGAAGGAGCAGTCGGAGCCGCACTTTGGGGGTCCGTGTCGGACCCCCCTGTACGTGTAGCTGCGCGAGTCGCACACAGGGGGGACCCATGGGTCCCCCCTACCTGTGCATGTACGCCGTGAGTCGCTTCGAGGCGTACCCGCTGTAGGGGGCACCCTTGTTCGCCTCGCACCCATTGGGTCAATGGGAGCCCGCGTACGCGTTGTACGTCCGGCTCCCATTGACTCAATGGGAGTCCGACCGACTCGAGTCCGATTGCATGCGTACGCATCGTACTCGTTCGGTCGGACTGCCAGAGTCCAATTCGGTCGGAATTCTCTCCGGGTCCGGCTCGGTCGGAGAGATTTCCGGCCTGAATCGGAATCGGCCCCTAAGTGTGGGGGATTCTCGATCCGTATTTACCAGTGCCAATATCAGCGCTTTTAACTCTGCCAGCTGTGCCGTGCAGTCTCCTAGGGACTGCGTTTTTGTGCAACTTGGCTGGAACTTTCCATCCCGCATGCAACCTTTAACGATTGCACATGCTGCGCTATATTGTTGTTTACTTCCTATGGCCGGTTGAGCAGATCCGTCAGTGTAAATTATATATTTATACTTATCTAGAGGCATTATTTCGTTTGGTAGAGGATATTCTTGTTCGTATTGCAGGAATGCTTGTGTCTTTAAATTTGGGTCGTACCTGTATTCTACATCTGTTGCAGTAAGATAATTAGCCCATTGTATCCATCTCGGATGTAAAGCTTTAGCATTAGGAACGCTTGCCTTTGTCGCAGCCTCTAAGGCTGGACCCGGAGTTACTACTATTATTCGTTTCCCCTGAGCCAGTGCTCTTTCTCTCACTACAGCAGTCTGTACTGCTGTTAGAATCTTTTCTGAAGATGCGAAGCGCATCTCAGCATTTGTGTACAAATGTGATTTGTATGCAATTGGTACTGTTTCACCTTCGTTATATGTCAGATAGGTGTACCCAGATTGACCCGCAACTATACGGATCACCAGGTTGCGTATGTTTACGCGTGTCTGTAAGTGTTTGGAAGCTATCATGTCAGCTTGTAAGCAACAAAGTGTATCTGTATGTTCCTGTGTCCAATGTTTTACTGAAAAATCAGGTTTTATTAAATCGTAGAAAGGTTTCACTCTTTCTGCGTAATCCAAAATGTAAGTTCGACCAAAATGTAGGAATCCCAGGATTGATTCTAAATTTTTTAATGATTTTGGAGGTTGGAGCAGCGCGCATTTTTCTAAAAAATTGGCTGCCAGGCTTTTCCCTTCACTTGAAAGCTCATTTCCTAAAAACAGGACACTGAGATGGGCAATTTTTGATTTTTTAAAGTTGAATTTGTAGCCCTCAAATGCAAATCCCAAAATTATGGTATTCACTCTGTTCAAGTGTTCCTCTAGGTCATCGTCCGTTAGATAAATATCATCCACATAGGGCAATGCCTCTTCGTCCAAATTTTGAAGTAACTCAGTTACTCTGGCCGAAAACAACCCTGGGCTGTTCTTATACCCCTGGGGGAGTCGACAAAATTGACGCTGGGTCCCTAGCGCTGTGAAAGCTGTTAGATACCTGCTTTCAGGCGCTATATTTTGGCAGAAAAATCCATTTGAGATATCAAGTGTTGTCTTATATTTTTTCCGCACAATGTTATGCATTAATGCGGCACTGTGTGCATTTTGGTCTGCAAATGTCTTAGGGGCTGATTACGATGGTGGGCGGAAAAGCATTCCGAATGCCGTGCTAGCGGGAAATTTCCGCACGCAGGTACCGCGGCAAAACCGCCGGCCAGATTAGGATGCACCGCCAGAAACTCCCTACCGCGGCGGTCGGATTCCAGGATTCAGCGCCAGAAAAGCTGAAAATCCATACGCTGCGGTCGGATTTGCTGCGGAAAGGCCAAAGACCGCCGTTTCCCCAGCGGACTGGAACACATGGAGCTATCCGCAGTATTGCCACCGCCATCCTCGAATGGCCGGATTCTCCGCAGCGGTGTGGTGGGCTGTTTGAGGCATCGTGATTTGACCGGCAGTCGTGACCGCATTCCGCACAGCAGTGCCTCTCTTTTGGCTCCGTCCGCTACCGGTGCGGACGGAGATTTTCGGTGGAACCCGGAACACCGCAGCGGATGGGAAATGGGCTATCTATGCCCATCATAATACGGCGGACGCAAAGACCTCCGATGGAGTGCGGAAAAGGGCATGTGCCTCCGCCCGCCATCGTAATCAGCCCCTTAGTGCAAGTGTTTAAATGTCTATAATCTAAAACTAGACGATATGGTTGTCAGGTTTCATGACAGGAAACAAAGGTTTGATCATTTGTGAGGTGCAAGTTTCAATCACCCCTTGGTATTCAAGTTGATCTAAGATCTCCCTGACCTGTTTCTTAGCTTCTTGCTTTATTGGATACTGCCTTTGTGCAGTTGGAGTATTTTTTAAAGGAATTATGTGGTGGGTTGAATCCTCATTCCATCCAACATGGTTTTTGTATAATGCCGGAGCCTGGGCTACCGCCCACTCCTGCACAAATGTGTGTTGCAAGTGCCTGGGAATATGGTCTGAGAAGGCCGGAAGAATTACTGTTTCTCCTTTAGGGCAATCCATGACGAATGCTGGCGGCCAATCTTGTTCAGCTAATAAAATATCATAGCCAAACGTCAGGTTCTCCAAAAAGAGACCTCTCACTGTTCTATATTTGTCCCCCTCCATTTGGAGCGTTATTTCATATACTTTATGTGGAACACTTACCCTAGTATCGGGTGTTTCTACAGTGATATAATCATTCAAGTCTGCTGTCACCAGAAATTCCTTCAGGTTCTGGCGAGCTATTGTTACTTCTGCCGCACTGTCTAGCATCGTCAGAGCCCATTCCCCGTTCCGTAGTCGAGTCCTCATAATTCTGGGCATGTCTTATGTTTAGACCTGCAACTTTCTTCTTTTTGAACTGTGGCTTTTGCTTTGGTTTTTCTTCTTTTTTAGAAGTGTAATCTTGAGCGTGCTGCTTATCTCTGGACTATGTACGCTCTTCTTGTCTGTCTGACCGTCATTCCCTCTCGGAGGTTTTCGATGAACCCTGAAAGGAACGAGGCGAACGTGTATCAGTATCCTGATAACTGTCAGGTTTCCTAATATTATCCCTATTCCTAAGGTTGTACTTCTTTTCGGAGGGCTCCTACGGAGGAGATCTACCTCGGGATTGAGATCTGTTTCCTTTAAAGTTTTGTTGTTTTTTATTGTCCCACTTCTTCTTAGTTGAAGCAGGTGTCTGCTTGGAAATGTCCTTTTCAGGACCGCCCATCAGTTGTGGTTTTAAAGCTTTCCCACCCAAACTGTCTCTGCCTAATTCTGCATATGCAGTTTCAATTATTTTTGGTAGTTCGTGTTCCTGTTCTAAAGGATTGAACTCCCTCAGGCGTTGGTGGATGGCCACTGAAGCTGCTTCCCCCTTAATGTTAGCTAGTATTATGGCTGATACCTGGGCATAGTTACCTAGTAACTTCATCCCTAAGTTTAGGGCAGGCTCTGCTCCGTACTCATTTTGTATCTGTCTCAATACATCAGGTACTACTGCTAATGACGGGATACCATGAGTTCTGGTATAAATGGCAGCAAAGACTGTACCCCAAGTGGTACAATCCTCTAATTGTGGTGTTATCCCCATGGGCAAGCAGATTGTTAGCATTCTGTGTTTTTTTCATACGGCGTAGTATTCGGGAATACTGCCTCTAGCTGCCTTATTTTCTGAGCTACCCAGAATGGTATTTGTTCACATTTTGTGGGCATTTTACCCATCACTGCGTGTAATGTTTGTGGTGTAATTTTAGTTGCTGTACCCTGAATTTGAGTTCCATTTGTTGCAACTATCGCTGGTTGGACTGTAAGTGTCCTCATGACGAATTGCGTAAAGTTTCTGTATATTTTAATTATTTTAATTAAATCTTTGTGTTCTATGAGTAAGTCTCCTGGTGGCATTGTGTCAATGTCAGGATGTGGTGTGTAGGCCGCTAATATTGGCCATGTTGCCCATTCTCTTCCGAGCGGGCCGAGTCTTACTCTTCTTCTTATGTGGGGTAGGGCGCCTTTAAACCAGTATAAATGTTCCTGGTACGTGAGCGTAATCTCTATATCCTCGAACGGATAATATTCCGCTGGTGCATCTCCTTCCGTGTAGGAGTGAAATGTTTTTGTTCTTGCATTTGCTGCTGGGAATGTAACCCACGAATAAAATACCTCAGTTCTGTTTGATTGGTGTACCTCAATCACAAAAGCTACTATGCCATAAAGCTGATAAACCATGCGCAAGTAGTTTCAGTGTGTCTGTATTTCTAAAGTTTGGTGCAATTTGTATTGCGTCTGCATCTTCCTCACCATCTGTGAGGGGCTGTGCTTGTTGCAGTGGGTCAAATTTTTGGTTAGTCATTGTTTTTAGTACACTAAATAACTTTTCAAGGGAACCAAGATATGGTGTTATGCACAATTTTTAGGAACAATGTGTCCTTCAAGCTTGATTAACCAACAGCCAATAAATAGGATTTTTTAGCCTACTCAGCTGTGGCAGAGTTTGTGCCCACCCACTCCAGACGTCTCTGGTGTTTTGTGAGTCGGGGTGTCTGAGAATAGCACAACTGAACTACTCAGATACTACTGTTAAATAAGTACCCAACCAACGTTGGCGGCGCCATGTCGTGTAGTTCCTATATTACCTATACAGGATCTGCGCGTTTGGATAACATAAACTGTGGGTTTGGAGGCGGACTGATTCCGTGCAACCCCACCGGATACGTTAGCCTGTCTGTATCAGCTAGTTCACAGTGCCACTAAAGTCTCCTCTTATCGGGGAGAGAATAGTTCTTGGCATCCTCAGAACATGACAACCCTGATCCCCCAGGATCGTGGAAACAATATACTACCTTTCGCTCAGCCACTCGTGCTCACTTAGTTTGTCTCAGAGAGATACACAGAATAAACAGTATGGGCATTCAATAAGTATTTATTGAACAGTTGTCATTCTAGCGTAGAATATATGAGCTGCAACAACCATTAGACAGTAGCAGAGATATATGATTAGCAATACTACGAAAGTAAAGGGATGGTATAGTTCTACCATCTTGCATAAATCATGAATACATACATGTACATAAAACACATGATAAAAAATGCGTACTCCTACGATGCCTCCCTAACTAGATGTACCTAAATGTACCTAGCATCTGTGTAAGTGTTATGCCAAGAATCCCTCTAGGATCTAGTCCACCCCATTACCTGAGAGTTTAGAGAATGTGGGACCCCGTCCTGGTCTCGAGTTGGACACCCCGCAAGGGATTTTAGACCACTGCCAGCTGGAGCGTCTGCATGCAGGAACCTCAGCGTCTCTGGTCAGTGTGTCAGCCGGGAAGTCACGGTCTCCTCTATCTTCCTAAGCAAGATGTGTTGTTTATATACCCATAGGTCTCACCAGGGGTCCTACTCTGTTACTGTGTCTGCCTAAAGGATGACGTTGGGCCTGAACTTTATACAGAGATATTATACAGGAGATGGTAATCCTACTGTTAGTCCTGCTGTGTTTCTAAGAAACCTCATGCATAATGTATGAGAATCGGACGCACATAGTCGTATGTCAGTTGCTCTCCCGAATGCCGATTATCCCGCTTGATCGCTAAGCTCAGTGGCGATTTTTTATTTGTTTTCTTTGTGCACTGAATTTGGAACCTGTACTTTTAAAATTGAATTTGTGTTGTGGCAAAACAATTGTATCTGTGCTCTTGACATTTTAACTTGTGCTTTGAAACTAACTCGACCCCCAACTTGTTCCTCACCTTGGCGTTACTGTCGCCGAATTTTCACTGCTCCCTGCTTCTGCGCTCTTTCACTCGCTTTTCCCCTAAGTCGGGCACCGGCATCCCGGTCCACCACGGGGTTTCCCCGCTTGTTGTGGAGGGTGCCGGCGCCTCTGATTTCTCACACCTGGCAGCTGGGAGTTGTCAGGGGCGGAGCCACTGGTCAGCGCTCTAGCTCCCCCTGCACTATTAAACTGACATGCCTTTCCTCTCGCGCAGCGGACGCACATAGTCGTATGCCAGTTGCTCTCCCGAATGCCGATTATCCCGCTTGATCGCTAAGCTCAGTGGCGATTTTTTATTTGTTTTCTTTGTGCACTGAATTTGGAACCTGTATTTTTAAAATTGAATTTGTGTTGTGGCAAAACAATTGTATCTGTGCTCTTGACATTTTAACTTGTGCTTTTAAACTAACTCGACCCCCAACTTGTTCCTCACCTTGGCGTTACTGTCGCCGAATTTTCACTGCTCCCTGCTTCTGCGCTCTTTCACTCGCTTTTCCCCTAAGTCGGGCACCGGCATCCCGGTCCACCACGGGGTTTCCCCGCTTGTTGTGGAGGGTGCCGGCGCCTCTGATTTCTCACACCTGGCAGCTGGGAGTTGTCAGGGGCGGAGCCACTGGTCAGCGCTCTAGCTCCCCCTGCACTATTAAACTGACATGCCTTTCCTCTCGCGCAGCGGACGCACATAGTCGTATGTCAGTTGCTCTCCCGAATGCCGATTATCCCGCTTGATCGCTAAGCTCAGTGGCGATTTTTTATTTGTTTTCTTTGTGCACTGAATTTGGAACCTGTATTTTTAAAATTGAATTTGTGTTGTGGCAAAACAATTGTATCTGTGCTCTTGACATTTTAACTTGTGCTTTTAAACTAACTCGACCCCCAACTTGTTCCTCACCTTGGCGTTACTGTCGCCGAATTTTCACTGCTCCCTGCTTCTGCGCTCTTTCACTCGCTTTTCCCTAAGTCGGGCACCGGCATCCCGGTCCACCACGGGGTTTCCCGCTTGTTGTGGAGGGTGCCGGCGCCTCTGATTTCTCACACCTGGCAGCTGGGAGTTGTCAGGGGCGGAGCCACTGGTCAGCGCTCTAGCTCCCCTGCACTATTAAACTGACATGCCTTTCCTCTCGCGCAGCGGACGCACATAGTCGTATGTCAGTTGCTCTCCCGAATGCCGATTATCCCGCTTGATCGCTAAGCTCAGTGGCGATTTTTTATTTGTTTTCTTTGTGCACTGAATTTGGAACCTGTATTTTTAAAATTGAATTTGTGTTGTGGCAAAACAATTGTATCTGTGCTCTTGACATTTTAACTTGTGCTTTTAAACTAACTCGACCCCCAACTTGTTCCTCACCTTGGCGTTACTGTCGCCGAATTTTCACTGCTCCCTGCTTCTGCGCTCTTTCACTCGCTTTTCCCTAAGTCGGGCACCGGCATCCCGGTCCACCACGGGGTTTCCCCGCTTGTTGTGGAGGGTGCCGGCGCCTCTGATTTCTCACACCTGGCAGCTGGGAGTTGTCAGGGGCGGAGCCACTGGTCAGCGCTCTAGCTCCCCCTGCACTATTAAACTGACATGCCTTTCCTCTCGCGCAGCGACGCGCGCGCAGCGGGCGCGCCAAAGGCGCGCCGCCGGCGCGCCAAAGGCAAGCCCGTCTGCGCCCGTCCGCGGCCGGGCGGGGCTAGGGGCCAAGCATTATGCCCATTCTTTTACCTACACAGCTTCTGAGCTGAGACATTTACATGGAAACTGGCCTATCAGCACCAGTGCCAGGGATCTTATTAACAATACTGGGATCCTCAATCCCAGAGATGCCCTATCAGAGCTCCCCGCTCCTCCTGTTGAGCTGGGATCTCTTGCCACCCATAAGGACCCTCCCGTACTTATTACTTCTAAGCACCAGGCAGAAGGGACCTTAGTAATTAGCTACTTAAACACCCGCTCTCTGGTGAAGCATCAACTTGACATCTTTCAGCTCCTCGATTCTGACAAACCGGATATCCTTCTTTTATCCGAAACTTGGCTCACTACCGAGTCGGCCCCTGACATCCTTGCGGCAGTTCCCAAAGGCTATTACATACTCCAGGCCAACAGGCCCTCGGGTAAG
The DNA here is from genome assembly GCA_963921515.1 of Calotriton arnoldi. Taxonomy (NCBI): domain Eukaryota; kingdom Metazoa; phylum Chordata; class Amphibia; order Caudata; family Salamandridae; genus Calotriton; species Calotriton arnoldi. Next base: position 64,478 of record CAWUFW010007654.1, on the reverse strand, counting down.
CCCGGGGGCGGGGTTGCAGCAATTATTCATCATAAACTTAGGTTTACTACTTTAGGGATCATTGGTATACCCTCGGTCGACAACCTTATTTTGAAATTCGAATCGCCCCATTTTTCCTTTGTTTGTGCTCTTTTTTATCGACCTCCCCAACACATGCCTTCATTTCCTCAATTGTTAGGTGAAATGATTTCTCAACTAGTCATTAACCATGCTAGGATTATTATTATTGGCGATTTTAATTACTGGCCCACTGATGTACAGGAGAGTGCCAGCTCCATAGAATTCACGGATCTCTTATCAGCTATGAACTGCATCCAACATGTACACAATGCCACCCATATCAAGGGACATATCCTGGACCAAATTTGGACTTCCAACTTGGAAATTACACAACCATCTATTTCCCCATGTACTGAAGTACTGGGTTTTATTGGACCCAGCGGTGCCAGGGAACACACCCAATGACCTCGAGTTCTTCCTGTCTCAGACTACAGAAACACAGAGTCTTCTTGGTGGCTTCAAAGATCAATTTATTGGCTGCAGCCAGCAACAGGTATCCTAGAAGTACAACAATGTGTATGTTCTCAGGAGACTGCCTTTATCATGCAAACCAGCTATCTCTTTTATACAGAATATTATGCTTTAGGCAAACATTCCTTATTTTTACAGTGAGTCATTCACATATTTCTTACAACAACAAAAAACAGATTCATGATGACAAGCCCATTTTCAGTTTGTCCAGCCCACAACCAAATACCCAGTGAGGCCCAACACCTGCAACAGATATAATCTGGACCCCTAATAAAACCGGGCACCTCCTCCTCGTGAAGCAGGTCATAAAGAAAGAGCAGTGACAGGTGTGAATAAGATTTAGATATAGATGTGTGCAATGAAGGGTTTATGGCATGCTGCACCTGGGCCCCTAATCTCGATCGGCCACTGGGAACTAAAACTGGCCGAACAGGTTCTGGCTCTGGACAGTGGAGTCAGCTTGCCCAGGTCACTGAAAGTGTACGTGTCCCCTAAGGCGCGTTTTGGCTTGAGACATTGCCTTATGTGGGGGCAACCACAAAATGGCTGCCGTACACAAAATGGAACCCGATGGTTCACAAGGGAATCGTTAATATTAGAGTGATCCCGTCACTCGAATATGACTGCAAATACTCAGATATAGCATACCTGTCATTACCGGTCTGCTGATACCAAAATCGTCATGTTACAATGATGTTAATGACACAGGTCCAGAATTTTCAGTACCACAGACCCTCCTTTTGCCCTTACATAGGCAATTTACTTACACTCATGCTAATCTGAGTCTAGGTCTATGTTCATGAATTCATTGAGATGTTGCTGTAGCATCATCCTATTACTTAGCTCGTCCCTTGATACAGGTCCTTACACATGATGTAACACATAGGCCGCATATGGCAGGAACACACTGTATGCACAGACAAAACAGGGAAAAGGATGGCTAGAAGTATCCCAATGACCATCAGAACTTTCCATCCCCAGGTGGATAACAGTTCCCAGAACCATCCCATCAACGACCAGTCTCCTTCATCTATATGGATGGATTCAGAGATCCTATGTAGTTTGGAGATGTCCTGGTACACTGTTGGAGCGTTATCTGGAATGAAAATGCAACAACTGGATTGGATCACTCTACATACCCCACCACGGTCTGCAAGTATGATGTCTAACGCGACCCTGTTCTGCAGGGTCATAAGGCGATCCGACTGGAGCTCAGCAGTCAAATTATTAAGGGCACCGACAGTTTCGACTATGGTGGATTCAACCACTCGCGTCAATTGCCTCACATTCCTGTTGTTAGCCATAGGTCCCCAGAACGGCAGAAAACCCCTAAAGAAGTCTCCCGCTTCTTGTCCTGCAGTGTCTTCCTTGCTGAAGACACCCTAATTCTTCTTATCTTATGGTAATCTGCCGCAGCTGTGTAGGTGGGAGGCAACAGGAATGAAACGAAGCATGTGCCCGAGAAGTCAGGGGGCAACCACGTGTAGGCCCTATCATGGCAGATAAAGTAGGTACCCCTAGCTGCTAAGAACAAAGGGGAAGTCTGAGACGCAAAAATATACGTTTCAGTGCAGATACTCTTCCCTAACTGAGCTCTTGGATTCTTGCCATTACCTTGCAGACATAGATGACCCTGATGGGGTACAATCCAAATTGGAGCGGATCTTTTTGCTTGCTGGTTCTCGCTCAGACTCGCTCCATATCCAGTCACGTTCCATCCAATATACGCTAGTGTCTCATCTTCCGGGATAGTTTCGTAGGAACTAGTTCCCCTTATCATGTCGACTATCCCCTTAACTAGAGCACTATTCTTTGGGTTGTCTTTGACGGAACGTAGGGGGTGGATTTCGCGAGCATAGATGAACATCGTTCGGTATGCCCACACAGAACCATTGTAGCTGAATGGCAGCACTAGGTAGGGAATACCTTTCTCAGTAGTATGAGGCATAAGGCCACACACCCAACAGTTGGTTCTGTTCACTACTAGCTGGTGTTGGTGTAAGAGCTGAACAAAGGAGTTGTTCATAAACTCTAATCTTCTAACGGACTCGTGTTCAGGTAGAGGGTGAAAAGAATGTGAGGAGATAGTAGAGGAAGGCATGGGCTGTACAGTGGGTGCAGATGTCACTTGAAAAGAGAATATGATATACCCCACTAAAGACATCATTAGACTAAGTAAAATACAAAGACACATAATTAGAAAACATTTTCTGCTCATGGTTGCACATATTTTCCTCTTGAAACTTATTCTTTCAACAGGTCTCTCCATCTGAAAATGCTCCATCCTCTAACGTGCTGTTCGCGGCGGTTGGTTTTCTTCACTTGAGAGTGTTTCTGAATGTCCCAGGGAACGCCCTAGAACAGACCAGACCCGTAGACCTTGTGTCCGCAGGCTACACACTCAAGTCTTTTCACCACGACCCTACAGCTGAACCCGGATGGTGGTTCAAAAACAGGTTTTCGGATGGGAGGACCAAAATTTCATTTTATTTGTCCATGACTCTCGGTCGCAAGTTATAACGGCTTTTCCAGGCAATGTCTGGTCGCAAAACAAAAGTTCAGGCTCAGTAGTGTCCAATCGAAGTGGTGATGGTATTGCTCTTTGGAGAAGATCGTCACTTTCTCGCTCAGAATTTGTCCCTGTGACGCGTGCGTCACTAAAAGGCAGAAAACGAGGCACTGTTTCAGTTTCCGAGTCAGCAATTCCCTCCTGGACCCACCGGTCATATGGTAGAGGCAAAGGGACCCTCTTACAGTGTACGCCGTGGATCCAGTTTTTCTTCCCTTGTACTCGCACTGCAGATCTTGTGGACAAAATCACCAAATAGGGGCCAATCCAGCGGGGCTGATCGTTCTTTGTCCGCTGAAAGTTCTTGATTAACACCCACGATCCGGGATTGATTGCATGCCCTGGATCTTTAGAAGCCTGAGGCAGTGTATTATGAACCTGTTGGTGTAAAACACGCAATTTAGCCGTCAAATCATGCAAGTAATCAAGCAGTACAGGGTGTTCAATCTCGCTGAATTTCGTTGGCCTCGGCACTCCCCATATGTTAGCCGGGCGACCAAACACTATCTCATGAGGACTAAGTCCTACTCGGGAATGTACGGTCATCCTAGTTGACAACAGTGCTAATGGCAACGCATCAGGCCATTTAAGGCCAGAGCTTGCTTGTATCTTGGCCAGTTTTAGTTTAAGAGTGCCATTATAGCACTCAACTAATCCAGCTGATTGGGGATGATTTGCAGCGTGAAATTTCTGCCGGATTCCTAAACCTTCACACACTCGTTTCATCACTTGACCCACAAATTCACCCCCATTATCACTCCACACCATTCTCGGCAAACCAAACCTAGGGAAGAACTCTTTGAGAAGGGCTTTCGCTGTGGACAAGGCAGTATTATCTTTCAGAGGATATGCCTCTACCCATCTTGAAAAGGCACAAACAACAATGAGTACGTATTTCAAATTGTTGCACCTCTCCATGTGGATGAAATCTAGCTGCAAAACCTCGAACGGATACGTTGGAGGCGCAAAATGACCAGCTGGAGTTGGGGTTCCCTTACCAGGATTGTATTTCAAACAAACCATACAATTTTTGACCACATTCTCTGCACATTTGGGAATTCCAGCATTTTGCCACGCTGGAGCCAATAACTTACAGATTCCTTTCACACTGATGTGGGCAATCCCATGTGCCATTGTAACCACTGCAAGCACATATGTATCGGGTAACAACCATCGCTGATGCTCCGACAATTCAACCCAACAACCATTTGCATCCAATTTACCCGTACTCTCTCTCCACGTACTTAATTCCTTCTCCGTAGCTTCAGCTTGGATGGACTTCACACTCTCTATCGTATCTTCACACATTCCAACGTCACCAATCCATCTTGCAGGGCCCGCAACATACATTCGACTCATCACATCTCTTGCTGTTTCTTTCGCAACTTCATCAGCAAACATATTACCGCGACCAACGTCGTCAGTGATCTTCTTATGTGCACTGCATTTCACAATCGCGACTTGCAATGGCAAAGTAAGTGACTCCAGGAGCTCATTCACCAATTGACCATGCTGTATTTTCGTACCGTGAGACGTGAGGAACCCACGTTCCTTCCACAAGCGTCCAAAATTATGGGCCACACCAAACGCATACTGGCTATCGGTATATATGGTCACTTTAATTCCTTTTGATAATACACACGCTCTCATAAGTGCAGTCAACTCTGCTGCTTGAGCTGAATTATGTGGGATACGTGCAGTTTCAACAATCGTATGTAAAGTCGTGACAGCATATGCCGCAGTCGTATCACCATTCGGAAGCTTGAAGCATGACCCATCCACCCATAAGGTACCATCACACTTTACAAGAGGAGTGTCCCTAAGATCTACTCTCCCTTTCGTTTCTTCTTCTGTCCTAAGAAAGCAATCATGCTGTTCCGGAACATCTGTCTTTGTTATAATTGGCAACAGTGTAGCTGGGTTCAGCGTGTTGCATTTTCTTATGTGCACATGGCTCGCTAAAAGTGTCAACTCGTAACCTGACAATCGAGCACTAGTTAAGTGCTGTGTCTTGGTCCTGTTTAACAAAATATCCACTGCATGTGGGACCATCACGACCAGCGTATTATTCATCACCAAACCAGCAGACTGTCGAATAGAAACAGCTGCTGCCGCTGTGGCTCTCAAACAACTCGGCAACGCTCTAGCTACCGGGTCCAAAATCGACGAGAAATATGCACATGGACGTTGCTTGTCCCCAAAAGACTGTGTTAACACTGATAATGCACATCCTTCTCTCTCATGGACATACAGCGTAAAGGGCTTGCTGTAGTCGGGGTACCCAACACAGGAGCCGAACACAATGCATCACGCAATTCGGAAAAACTTTTCTGACAATCTTCGGACCAAGGAAGGGGATTCGGCGTGTCTTTATAGGTCAATGCTACCAAAGGTTTAGCCATCAATGAAAAATTTGGTATCCATTGTCTGCAATAGGATGTAATACCTAAGAAAGCACGCACTTCTCTCTGTGTCATTGGCACACTTAATTTTGCAATTGCCTGAATTCTTTCTGGGGTCAATCTTCTTCCCTCTTTCGATAAGAGGTGACCTAAATAGGTCACTTCTTGTCGACAATACTGTAACTTGGAAAGAGACACTTTGTGGTGTAAATCAGACAAATGACGCAACAATGACAAAGTGGCTTCTTTACAAATCTCCTTAGTATCTGCAGCAACTAACAAATCATCGACGTACTGTAGAAGGGTAGCGCCATCCAGGTAACACAAGAGTGTCAAGCTGAGACTTCAGAGCCTGACTATAGATAGAAGGACTTTCACAAAAACCTTGAGGAGCTCTCTGAAATCGGAAGCTTCGGCCTCCTAAACAGAATCCAAAAATATCCCTGCTCTCTACGGCAATAGGGATGCTGAAGAAAGCATTCTTCAAGTCAATCACCGAGAACCAAGTGGCTGAGGCTGGAATCATTGTCAGTAAAGCAGTGATATCGGGAACGACTGGAAACTGTGGCACAACTATCTTGTTTACCTCTCTAAGATCAATCACAAACCTGTAAACAGGTGGCTGAGAAGAGTCAGTACGCTTCAAGACAGGTAAAACAGGACTATTGCAAACATTACCTCTTGTCTCTTCAATTACATTTTTCTCAATCAAATCATAAATGATCGCTAGCAACGCTTTTTCACCTTCATTAGAGATCTTGTATTGGGGAATGCGCGGCATTTTAACATTGGCTTTCAACGTTACAACATATGGCGGTATTTCCAAAGACCTACATCATTGGGACCAGTAGCCCAAAGAATATCAGGGAGAAACGACAATTCTGTTGGAAGTTTGTCCTTTGACAAATATATTGGTGAAACCACTGTCTTACCCAATGTGAGTTGTACTCCCGAAGGAGAACAATACAATGTCGCATACAATCTTTTCAGCAGATCCAATCCTAACAAGTTCTCACCACAACCTGTCGTTAGAATAAGTGGTGCTTCGATTTCACAAGGTCCAACAGAAAGAGACATAGGGCTAGAAATCGGGTTCCTAACCGGGCGCCAGAAAAACCTACTGAAACATTAGTTTCGCCAGACAAAGAGTGCGCCAGGGAATTTAGAGTGCATAATAGAACTCTTTGTAGCACCAGTATCCAACAGAAAAGGCTCTGACACACCTGATGTAATCACCTCAATATAAGGTCCACTCTGATCTACTGGAACTGAAACAACTCCCTCTCTTTGTCTATGGCTGTCCTAGCAATCATCACCTTCCATACTCTCACCTTCTGCATAGTAGTCATCAGCATAGTACTGAGTCGTCCTACCAGACGCGTTATTCTGCTGATCAAAACTATTCATTGAATTTTGAGGAGGAAATGGGCGCGCGTTCTGGGTGAAATTTCCGCGTCCTCTAGCTCTAGGTGCTTGTGGAACACCTCGACCTCTTGCGCCAGAAATACCATTCATACGCTGCAACAAAATAGGGCAATTATATTTAAAATGACCTTCTTCCTTACAATATGAACATTGGTTAGGGCCTATCAGAGCACGTTGTTGAGGATACTCAAACCTTTGCGAATTCCTCTGATACTGTTGAGGTTGCTGATAGTCACGCTGATTACTACGAGGCGGATACGCTTGTTGTAAAAGAACCTTTGTTTTTAACTCTTTAGTTTTCTTGTCTGCTCTATCTTTCTCATCTTTATCTCTATTTTCGTAGTATTGTGCAGTAGCCAATATCTGTGCTGAAGAGGAAACGGCCCAAGAACTCTCTGAATCTTTCAATTTTTACACAATTCGGGAAGCAAATTATGCACAAACTTGTCAACAAACAACCTTTGACCACCTTCTGTACTCATATCCTGACCACTGTGGTCGATAAATGTCTCTTCAAACCTAGTGAAGAAGTCAGATACACTTTCCTCCTTCTTCTGCTTGCATGCAGACAATTTATCCCAATTTACACGCATTGCAGGCATCAAAGTCTTCATGTAAGTAACGATCCTACCAGGGAGGTCTGCTACTAAAGGCTCTGGTTTAGCACCGCCTACTTGTCTGTCATTTGCCGCATTGATATTAATCCATGTGTCCCCTAACTCCGGCGCATGATCCGTGTGACGGATCACTCTCCATAAAGGCTGTGGGACCACATTTCCAAACAACATGTCTATATCAGCTAAATTCATAACACAGGAGTCTGCAGTCTGTGATAATTCCTTATAATAACCTGCAGGGTTTTTACGGGGGTCGGGTAGAGTCTGCTTAAGAGCCAGGACTTCAGTTCGCTTCCATGGAACATCGTCCCACACACGTTGAAAATGAGGCTGAATAGGTGGAACAGCATTTAGGTCTCCTTCTTTCCAAACTGGGGGAACTTCTCTCATGGGATACTGTCTGACCTTCCTTTTAACAGAGGGTTCTGGCTCAAACAACAGTCGAGAAATACCCTCACTCCTAAATGATAATAATGTCGCAACTGCTTTCTCAATATCGGAACCCACAATCGTGCCTTTGGAAAACTCAAACCGTACACGACACAACTCAGGCGGATTGGCCTCCATATCACAATCTTTTAATCTTTCAAGAAGAACTTCGCACATTTTGTCAAAAACATATCTCTGTTTCAGTGCTTGCCATTGGTGGAAGACATCCATAACAGACTCTAACTCATATCTTGTAGGGTCAGTGACCCATTTATGCGCCAAATGATCCAATACTCCCTTCTCTCTAGAATCGGGCAATTGGCTACGCAATTGTTTACGCTCTAAAACGGGGGTCGTAGTCGGTGACCCAAAGAAAGGAGACAAAATACTAGTAACAGTGTTTGTCATTCTCTGTCGGACAGAAGGAGAAGTTGACAAATGAACAGGAGGAAAAACAGGAGGAGACAAAGCAAATGCAGAGGCAGTGTCAGAAGGGATAGTGTGGAGGGAAATAGATGCAGGGGGCAAAGTCATAGGAAGTAAAGATGGAACAGGTAGTAAAGGTGGCAGCCCTTGAGGGGCTGCGCCATAGTAGTAGGTGCCAACTGAAAAACAGCTGGTGGTTGTGGAAGAACCGGAGGTACAACAACTGGGGTTGTACAACTAAAGGTTGCGGAGGTGCTGTAGCACTCTGCGCATAAGGAGGTGGTGAATTCAACAAATGAGACATTAAAGGATCCTTCTCAAGTTCCTTCACTGTATCTTGCTGAAGAGGTGGCAAAACTGGATAACATTTATCAATTGCCAATTTACGTTGCCTGTGCAGCTGTTCACTCGCTTGTTCCTCTTCATCATCCTTATACTGCATAGCAGCTTGCATTATTGAAATACCCTTTTCTCTTTTATTCTTCTTTACTAATTTAATTTCTTTCTGTTTGGCTTCTTTTCGCCATAGGCGAAAAGAGTCAAACATCGCCGGCCGGGCTTTCTTCTTAAAAAGTCTAACCTCTAAATTATCCAGAATTTCGGTGTCAAAACTACCATATTGGGGCCACTTTAGGACACCATCTTTCCTTGTGTACCTAACCCATACGTTATTATACGTGATAGGGCCCACTCCATGCTTCACGTAGAGCTCATAGGTTGGAGTTCCAATTGGAGGAACCGGACACGAGTCCTCCAATCGGGAATCCCTATTACAACCAAGACAAAACAAATTTCCAAGTCTGCTAAGACCAGGCATCTTCAGCTCACTAGTCTAGCTTCAAACTTCAAAGGATTATCGAATACGACAGTCTCGTGAATACACGAGTCCTTCGGCTTTGGTACTTGCAAGTTCCAAATCAAAGATCCTAACAAATCAAAGATCCCATGGGATACCCAAAACTAAGAACCAAGACTAAGGACTGGGAGACGCTCCACTTATACTTAACTGAGGTATCGATGACGTCACCAGAAGACTCGTCTATTGTCTCGCTCTACAAATCATAAAGGGTCCATGACAGGGCGATAGTCAGGGCAGCAGTCCTTCGTAGCCGTCGGGACGCGGGGAACCTCGCAGCAAAGACTTTCGGACCACGAACGACATACAGGGGTCGATGAAGTGGTTGGCCTTCCTCCAGAATTTTACACGAAGCTCCTCACAACCTCTGGCTTGGACCGGTACCGCTGAAATCGCCCCACGTTGGGCGCCAATTGAAGTACTGGGTTTTATTGGACCCAGCGGTGCCAGGGAACACACCCAATGACCTCGAGTTCTTCCTGTCTCAGACTACAGAAACACAGAGTCTTCTTGGTGGCTTCAAAGATCAATTTATTGGCTGCAGCCAGCAACAGGTATCCTAGAAGTACAACAATGTGTATGTTCTCAGGAGACTGCCTTTATCATGCAAACCAGCTATCTCTTTTATACAGAATATTATGCTTTAGGCAAACATTCCTTATTTTTACAGTGAGTCATTCACATATTTCTTACAACAAAAAAAAACAGATTCATGATGACAAGCCCATTTTCAGTTTGTCCAGCCCACAACCAAATACCCAGTGAGGCCCAACACCTGCAACAGATATAATCTGGACCCCTAATAAAACCGGGCACCTCCTCCTCGTAAAGCAGGTCATAAAGAAAGAGCAGTGACAGGTGTGAATAAGATTTAGATATAGATGTGTGCAATGAAGGGTTTATGGCATGCTGCACCTGGGCCCTAATCTCGATCGGCCACTGGGAACTAAAACTGGCCGAACAGGTTCTGGCTCTGGACAGTGGAGTCAGCTTGCCCAGGTCACTGAAAGTGTACGTGTCCCCTAAGGCGCGTTTTGGCTTGAGACATTGCCTTATGTGAGGGCAACCACAAAATGGCTGCCGTACACAAAATGGAACCCGAGGGTTCACAAGGGAATCGTTAATATTAGAGTGATCCCGTCACTCGAATATGACGCAAATACTCAGATATAGCATACCTGTCATTACCGGTCTGCTGATACCAAAATCGTCATGTTACAATGATGTTAATGACACAGGTCCAGAATTTTCAGTACCACAGTACATGGTCAGATCATTATCACATCATATTTACCATGGCCTGTACTCCCCTCACTAAACCCTCCTTGATGGGTAATCATTTAGCTAGAAACTGGAATCGGGCCAATATTGGCGATTTCTGTACATTTTTAAAAGCCACTTCACCAACCGAACAAGATTCCCTCTGCGATCAGGTATCAAGCATTGAGCAATGGCTTGTCTCAGCCAGTGACAGTGTTGCTCCCTTTAAGAAAACTAAACTTAAACGCCCTCACGACGCTCAACGCTGGTTCTCTGACGATCTGAAAATAAAAAAACTGCCACTTAGGCAAGCCGAGTGCAGCTGGAGACGAGATTATGCTCTTGAAAAAAAAGCCACCTATGTTACCTTGTTAAAAGACTATAAAAACTCTATCCTCCAGACCAAGGCAATTTACTTCTCCTCGAAAATTACAAACTCAGCCACTAAGACCAAGGATATTTTCTCAATAGTTGATGAACTTACACAACCTGACAGAGTGATAGCTAAACCTGTCCCCTCACAATCATTATGTGACTCCCTGAACTCGTATTTTATCGAGAAAATTGCCACCATCAAAAGCAATATTCCGTCTTCCACACTTTCAACTGCCCTCTCTATCACATGTAATAATCCCATGGTGTTGGATTTAATCCCCCTGATTTCCAGGGAACAGTTTTCTGTCCTTCTAAAAAAAATTGGATCAGGCTTCCCCACCGACTGCTGCCCCTCCCATATCCTACAAGAGGCTTTCCTTACCTGCCCAGATCCGCCCCTCTCACTCCTCAATAACTCTCTTAAACAAGGTATTGTCCCAGACACCTTTAAACATGCGGAAATCGTCCCTATTTTGAAGAAACCCAACGCTGACCCCTTGGTCCTGAGTAACTTCCGCCCAATCTCTTTACTTCCTTACCTCAGTAAGATCTTAGAAGCTCACGTAGCAAATTGTTTGAGCTCATTTATTGAACATTCTCAGTTTCTTGACCCTCATCAAGCAGGATTTAGACCTGCACACTCTACGGAGTCAGTCATTCTTGCAGTTATGGACGAACTTAGGAGAGGGCCGATAAAAACATCACCCAGGCCCTGGTGCTCTTGGATTTATCGGCTGCTTTTGACACGATCGACCATGACCTCCTGATTGATCGTGTCAGTAATGCTGGCATCCAGGGTCTGGCCCTGAAGTGGATTTCCTCTTTCCTACACAACCGATCTCAGGCAGTCCATCTCGCTAATTTCTCAGCCAAGAAAGCTAGGCTGACTTGCGGGGTCCCCCAGGGTTCCTCCCTTTCACCCCTCCTGTTTAATCTGTACATGCTTCCTCTGATTCGGTCCTTACGCAAAAGAGAGTTGTCACTTTTAATTATGCTGATGACCTGCAGCTGGTGTTTGAAATTGATTCTTCTAACACCACAGTATCCAATTTCCAGTCCACCATGAGTTATATTAGCGAATGGATGTACGCTAATCAACTAAAACTTAACCCTGATAAAACTGAGCTGGTCCTGACAGGAGGTACTGCCAACCCGTGGAATTCTAATTTTTGGCCCCCTCTCTTAGGTAGCCCGCCTCGCCCAGCAGAATCTGTAAAAAGTCTAGGGGTCATAATCAGTAATGATTTGTCCATGAAATCTCAGATTAGTGCAGTGGTCTCTACCTGCTTCTTCCACCTACGCAGAATTCGGAAGATCTGTAGATTTCTGACCACCGAGGCCTTGACCTTAGTCATCCTGGCCTTGGTTATCTCTCGTATTGATTATGCCAATTCACTTTATGTTGGCATTCCGGCATACCAACTCCACCGTTTGCAACTGGTACAAAATCAAGCAGCCAGGCTCATCTTTCGTCAATCCAGATACCAACACGTCCGCCCCTGATGAAGAGCCTGCATTGGCTCCCGGTGGCTAAACGGTGTGTATTTAAACTGGGCTGCACCATCTTTAAAGCTCTTGCCGGTCTTGGCCCAGTATTCATCTCATCTAGGATCCATCGTTATGTCCCCTAACGTGAACTACGCTCCTCTCATTTGAATTTGCTCACCATCCCCACTTTCAAACGCAAAAAACATGGTGGCCTTGGATTTTCTTTTTTGGCCCCTCAATTTTGGAATGCTCTCCCCATTGGACTGAGGTTAGCTACCTCCTACGCCCAGTTCAGAACACTTCTTAAGACTCTTTTGTTCTCTCAGGCCTACGAGTAAAGCTTCTGTTCATTATAACATTGTCGCTCCTCTGCTCTCAGCGCCATAAAACCGTTTGGTGTTAGTGCGCTCTATAAATATTTTTAACATAACAATCGAACCAGGGAAAAACCCGCGTTCTGAGTGCAGTGTCAAATCTAGGTAAAAGGTCAGTGCCTAAGAACCGTTATGTATGCAATGTAGGGAAGGATGTAGGTGAAAGGTTGCGATGTTACCTGCGCCTATATAGGGTACCTATATGGAATATAACAGCAGCAAATTGCACACACATCCCCTGCAATGGCAGGCCTGAGACATGGTTAAGGGGCTATTGATGTGGGTGGCACAATCAGTGCTGCAGGCCCACTAGTAGCATGTAATTTACAGGCCCTGGGCACATGTAGTGCACTTTACTAAGGACCTATAAGTACATTAAATATGTCAGTTGAACATGAGCCAATGTTACCATGTTTAAGGGAGAGAACCAGTGGTAATGTGCGCAGAGTCGGCAAACATGAGGTCAGAAAAAGAGGAGGAGGAAGGCAAGACTACAGAGAGGGCCATTTTCCAACACATATAAATTAATTTGAAAAATTGAAATTAGTGAAATAACATTAAACTAAGAGAGTATCTACAAATGGAAAGACAAAGGATCAATATGAAACTGAATTTCACACCAACCTAATGGTTCTAGATTTGCAGAGAATATATGCTCTAAAATACAGAACATCCATTATCAGAACATGACAAAACTTAACAACTGAATAACTAACAAAACCAGTGAAAGGGGCAAGCGTGAGTGTCCTCCAGAACAAAGCACCAGCTGGGAATATGATTGATATAGTTGTAGCTCAGATGATGAAGGACATTGATACATTATGATTTGAACCTAACAGGAAGAAAAAAGTAAATTTAACACATCAAGAATGGCAAGTGATTACCAACCTCCAGAAGGATAACACTCTATTAGTAAAACTGGCAGATAAGCGTTGCAACATAATAATTCATTTGAGAGAATTATACATGAAGGAGGTATTGTTAAGTGTTCTCTGCATGGTCCATTGTAGTTTTCCCTATGCTGGCCTGTTCATGGACGTGTAGGCTATATTTTCTTTTGCACATGTTATTATATAACACGCTTGATTTTGTGCCACATTGTACTTTCACACGGAACCTGCATATGTTTTTGTGTTCTGTTATTTTCCTGGGAATTAATCTGAACACCACAGACAAGGTCAAACAACAATGCCCCTTGTTATTTTCTCTGGTCAGACACTAGCACCCAGACATAACATGAGAATGCAGCTGCTGTTCATGAGCACACATGTCTTGTCATATAACCGAGCACAGGAGTTTAAGTACACACACTAAGCGAGGGTTCTGAAACAAGATTGGTACATCAGCTGAGATGTAGAACGTCCATTTGTGTATGCTAAGGTACAGGGTCCGCCACTAATCCCAGAGGTCTTTGCTATATAATCAGATAGCTTCAGTAGAAGGGAGGGGAGTTTAGGATATTCTATCTTATAACATCACAGGGCTTTTTATGATACATGGCTGATTGACCGTGCTAACAGCATTGTTTGTATGCATTTGTTTTCAAATTGTATCATGAATATTGCATTTTAGGACACAATAGTTTAAACAAATATTCAAAACTTCCTTCATGTCATTTGTTTATTTTATTTTGAACGAGTATGAGTGAGAGAGAGAAAAGGGTGTGTCCTGTTACTGCGATCCCTGAGTGGATTAAGAGTGTTGTGTTCTGGGATGCCAATTCACTTGTTTCTCTGGTAAGGTTAGAAGGGCAAGTGAGGCGCTATAGCCAGTCGGTCTTGGGCATAAGTACTAAGGTGGTATGGGGACTCAGTCCATACACGCCAATGTTCTATGATCCCAAGCATAGTTCTGTTCCTGAGCAGAATTGCTGCAACAGTATATTGTCAGCTTTCTGATGCAAAATATTTTAAGCGTTTGGATAGAAATTCCATCCAATAAATGAAAACTAATCTAGACCATAAATTGGATACATGGAAAGAAAATAGCCTCTTGGATGTTGATTAATATAACTTCTTGATATTACCACATCCGATCATGCATGCCTATGATCAACTTTTTACCTAAGATTCATAAGGACAAGATGAATCCCCTGAGAGACTATTAGTATCATCTGCAGGATCCCTGTTTGAGAAAAGTTCAAAATATTGACTGCAAACTTGTGCCCTCAGTTCAAAATCTAAGTTCATATCTTCAAGACACCAATTTTTTATATCAAATTCAGAACATTTAATTGAATGCAAATTACCTCCTGGTAACAATGAATGGAACCGCATTATACACATCAATACTACATGAACTTAGAATATTGGTATGTCATGACTTCCTGAAACAAAACACAATTACCAGACATAACCATACAATTATGATTGTGGAAATTATTGAACTGTGCCTAAAATAATGTCTTCTTATTCAGTAGAGAGATATATCCACAAATCGGAGGGACAATGACGGGAAATGCATTTGCCCCCAGCTACTCAAATTTGACATTGTGTTGGTGATAAAATAATTTGCCTGGTCAGGAGCACATGACATAAACTGTAAAATGTAATTCTGTGAATGAGATATATGTATTATCTCTTTTAGATGTCGGATGGCCCTGAGATGGAATTTAAAAAATATTCTGATAAAATCAGTAGAAACCAATAAACATTAAACTTACATTCAACATTAGTAAGAAGTAATTTGAATTTCTGTATATGTTGGTATATACACAAGAAACAAGCATCCAGGGAGGACCTGGCTTGGCAGTTCGGTCTGGACTGTTCCCATGAGGTACAGTGTGAAGACTGATTTGCATATGGCCAGGTCTAAATTGGGGTGGCATGGTGAGCAAAAGAATGACAGATCTATTGACTGGAGGAGAATGTTTGATTTGCTCTGCATTCTGTCCATCATCTGTGTCTCTTTTGCTATCTCGCCCTAAGTGCGCTGGGTATGCCCAGACGTGGGTCCCGGGCTCACTGTGCCACTGATGCAAGCTAGCCTGGCTGAGGAGGGGTGATGACCCAAAACTGGTCCCAAGATGCTTGTTTCTGGTCCAGGGAGGACCTGGCTTGGCAGTTCGATCTGGACTGTTCCCATGAGGCACAGGGGCAAGACTGATTTGCATTTGGCGGGGTCTAAGCTGGGGTGGCATGGTGAACAAAAGAACAATGGATTTAACCCAGCTCTATTGAATGGGGGAGAATGTTTGATTTGCTCTGCAGTCCGTCTATCATCTGTGTGTCTTTTGCTTTCTCGCCCTAAGCGCGCCAAGTATGCCCAGACGTGGGTCCTGGGCTCACTGTGCCACTGGATTCAAGCTAGCCTGGCTGATGAGGGGTGATGCCCCAAAACCGGTACCAGGATGCTTGTTTCCGGTCCAGGGAGGGCATGGCTTGGCAGTTCGCTCTGGACTGTTCCCATGAGGCACAGGGTCAAGACTGATTTGCATATGAATGGGTCTAAAGTGGGGTGGCATGTTGAGCAAAAGAACGATGGATTTAACCCAGATCTATTGACTGGGGGAGAATGTTTGATTTGCTCTGCATTCCGTCCATCATCTGTGTGTCTTTAACTTAGGAGACAGGCATGTAAAGCATTTAAAAACACCAATGCAGTAAATAAGTAAGACACAACACACAATAAAAATCCCACACCAATTTATAAAAATGGAACATAGTTTTATCTTTAAAATGATACCTAAACAACCACAATCCAATGTAGGGCACCGGAGATATGAATTTTTAAAGAATAAACACTTTCTAGTGCTTAGAAACCACTTCTGGACATCTGGTGACACTTTACCGGGATAAAGTCAAAGTTTGATGCTGACCGTGATGGAGCCCTGTTCGGATACCCCACGCAGGAGGCCTTGGGCAAAATTTTACCTTTGTACTTAAAAACATTTCTGGAGCTATTTCCGCAGAGGGCCCTCGCTGCTCTCCACTAGTCCAGATTCGTTGAGAGTTCTCCGGTTTGACTTTCAGGGAGCTCCAGCTCAAACTCTAGTAGTCGGACCTCCGGAGCTCTACAGCGGGACAACCATGGAATCTGCGCCAAGTCGCAGTTGAAGATGGCCTCGCAGTCAAGTCAGTCACCTTATGGAGCTTTTTCCCAAAAGTTTGCCAAACTTTCCAAAACTTCTGGAACTCCTTCCAGAAGGTCTCCTGGTGGGTTCCAAGTGTCCAAACACAAATCCAAAGGCCTGGAATCTCCTGGATGGTCCTTGGCAGGCCTGGACTTCACTTCCCACAATGTACTTGGTCAACCCCTTGAAACTCCACTGGACGCACTCCAGGAGGGGCATTCTTATTGACAAAGGGTCATTTAAGCTCTGTCAACCTGTACCTGCAGGGGGTCCACTCCTAACTCCTTCTTGAAGCAAGGCAAAGTCCTCATAGCTATAGTCCCAGATAGTGCAGCAGGCCGAGTCTTCACCAGGCAGGCCCTTTGGTGCAGATCAGTATTCCAGCAGGACAATCCACCTTCTTCTTGTAGTTTCAGGCAGCAGAACTGAAAGGCTATGCACCTCGCACATTTTTAATCTCAACTTCTGGGCATCAAGAATGGGGCACCAGAGACCAATGGGACGCAGGGTGTCACTCAGGTGCATGACCACTTCCTTCAAAGTGTGGCATCTTCTTGTCCCAGAAAGCACTATTCCTCCAAAATCTATCATGGCTGAAATCTCAGCAGAGCAGTAAGAGCCAACTAAGCCAACTCTCAGTGTGGCTCATTTCCATGGCTCTCCTCCCCCTAACATCTGCAAATTCGTTCCTGAAGCCTTCTAGCTGACAGGGGCACAGGGGACCGGGGGTAGGTGGGCCTGGCATTTCCTGCCTGTCCTATTCTCATTTGAAGCCTCATGCTTTATGACCCCTCTCCCTTGCCCAGACATTCCTGTGTATCTGCAGAGCTCTCTCCAGCAGATAGCCTCTCCCCTAGATAGTCACTTATCATCTAATCAAGCCAGCCTTGCTAAGCATGTCAGCACTGACTAATCAGGGAAGCCTGCAGTAAAGCTGGATTTTGGCTTAAAGACAAGAAAATGTTATAACTTCTTTTCTGTATAAGTTAGGATAAATTCAACAAGAGCAATCTGTTGGATTTATCAATACCATTCCGTTAAGTCAGTGAATGATATTTTATACTTTCCTAGCAATTGTTATGCATCCATAAAATATTGCCATGTTAGCATATGAGGCCAAGTATCTACAATGGGGAAATTGACATTTGTAATTCCTCCCTCACCAAGGTTTATAAAACATTTTTAAGATCCCTGCTCATAATTACAGGACCTCCACCTCTGGGACTCCTATGGGAGGAATCACTTACATAATATCGACAGACCCAATATCGACCTACCATATTATCTTCACAAAAATATTGATTACACTATTATTGACAACCTATACATATTTAAAAAAATACACTAATATCGACACCAAAATATCGTCAAACATTCACATTGATATCAGTATTATCGAACACTAAAATATCGTAATCAAAAATATCGAACAGAGTTAAAAAATATACATGTCAAAAATATCGATAACAATAATATAGACAGCAATAATATCGTATTAATAAAAAATATCGACATCTTAAAAACTGTTAAAACAAACAATACTTAACACAAAAAATATATTTTTAACAATAAACATACACTGCATACAAAATAACTGAAATACAATCTGTTTTAAAAATATTAAAATATGTAATCACAAAATATATTATAAATACACTATTAATAACTATTTAAAGATTATAAGTAAATAATATGCACACATTATTTAGCAGCAAATACAATATAATACACATTTGATGGACTAAATCTGTTAAAAATAAAAAAAACAATAACTGATTCTTAATTTGCGTTTTCCAAATATGGAGAACAACGACCAAAACAATTAAAACAATAAATAACAACCAATGAAATACACACACTATTAAAATAAACCAATGAAATTAAACAAACAATTAATTAAACACTATATAAAGACAAAAAAATTTATCATTATTTTACACCTCAAGCCAAAAAGAAATAATAAGGCGAAACTCTGCCGGATTGCTGCCAGAACACAGGACTTTATTAAAGAAAATTCTATTTCCTACTTCATAAAGTAAGTAAAATGCCATTTATAATCTAATACTACTGCTAGTCTTCAAAAACAACTATTTATAATGAATAAATAAGTAATATATATATTTTAAAATTATGCCTCCTCTACAGATAACTCCGAAAACATCCAAACAGATACAGAACAGATACAGAACAGTGTGAAAAATCGACTAAGAAATCAAGGGGCATATTATCAAGAACGGCGATAAAATTATCGCCGCTTAGTGACTAGAAAACTGCCGCTAAAGCGGCGATAATGGGCTTGATAATATGCCCTGGAGAATTCCAATAGAAGTCCATGTTCACACCAGAACATGGACTTCTATTGGAATTCTCCAGGGCATATTATCAAGCACATTATCGCCGCTTTAGCGGTAGTTTTCTGCCGCTAAAGCGGCGAAAATTTTTAACGCTGTTCTTGATAATATGCCCCCAAGTAAGTATTAAAGGAAATTCAATTAAAACAATTACCTAAAATACCCAACTTTAACCCAATTTCCCCCCACCTCATTCACAATTATACAAAATTAATAAAAGTATCTTTTTTTCTACCAGCATAAATATCATCAACAAAACTGAAATCAAACAACAAAGAAAGTGCATCAGCATTAAAAACGACCTCAAATTCAACATTGTAAGTATATAAAGAACAATGTATCTGTATTAATAAAAAAAACTGTACAGTATTCTTTTTAGTAATTTTTATGTACATTTTTCTTTTGAATCATCACAATGACTGAAGGCGCACAATTCATAACTTCACAAAAAGGAAAGTTTTTACTATGTTACATGGGGTATGTGTATACCCAAGAAAAGCAAACTGGACTGAAAGTAAACTGGAAATGTAGTAAATACTATTCTAATAAGTGTTATGGAAGGGCTACAACTAAGGAAACAACTGTTCTGTATGTTGGGGAGCATAACCACCCCCCTAATGTTACTGAAATAGAGGTTAGAAATGCTCTAGATGATATAAAAGAAGCTAGCACTAGCTCAGACAAATCTACCACTGAAATACTGAAGGAAATGCTTCCCAAAATACCCCAACATGCTACTGGCCAAATGCCCTCAATTTCTTCCTTAAAAAGAACTATAGCTCGGACGAAAAATGCTACCACCACCACCACACCTGCCCCAAAAACATTTGAAGAAGTAGAAATTCCCCCAGAACTATCAATTACACATAATGAAGAACAATTTCTTCTTTATGATAACAAATCTAAAGATAAAAGAATAATTATGTTTGCAACTGCTAATAATTTAGTAAAACTCCAACAGTCCGAAACTTGGATGATGGATGGGACTTTTAAAATATGTCCCAAACCATTCTATCAATTATATATTGTCCATGCACTATACCAAAATACTAACATCCCTTTTCTCTACGCCTTACTACCAAATAAACAAAACTCCACCTATATGGAACTACTGTCTAAAAGTAAACAAGAAACCAATAATTATTTTCCCCAAAAAATAATTATTGATTTTGAGCAGGCAATGATAAATGCAATACTAAAAACATACCCACACACAGCAATTCAGGGTTGCTACTATCATTTTAATCAATGTATTTGGAGACACCTCCAGAAATCCACACTTAGGGGTCTATTACGATGGCGGTCGGATGACCACCGCCGGTGGTGGCGCCCACCGTACCGGCGGTGGACATCCGCCCGCCATCGTAACCAGGAAAACCGCCGGTCACATTAGGATGGCAGTGGTGACCGCGGCGGTGGGAAATTCCGACCGCCGCTTTACGGCCGGTTGCCATCCACACTCCTGCCTGGCGGACGGAGCAGGACCGGGATAATGGTGGCAGTGCAGAGCAGGCTCCGCCGGCAGGATTATGATGCTGGCGGTAGACAGCCTTTCCTCAGCGGTCAGACTGCCATTGAAAGGCATGCGGTGAGTGTCTTCCGGGGGCCCGTTGCTGGCCCCCAATGTGTTGGGGGGGTGTGGGTGCACTGGGGGGGTACCCATGGTCCCCCCTACATTTCCCTGTACCAGGTGGCAGGGGAGGTTTTCCGACCACCATCGTAATAGGCCCCTAAGGGCCCGATTCCGATCTCGCTCGGAAAGCCCTCCGTACGACTCTGATCCGGGCGGTTTTCCGAGCGAGACGTGCTCCTGGAGTCCGACCGAGCGAGTACGATGCAGCCGTATGCTGACGGACTCGTATCGCTTGGATTCCCATTGAACTCTATGGGAGCCTGTGTACAGATGCGTACACAGGCTCCCATAGCAGAAAAGGGGAGGGTGTGGAAAAAAGTACACCCTGTGGCGGGCACCCCATGGTGCCCGCCACACTGTGCATGCTTGGATCAGTGGGACCCATGGGCACCCCCCTGTGATAGATTCGGAGGGCCCTGAGTGAAGGGGGGCCTGGTACGGCCCCCCGAAGTATGTTTCCGACAGCTGTTTCATCTCGCTGAGACTGACGCGAAGCGTCTGTCCGAATCATGCATCGTACTCGCTCGGTCAGAAATCGGCTCCATTGCGCAGAATGATTCGTCTAGAAACGAGACGTATGGAGCGGTTCAGGTCTGGAAATGATTCAGTCGGCGCTTACGCGATCTTCGCATCGTACTTGGTCGTTCGGACTTGTGTACGAATCGGTCGTAAACAAGGGCTACGGATCGGGTCCGGTAAAGCCAAATCTGATTCGGAGGCCTTCCGAGCGAGATCGGAATCTGGCCCTTAGTGTTGAATATGTGACAAATAGCTCCTTCGCATATCAAATAAAAAAACTTATAGCACTGGCCTGCGACCCAGTTACTGACGTGGCCGAACACTACAACTTAATGATAGAAAGTCCATACTATCAACAAAACGAACAAAAACTAAGTCCCCTTCTAGACTATTTTGAGGATACCTGGGTGGGAAGACTCCACAGATCTGGACACAGAAGGCAACCTAAATACCACATTCCATGGTCGAATGTATACCACAGCACACTAAATAAAGAGGCAAAAACAAACAATGCTGTTGAAGGATGGCATAATGCCTTCCAAGCAACAACAGGCAGAGCTCCACCTACTCTACAAAAACTCCTACTATCTATCCAAAAAGAACAGAGCTACCAACAACTAAGAATGGAGCAATCTGTAACAAAAATAGCCTACAAACTTACCAAACAAACTAAACAAATGTTTGAATGCTTACAACATAAAGTAAGACTATATCCAACAACAAGAGGCCTAGAATATGTAGAAACAGTAGCCAAAAGCCTACTTTAACTTAGAAATCCACAAAATATTCTGATACTCATCTCCAAAATCAATACAAATATATACATATATTTTTTATATTTTCACAAACATAAATAATGTGTCAAATATATTTATTCTAAAACCATAAATATATATTGACATATTAATTTTATTTATGAAAATATAAAACACAATAACACTACTTTTCTTAACATTTCCCTCCCACAATAAATAATTAAAATAACTTACCGTTTCCGTAGCTGAAGAAAGGAAATCCCAAATCTTGTAAATAAATCCAGGTATATCATAATACCAAGTGAACCAAATAAATCCCCCCAAAAAATGGAAAAACCAACTGTTTGAAAAGTAATCCTCTGTCCGTAACTCCACAAACGATAAACCATAAAAATCCAGAAAAAGGTTTTAAAAAAAACAAACGCTCCATGAAACAAACATATTCTAACATATTTAAACATATCTAACCTAGGCCTCAAAAATAATGAGCGACATATCGCTAAAACCTAATTTGCACGTAAAAAACACCACAACTCCAAAAACCTAACACTACACACACTACCTAGCACGTAACTACCTTCAAATTAAAGTAAAAGTATAGTTTAAATAAAGAAAATTAAATTTACCTTCCTCGATGCGACGCAGCTTCCAACCACGAGCTTCTCCCCTCAGAAATAACCCAAAACAAACGCGAGTGGTTACAAAATACAAGCTATAAACAAGAAAGGCTGCTTTAAACATGAAAAATAAATGTATTTCTTTAAAAACATAATATTACATAATTAATACATTGGTAAAATGTTTTTAAAAATACAATGTATAACTTATATTTTAAAAATTATGTAACATATGTTATGCATTGTAAAATTATAATAATAAATATTATAAAACATATAATTATTATTATAATTCCATACTTATACATGTTATATACAACGTTTATTAAAAATATGTACAAATGTAATATATATTAAAAAAATGTAAACCTATTATAAAAAATGTTTATATAAAATTAAACTATGTAGCAATTAATATTATTAATATTTTATATATCAATAATATTAATTAAAAAGTATTATTATATGTTTTAAAAATGTTATACAATTTATAAAACTGTTTGTATTAAAAACATGTGGAAATATATACATTAATAAAAATGTACAGGATATGTATCAAAATAATAAATGTTCAGAATACAAAATAAAAGTGTACAACTGTTATTAAAAATTAATTTTTATAAACAAATGTTTCTAAAGCAATGTAAACTACATTATTTCACATTACAAAATGTACATAACTGTATTAAAAACTTTAGCAATGTTGAAAACATTTGTTAGCAAAATTATTATATGTAAAAGTATACATATTACCAAATATTTTATGTCTGAAAAATAAAGATTATATTTATTTTCTCTATGTGTAACAATTGATATTATATGCACTTAATAAAATATATTTTATTTTATCATTACTATATGATTGAAAATAAATAAACATCAATTCAAAAATTACGTCATTATTTTTTTATTAATTTATTAATGTTTCATTTAATATAAAAATTATATTTTAACTGAATGTACTGTATCAAATAATATGTCTTTACTCTATATATATATATACCTTTATTATTTAACATTTTAAACTATGTTATTATTTATACACATTCCTACTACACACTATATTAATTTTTTAAGGTCACAAAATTATACACATATATAATTTACTATTCCCACCCCAGTTAGTATTAAATCAGGGTAGGTGCTGGACACTAAACATATATAATTTAATATCCCCACTCCAGTTAGTATTAAATCCAGGTAGGTGCTGGACTCTAAACATATATTATTTACTATTCCCACTCCAGTTAGTATTAAATTAAACAAGGTGTTGGACACTAAACATAATTAATTTACTATTCCCACTCCAGTTAGTACTAAATCAGGGAAGGTGCTGGAAACTAAACCTATATAATTTACTATTCCCACTCCAGTTAGTATAAAATCAAAGAAGGTGCTGGAAATTAAACATATATAATTTACTATTCCCACTCCAGTTAGTATTAATCAGGGTAGGTGCTGGACACTAAACATATATAATGTACTATCCCCACTCCAGTTAGTATTAAATCCAGGTAGGTGCTGGACTCTAAACATATATTATTTACTATTCCCACTCCAGTTAGTATTACATTAAACAAGGTGCTGGACACTAAACATAATTAATTTACTATTCCCACTCCAGTTAGTATTAAATCAGGGAAGGTGCTGGACACTAAACCTATATAATTTACTATTCCCACTCCAGTTAGTATAAAATCAAGGACGGTGCTGGACATTAAACATATATAATTTACTATTCTCACTCCAGTTAGTATTAAATCAGGGAAGGTGCTGGACACTAAACATATATTATTTACTATTCCCACTCCAGTTAGTATTAAATTAAAAAAGGTGCTGGACTCTAAACATATTTAATTTACTATTCCCACTCCAGTTAGTATTAAATCAGGGAAGGTGCTGTACACGAAATATATATAATTAACTATTCCCACTCCAGTTAGTATTAAACTAAAAAGGTGCTGGACACTGAATATATTTAATTTACGATTCCCACTCCAGTCACTATTAAATCAGGGAAGGTGCTGGACATTAAACATATATAATTTACTATTCCCACTCCAGTTACTATTAAATCAGGAAAGGTGCTGGACACTAAACATATATAATTTACTATTCCCACTCCAGTTAGTATTAAATCAGGGAAGCTGCTGGACATTAAACATATATAATTTACTATTCCCACTCCAGTTAGTATTAAATCAGGGAAGGTGCTGGACACTAAACATATATAATTTACTATTCCCACTCTAGTTAGTATTAAATCAGGGAAGGTGTTGGACACTAAACTTATATAATTTACTATTCCCACTCCAGTTAGTATTAAATTATAGAAGGTGCTGGACATTAAACATATATAATTTACTATTCCCACTCCAGTTAGTATTAAATCAGGAAGGTGCAGGACATTAAACATATATAATTTACTATTCCCACTCCAGTTATTATTAAATCAGGATAGGTGCTGGACATTAAACCTATCTAATCTTCTATTCCCACTCCAGATAGTATTAAAGCAAGGTAGTTGCTGGACACTAAACATATATGTTTCCCCCAACCCAGTTACTATTAAATCATGGAAGGTGCCACACACTCAACATTTATAATATACTATTCCCACTCCAATTAATATAACATCAGGGAATATAGTATACATAAAACATTTTCCCTTTATTAATCACAATTTCCAAAACGTTCAATATTTAATTTGATTATTCATTATAGTTTTAAAATGTAATAATCTTATAATGTAAACTAAATTATTTGTACATTTAAAATTAAAAATTTAAATTTACTATAGTTCCCATATAATTTTTTTTTTTTAAATTATTAAACATAATACATATTTTAAATTTTAATATTTAAAACCAATATTTTTTTTTATTTTGTAAATTTATTTAAAATAGTCAATATTATTTACAATTTCTAATATATAATTATTATAAAATACAAATAATGGGGCCCATTAGGATGGCGGGCGGAAGCACCACCGCCGTGCTGGCGGATGCAAAAACCATCCGTTACCGCCCGCATGCCGCAGCCCACACGCCCGCCAAATTACGATGTGAAAAGGCAGCCAAACACCGCCGGCAAGCCAGCGACGCCGTCCGCCATCAAAGTGCGCCCGCTCACGTAGCGGCGCAGCCCAATGGAGACACACCGCCAGACGAAATCACGTACCGCCCGGCGTACAAATTACGATGCCGCAAACAAACAGCTCCCACGGCTAAGAGACACCGCACGTGAAAGTGAGGCGGAAACCCGAACGCCGAGCACAGACACCGAAGAGGCGACCCCCGAGCATGAATCCAGCACTGCAGGCCCTCCCCATGCTCTACCTGATGCAGCACCCAGGAGTCAACGCACCGCGGCGACGCAGGTAGGCAGACACACAACAGGGGCACGCAAACAGCACACACAGTGCAAGGGCGGGACAACTGCATATGGCCCCCACCACGACACCCCTGCGTGGACACGACACATCCACCACTGCACCCACACATGCGCACAACGCAGAGGCCAACGGCAGCGCAATGCATGCGCCGCACACAAACAACACAGGGTCACAACCAAACACCACACACACCAGCACCACCCAGAACGCACATGTCACGTGACAGCCCTGCCACAGTCATGTCCCCAACCGGCAATTCACTGTTGCCAACCTGACGTCACACAACTGACCCGAATATGTCAGTGAAGTCACGCAACATCAGGACACACCCCTGTGTGACAAACATGGCGAAGCACACAGCGGCGGCAACACCACCCAGTAGAACATGGGCCCCATCGGGAAGAGGTACGCCAGTACCACACAGAAACACCCATACCACCCTGCACCCATGAACCAGACATACAAAACGGAACACCAAAGAGCCCGGGGACCGACAACAGGTGGACCCAAGAATGACACCCACACACAAGGCCCAACGCATAGCGGAAACACAGCCTGCCGCCCACACACGGGAGAGCAGACAGCACTGAATGACCTTCCATTCCAACTCCGAAACCACATCCCGACTAAACAAGCCGGAGAATACAGCCATTGTCCCAAAAAAGACCAACACAGGCATGCAGAGGAAACCGACCACAGGGCAGATAGCGCATATCACCTAAGAACATACCGAATGGGAAAGAAAAAATATAAAACTCCCCCATGCCGTTCCCATGCAAGTTATCTGGAAGGAGTCACACACCACTGACCTTGAACATTCAGAGAAGCACGTGGGATGAGGGCCCGTGTCCTCCGCACAAGCTAACAGAACACAAGTCCTGCCCCCCTACGACCATCACAGACCTCACAGCAACCTCGGAGCTTGCACACTGCAGACTGCACAACCAGCCGGAGCACGCCACCACATCGCCCCACAGCAAAATGGCACCTACAACACACCTACCCAACTACGCCAAACAGGTCAAGCTGTACAAACACAACCTGATACAGCTAATGGGATGCGAACCCCTATCCCTGCTGAACGTAAGTTACCGACTGACTTACCGCATCGCATTGTTCAGCTGCATCATACCCGTCTTCTACTGTCGGAGGTGTCCCTTCCACCATCCTGTGGAGTTGTGCCTCTCCAACCCGGCATGTCCAAGGGCGGACCTGCTACCACTATTCCACCCTCTGGACGCACACGACAGGGTCTGTGCAGCCTATGGGGGCATGGCGTATGTGGCGAACATCGGACCCACACTGCAATGGGACCACTGTGCCTTCACACGACGGATCATGGATCACAGCTACATCGAATGTCACCCAGCATGCCCCATCATGCTCCTACAAGGGACAACTTACGAACAACACCGTGACAGCCACCATCCGCTACATTGGCTGGCAAACATGTATACCACCAATGAAATGGAAGCCCTGCAGGAAGCCATCGCATACCTGTCAACCTGTCAATTCGTAGGACCCCGACGCAATCCCCCAATTGAGCCATGATGTCCGACACTGTACCCATGCTTAGCTTCCGCACGGACTGGCCAGTAACCACCACAACAGCCATACCAATCGACCTGCAACTGATACCACACCATCAACGACACTGCCATGACATCGGATGTGTCCGGGACATGCACTCCGTTCCCCATCACATCCAGGAACTCTGCATGTATCGGGGAGGCAGTGGCATGGGATATGTGTATCGCACCCACATGGACAGAACTGCACGTACAACTATGCCATGACATGGATCCTGCGCCCATGGACATATGCACCGCACAGTGGACAGGAATCGCCCGGCTGGAGTATGTGAGAGCTGCACCCCTTCTCCCCCTCCCCGGAAATCCCGTAACAGGACCTTTGCATGGACGACAAGTGCATACAACAACAACACGACCCCAGTGACTGTGACATGTCCAGTATCCACCATATGGCAACAACAAGTGGGACGCCGTTGCATGCACGTAAGCCCATGCCCTGATGTCAACTCACACGCACGCGTGCATGAGTAACAACAGCAGCACACCTGTCACATGGAATTGAGATGGACTGTGCCCATGATGCCAAGCGGTCTGGTAGGCTAAATGTATACCATCTGTGTCAGAGTCCGCAGCACCGCAGCTACTTGCAAATGAACATTAGCACAGCAACGGCCAAGCAGATGTAACTCTGAAGCCCACATCCCACATGCAACAGCTAATCACATGTACCCCTACACCCTTAGCTATGTGTAATCATGCTCAGTATATCCTCCACATGCATACCGCTGCCAGTAGTGTCCACTATACTGCATCACAGAGGACATAAGTCACAATACATGGTTTGAAGAAAGAAACTGTCTCTGCTGATTCCTTTCACAAGTACGAATGTGAGATGATGAGAGTGTGTGATGTACACGGCAGTCGTGACATGACTATGTAGTCCACTGTCATTCGATGTCAACGCAAATGAGTAGCACAACTGTGGAAGACACACATGTGTCGTGTGAAGCGGGAGTGACGCTTCGCTCAGGTGGGTGGGTGTGACGGGTAGATGCGCACATGCAAAGTTGAAACACGCTGTGTCGGGAGGGGTCCGGAACTGCACATTACCGCTTCCCTGGGCAATGTTAAAGGCCACCTGTCGGGGGGGGATGTGAACACGTGTGTGCACAGCAGCCGGGCACACGAACAATGCGGTATCAGGCGTACACGGCAGCCAACCCTCTGTGGACAAGCTGGATCCTGTTGTGCGCCCGCCAGGCCCTTGACAAGGCACACACAGCCCCTGCCGACCAGGTGTATCCCCAACATTGTCAACCTGCACAGGCAATCCAGGGAACGGGATGGCAGTGGAGCATGGTGGGGGAGAGGACTCGGCGCGCTCCTCTGGGACACATCACGCAGGCAAAACATCCTCAATGTGTAGCATGGCTCAAGTCATATGGAAGTATTGGGGGGACGCACACATCACGAGCAGGAGTGACGTCACAGAAGGTGGCTCGCACCATCCCACCCATTGCCTACATCTCCACACACGTCACATGCCGTTGCAACAGAGTAGCCAGCGCGTGCGCAAGCACCTCCGAGCCCGCCCCAGTGAGGCAAAAGAGTGAATGTGTGGGTCCATCAGCCCCAGATGGACGCGGCATGGGCCGCTAGGGCAGCTACAGCCTCTGTGTGTCGCAGGTGGTGTATCCGGACTGCGGAGACTGCAATGCATTGTCTATGTTGCCCGGGTCTCGAGTCGGGGCACCACGCAGGTGGACGGCGTCCCGCCACACATCATGCCGTGAGACAGACCACTCGTTCAACTGGACCCACACATACACTCCTTGGCCTCTCTGGGGCGAGCCTGGGGCTGCATCTGCATGCGCTAGCCCCACAGGTGCAAATGCATATTGGGGGGAGCGAGGGGAGGCCATGAGGACAGGGACAAAGACGACTGTATTACTGTCAGTGAGTTCAAGGAATGACCCTGATGTTGACAGGAAAAGACGTGCCCCGTGTGTATTGCAACTAGTCGCTAATCCGATCACCCTCCTATGTCCTGCATGTAAGCCCGCACCTAGCCCCGCCCACCCACCACATTGAAATTAGCACCAGCACAACATCATTCACATTCGAAGCACTGACTGGGGGTGACAACCATTGGACACACTTGTTGAGGCCACCCACGCGTACATGTGGGCCCTCCATGATCCATGTCACCTGCGGCAAAGTGATGACATGCGCAATGACGGAAGTGAGGAGAGCTGTCCGCCCCACGCACAGATGGTGCATCAGCTCCACAGACCCAGCAGCGAGTGCAGCAGGGGTCACATGTGCAGGGGCAGCTGTGCCTGGTGTGAAGGCACATTCAAATTGACAGCACATCGACCAATGTGTAGTCTGCCCACATCTACAGTCCATTATCATGCGGACATAGAAAATGAACATAGGGCAACACATCTGTGTGGGTGCACCCACTGTGACCAACACTGCGCAATCATCAATGTACTCACCCTGTGCATGGCCCACCACGCAAAGGAGGTCACATTCAGTGCCACCATCCCACACACACATCCCTATCATGAGACATGGTGTGTCCAATAGTCAGTACTGAGTTAGCGCCCATCTGGAGGGTCCTGAACAGGAGACACATGCAACCCACTAGGCAGTCGGTGCTGTCACCTACTGGCATTGTGCAGTCAATGTGCAGGCCAGGCTTGCTGGGACTGAGAGGGGCAGCATGGCCCAGCCTGACATTCACACGAGCAACAAGTGCACTGAGACCTGCATTGGCAATTGCAGACATTGGCCTGCACCCAGCTGGCCCGGGACGCCTACCTCCATAGTGGAACACGCAGGGTGCAACCGCGAGGGTCATCGGAGTTGGCCGTAATGGCCTGGCCCATGTTGGTGACAGTCCGCTGATGCCATGTGCACCACACAGTATGATGTGCGCACTGCATCTGCAGGTGTGGCCATGATGTGCGTGTGGGTGCAGGTGCACAATGGACGGGGCCACAACATGCCGTGTGCATAGGCAGGGACGGCCAGTGCCCGGCCCCCACATGTCTGTTAGCATGTCATCATCTGCACATTGGCATGGGTGCATGGTATACGCATATGCACACGCATGTCATCTCTCACTATGTACATCTGCCACTTGGCACGTGCAAGGTTACGTGTCACATGTGATGTGTATTTGCAAGCACACAGCCGTGTTGGCATGGGGCTGTCAATGTGTACACCTGACAATGCTTCTGGAGGTGTGATCCGTACAGTGCTGCACATAGGGTGCAGTGGTGACACCAATGACTGTCTCATATCCCCTCGTGCCACAGGTCCCACTTGTCTTGGCCGCTCAGCCTGTGCCCACATCGTCGTTGGTGTGTGCCATACTCATCCAGCCTCGGAAGCAGTGTGATGCACAGCAGCCAGTCATGTTGCCGTGGTGTTGCCGCTTGCCGGATATGCAGTCAGTCCCCATCAGCACGCCTACAAGGTCATTGAGGCCTGGATCCCCATGTGCATGCACATAGCAATGGTTTGTGTCACTGCCCATTGCTATTGGTGGGAGACCTGTGTAAGTGTATTGTGGCTGTGCTGTCCCTGCATGACAGCTGTTCTGTGACTCATGTTCTTGCTCTGTCATATCAGTAATGTGTATGTGAAAATGCCATGTGGCGTGTTGCTTTGACATGTGTCCACTTCCATCCAAACATTTACCGCCCTTACCAATTGTTGGCGGACATGGAGGATTCTGAGGTCATCCGGAAATTTCGTCTGGATCGACCAACCCTGCATCGACTATGTGCCATGTTGGAACCCCACCTCTGTCCTCGCAGGGTGTATCTGACAGCATTCACCCCCACGGCTAAGGTGATGGCTGCACTGCATTTTTTCGCCACTGGGTCATTCCAGCACACAGTGGGCAGTGGAGGTGGGATGTCCCAACCCATGTTCAGCATGGTGCTGAGGGATGTACTGGCAGCCATGATGCTGTACAGGAACAGGTACATCAGATTCCCCAGGGCTCGTGAATTGGCGGCAGTGAAGGGTGCATTCTATGCCCTTGGACGGATCCCACACGTCGTTGGTGCCATTGACTGCACCCATGTTGGCCTTGTCCCACCACAGGCCACTGAGCAGCTCTTCCGCAACCGGAAGCACACGCACTCCCTGAATGTGCAAGTGGTGTGCCTTGCGGACATGTTCATCTCCCACGTGTGTGCAAAGTTCCCAGGCTCGGCCCATGATGCGCACATCATGCGAAACAGCATATTACCACGACTGATGACCAATCTGCAACAGGACCGTGGCTGGATTGTCGGTGAGTATGTGGAGTTGTGTAGCGTGCTGGCTTAAGGATGCTGTCTACTGTCCTGTTTGTATTGCAACGGTTCTCTGTGTCCCCCACGCCCAGGTGACTCGGCTTACCCAAATGGGCCCTGGCTGCTCAGTCCATTACGAAATCCTCGGACCCCAGCAGATGACCGCTACAATGAGGCACATGGGAGGACCAGACGTGTGGTTGAGCGTACCTTTGGCCTCCTCAAGTCCAGGTTCAGATGCCTGGACCGCACCGGGGGGGCGCTGGCGTACTCCCCACAGAAGGTGTGCCAGATAGTGGTGGCTTGCTGCATGCTGCACAATCTGGCCATTCGAAAGCAGATCCCCTAATTGTGGATGACGGAGATCAACCAGGGCCCCAGCCTGCACACCAGGACAGCTCCAGTGAAGAGGACAGTGGAGAGGATGAAGCTGTGAATGTGCGTCAGCAGCTCATCGCCCGCTACTTCACTTGACGGTGAGTGACCATGTACGACGGCTGATGTGGCTGTAGTTGTGCAGGTGTATGTGTGCTCTGTTACTGGGGCCTTTTGTTCACTGAGTGCTGTGTGTCAATGGTCCATGTCCAGGTTGGTATGCCACTGTCAGTGGCTGTAGCATTGTGCCCTGTTGCTCTCAGAGATGTGTGTGCATTGCTTGTAGTTGGTGACAAGTACTGTGAGATGAGTGTGTGACACACTCATTGAATGTACTCTTGTTCTGTTTTTCACCCCTAGGTCCCTGCAGCCTCTCCTGTCCCATCGACATGCCACACAGCAGATGCTATTCTGCTCATGGTGGCGATTGCACATCGTGGAATAAACCCAGGACACATTAAGCCGATTGTGATCAAGGTGTATTTATTAACAGCGGTGACATGTGATTGTGTGCAAGGTGATGACAAATGTGGTGCATGCTGTGACAATGAGTTGACGGTCATGGCTGCGTGATGGTCAAGGTGTACCCATGGAGTTCTATGTCCACAGTCCAACAGACACATGCCATTCACATGGCAGTGTGGGCTAGGATCGTATTCCAAGTCAATGCAGTAGGTGGTCAAGGTGGCTGGCTGACTCACTGGCGTTTGGTGCGGGCGAAGTCCTCTCTGGACACCTGTTTCCACTTCGGACGGCCCCTTCCACGTTTGGGAGGGGGGTGTTGATGTTCCGCTGGTGGTGGCTGAGGAGTACTCACTCGCTGTGGACGCAGGGGAACGTGATGCTGCACGACCCAGCGCCACAGCAGGTGGTGGCGGAGGTGGTGTTGCTGGCCTTGCTTGTGCCCTCCCCCCCACCACCAGCTGGCCCATGAGGTCCGCGATTTGGGCAATGTGGGCGTCCATGGACCTCAACACCGCAAGGACCTCCCGCGTGTCGCTTGCCGACCTGGCCCATTCGCCTTGGGCCTCCTCATAGGCCCCAAGGACTCTGTCGATTGGCGGCAGGGCTTGGCTCCCAGGCACAGTTGGCGTTGGCCTGGCCCTGCTCCTCCTACCAGTACTGCTGCCACCGACCTGCCCACTAGCCACATTGCTCACCACGGGCCTCGCTGTGGCTCCCAGGGTGGACCCAGTCGGCCGGACCACCACTTGCGCTGGGGCTGGGGCCAGTGATGACATGGTGGTGGTTGCGGCAGTGGGAGTGGCCGCAACGACCGTGGGGGTGGCCGCCACAACAGTGGTAGTGGCCGCTACGACAGTGGCAGCAGGGGCTGTGAGTGGTCATCAGCCCTGGATGATGGGTTGGTGGGTGGGAGGGTGCCTGGGGTGCGGTTGGGCCCTGCCACACCAGATGGGCCTGCTGGGTGGTCCGTGTCCGAATCGGAGGACAGATCCTCCACATCCGTGAGTCCTTGTTGGGGGCTTGCAGGTTGGCTGTGCTGGCTGCTGTCTCCATCTCCAGCATCCAGCAGTTCGTCACCTGTGGGGGGAATGAGATATGTTATTGTGTTGCACATGACAAAGTATGTATAGGTTGTCTGACATCCACAGTTCGTGCACAGTCGTGCACAGGTTTCCTGGAGCCATGTGTGTGGCTGTGCTATTTGTTGTTGTGTGGGCATGCCAATGGGACTGTGTGCTGTGGACATGTGGCATGGGACGGATTGGCAATGCCGATGGGTGTGTTGCTGTGCTCCTGCTTTTTGTGGCTGTGGTGTATGCGGACTCCAGACCCATCGTGGAGGTTGGTTTGTACTATGCTCTTGGGGTTCAAATGTAACGCTCGAAACGCAGATGGCAAAATGGGGGTCAGCCCCTGAAACGCATTTGAGATGAACTATGCTTTGGGGGTTCATATGGAACGCTTAGAAACGCAGATGGCATAATGGGGGTCAGCCCCTGAAACGCATTTGAGATGAACTATGCTTTGGGGGTACATACTGTGTGCCATGGGTGCAGAACGTGACATGTGTTGTGGCAACATGACAGTGCATGGTCTGAGGTGTGTGTATGTCTGACATACCCTGCATATTTGCTGTCTGTTGTGATTTCTGGCCATGTAATTGGACGCATTGTTATGAGTGAGTGATGGTTGTGTGCCACACGACGTATTGCAGATGGTCCAATTCCTTGGTGTGCGTGCTGCCCTGTGCCATGTGCATCGCTGCAGTGCTCGGGGGTGTGTGGCCCATGTTATGTGTGTAGTTGCTCACAGTGTGACGTGCGCTTCATTCACTTCTGGCACATGATTTATCATGGGCATGTTTCTTTGCGTGACTACTGTATGTGGACCAGCTGTTCGGATGACATACCTTTCATGTGACTGGGGCTGACGGATGAGATGGATGGTATGTTGTATGTGCATTGTGTGTCTGTGTGTTTGATGGGTCCAGTGGTGTTCGTGTGCATTTCTGTTGTTCCACGCTGTTGCGTCTAGTGTGGTATGTCTTACATGGGCATAGTTGTGGGATGTGTGGTTGACAGGCAGTGGGGGCTACATGGACAGGACTTCGATGGTGTTGCAGTTGTGTGTGATGGGTTGCACTGTGCCTGCCATGTGGTTCTGTTATCAGTGTGACTTGTGCATGCAGACGTGGCTCCTTGGGTGTTGCTGTGTCTGTGATGGGTCATGTGGGGTGTGACTCTGTGGTTCATGTCCGTGTGCACATTGTTCACATGGTTGTGGCAGGGAGCAGTGCTGCGTGTTCCTCTGCTACTTGACATGTCCCATGTGTTAGTCGTAATTCAGTCCTCATGCCTCCAGTCACCCCGCCCTGTCCAGTTTCCCACCTGCAGG
The DNA here is from genome assembly GCA_963921515.1 of Calotriton arnoldi. NCBI lineage: Eukaryota > Metazoa > Chordata > Amphibia > Caudata > Salamandridae > Calotriton > Calotriton arnoldi. The sequence continues at coordinate 29,303 of CAWUFW010007654.1, read as the reverse complement.
TTGTTTTTGAGCGTGCACTGGACTGGATGCAACATGGTTATGGGCGGGGGTGCTCCATGTTGCAGGTCTGTGGGGGTGGGGGCGGTGTTATGGGTCGTGGTGATGGCTGGACACCCACTGACACCGTTTGTCCTGGGGCGGGATGTCTACCTGTCGGCTGCCGGTGTGCACTGCAGTGGCTGCTACGTGGGTGTGGGGTGTGGGCTGTGCTCCTCCTTGCTGTGCTGTGGGACTAGGGGCCTGGTGTGTGTTGTACTTCAGCTGTCCCCCTCCCACCCACTGCGCTTTGTGTTGCTGCTACTTACCTGTTACTTGTCGGTTAGTGCAGCTACGGCTGCCACATGGGTGTGGGGGGTGCTCCGCCTTGCTGTGCTGTAGGACTAGGGGCCTGGTGGGTGTTGTACTTCAGCTGTCCCCCCTCCCACCCACTGCGCTTTGTGTTGCTGCTACTTACCTGTTACTTGTCGGTTACGGCTGCCACATGGGTGTGGGGGGTGCTCGTTGTGGCGCTTCTGGAGTACTAGGGGACCTGTTGGTAGTTACGTGGCTGGCTGGGTGTACACATGCCCCCATGGTTTTGTTAGTTGATATGTTTGGGCTGTGTGTGGGTGGTGGTGCCTGTTGCATGTGTGAGTAATGTGTTGTGTATTGTGTACTGGACATGGGGGTGTTTGTCCCTCGGAGCTATGGCATGGTGGTAGTGCATGTGAGTACATAGCGGTGTGCTGGTATACATTTGTTTGTACTTACCAGCCTCCACTCCCCCTGGTAATCCGGTGAGGATCTCCGGATGGATGATGACTCGCACCTTCTCCTCCCACGCTTTGAAGGTCTTGTAATGCGCGGGATTCCCTCCGCCAGTCGTGGCAGCCAGCTCTCGGTTTTTGCTCTCCTTCTTCTTGACCAGGCTTTTGATGTCGTTCCACCGTTTGTTTATCTCTCCTCTGTTTCTGGGTACGGTCCCAACTGCATTGACCTGGTCTACAATTCTGTTCCACATTCTGTTTCTGGTGGCTAGTGGTGTGTGCTGGACCTGGTTGCCATAGATTTGTGTGTGCACCTTGACGATCTCGTCGACCATGACCGTCAGCTCAGTGGAAGTGAACTTGGGCATTCTGTGTGATGCCATGGTGTTTGTGGTGCTGGTGCGGTGTGTGATGTGTGATGTTCAGGGGGTTTGTGGTGCCGGTGTTTGGTGGTGGTGGTGGTGGTGGTGGGTGTGATGTGTGCGTATCTGTGGTGTGCTGCTGTCCTTGCTGTGTCACTGTGTCCTCTCCTCTCCTCTCTGCTTTGCAATGTTGCAAGGGGTTGTGGTCTGTGGAGGAGCTGCTTTTGTACTTACCTGTTTGGGTGTGTCCTGATGGTCTGTTGTTTTCAGGTGTGTTGTGGCTGGTGTTCTGGGCTTTGTGGTTTATTTGTTTGTCCAGGGGTGGTGTGTTTTCGGGATGTGTACTTTGTCTGTGTATTTGTGCGTGGGTTGCTGTGTGGACTTGTTTGCCATGTTGTGTGTGTTTGTTTGAGTCCGGGGCTGTTTCTGTGCAGGGACGTGGCCGCCATGGCTTCTGCCGTGTCCATTTTCTTCAGTGTTGTTTCCGCTGGCGGGCGGTGTATTTGTTGTTTTTCCGCGCTCATGTCGGTGCGATCGTAATTTCACGTGCGGTGTCTCGACCGTGAGGGCGGGCGGTTTTGTGTTGTCGTGCGTCTTTCCGTCCGTGGCGGGCGGTTTGACTCCGACTCGGGCATGGGCGGGCGGTATTTTGTGTGTTTTTTCCGCCGCTGGCGGTTTTCGGTTCGAGGCATCATAATTGCTGGGTCGGTATTCAGAAGGTGTAGGCGTGCGGATTTTGGCCGCTTTCATGGGTGGCGGATTTTTTTACGCCCGGTATCGTAATGGGCCTTTATATCTCTTAAGTAATAAAATTAGTAAAAATTTTAAATCTTAAATATGAATAAATATTAATAACGTATTTTTGATAAGAGATTAATTAAATTTATCCATTACTAACATAATATTTTAAATTTTAAATTAAATTTTTAATTTCGTCAAAAATATTTTAATTAAATATTTTATTTACAATTAATCAAAAATTGTACGAAATTACACACCTTTATTCAAAATAAAAACAACAAAACAATCATTATAAAAATCTATTTCAATTATTTAATTAATTTTTTATTTTTATTAATTATAAAAATATTTTAAAACACTCCCCACCCTTATCCCCTATAAACCCAACATCCCACTCCTAAAACAACAATTTTAAATTACATTTACTAATTTTGAATTCATTTATAATTTTCAAACTAATTTTTTAAAACACTCCCCACCCTTATCCCCTATAAACCCAACATCCGGCTCCTAAAACAATAATTTTAAATTAAATCGACAAATTTAGAAAATATTTAAAAGTTGAAAACTATTTTTTAAAACACTCCCCACCCTTATCCCCTATAAACCCAACATCCCGCTCCTAAAACAACATTTTCAAATTAAATTTACAAATTTCGAATTTATTTAAAATTTGAAAACAAATTTTTAAAAACACTCCCCACCCTTATCCCCTATAAACCCAACATCCCGCTCCTAAAACAACATATTTAAATTAAATTTACTAATTTCGAATTTATTTAAAATTTGAAAACAAATTTTATAAAACACTCCCCACCCTTATCCCCGATAAACCCAACATCCCGCTCCTAAAACAATATTTTTAAATTAAATTTACAAATTTCAAATTTATTTAAAATTTTAAAACCATTTTTTTAAAACACTCCCCACCCTTATCCCCTATAAACCCTAGGTGTGACCTTGGGGCTACTAGATATGTAACAATAATGTAGATTATTACACTTATAGTGCCCCTGCCACCAAAGTCGAGTTTGTAGAGTATTTACTTTTTAAAAGCAGTGCTGCAACTCAGGGCTGTTTTTAAAATGACCTCAGGCTCTCAGTAGTGCATGCACAAAAGTGCAAAAAAGCTGCTGGTCTCTAAACTGCCAGGCCCTATTATATACTAGGGACTTATACATGGTTTTTCATCGTCTTGCCCTATTATTTACTAGGAACCTACAGGGTAGGCCATGCCAATTATAAATGTACCTCAATGCAAGAATGTGTGTTTAACATAGCACTGGCCACTGGCCTGACTAGCAGGGCGCAGGGCACTGTCAAAGTCAACTACCATCAGTAGTGGGGTAGAACAGGCCAAAAGGGTGACTTTCTAACAGTCATGGGGAATACTACACATGGCCAAAAGGGTTTATGATTGTAAAGTCACTATACTGGATATCATGTAGTCATAAATCCACCAAAGAGTCCCATGGTTAGCTCCCACGTCTGAACTGAGCTGAACTCTCAAGTGACTTGCAATATCCTTGTCAATGCAAAGTATGGGGTTTTTATTTCCTATATGATGTGTGATTTTTAACATTTGAAAATGCCCTCCCACAATTCCCAAGCTGAATTTATAACTATATATTCGTGGTGTGGTGAGCTGCATCTCTGAGATCTCAAATTTCCAAGTCCAAGAATGAGTAGATTATCCGGTGTTACTTTTTTTGTTTATTATCTTAAACATACATGTGTTGGAGCAAGATGGGCCACATACCGGGCCGCAAGATCTCGTAGACCACAGTCTCTGCTTTCCTGATGAAGGACTGCCCACTGTATTTAAAGATCACCAACTGGCATGCAGGAATCTGTGTGTGTTAAGTAGAGTCATTACTACGGTCCCTCCATTGGAGGCCCTTATCCTTTGCAGTGTGGGAGCTATGTTTTATACACCTACTCAGTAAGCTATATTGTTTTCTGAAAATAAAGTCCCAAAGCAAGAGCTTGTTTTAAAAAAACAAAAGAAGTGTGGTGTCATTTTAGCAGTTTTCACCCTAGACATGCAGGCATTATATTGGGCATTATGTCTTGGTGCGACAGTCACTGTGACCTGATGGACCTGTGGTGGATGGTCCGACTGGTGAATGGTTTCCACAGGTGGAGCCAACTGAATTTGCTGTAGTGTAAACCCAGCACCTTCTGTGCTTCTCGTTGGGGGAAAGGGGGACATTGCTATGGTGCAGTGCGTGCACAACCAATTTACAGTGGTGCTTTCACTACACCAAACTCTACATGTCCCTCATAGTCCTGATTTATTAATGGGATAACTAAGACTATAAAATCCAGAATGCAAAGGGAAAAAGCACTGGAATTGATGTGCTAGCCACAGGTGACCTAGAAAACTAAGCAGTACCTATTTTCTCCACTCTCCTCCTGCTCTTTTTCCACCTTTTCTCAAAGGCGTAGCTCCAGTTGAAGGTGCTGCATGAGCGAACCTTTCTTGATTCTTCCGCCTGTGTTTACAATGCTCCTAATCCCTCAGTCGCGGCTCGCATGACTCGCAGGTGGGGAGGCGGGTCGGGGTTGCGCGGGGGTTCATGCGGGGGGGGATTTAAAAAAAAAAAATCACCTTACCGGGTCCCGCGCCGCCTCCGCTCCTGGCCGGGTCCCGCAACTGCGTTTTCCTGCTGCTTTACTGCTCTCCTGCCTCCGGCAGAAACAGGAAGCAGGCATCCTCCCTCCCCTCCCCTAAGCCAATCACAACACTGCAATTGCAGTATTGTGATTGGTGTGGGCGGCGCCCAACCGGGCGCCTGTAGGGAGGCCATTTTCTCTATGTAGGCTGCAAGCAGCCTACATAGATAAAATCCAGAGTGCGCATGTCTGGTTTGGTCCGCCCCAGAAGGCCGCCTAAACAGTCAGGGTCCATAACATTGTGCAAGCCACTCCTCTTTGACCCACCCGCCCCCAACCAGGCATACCATTCTACTTTCTCGCAGCGCAAGAAGCAGAAACATAAAATGGTATTTAAAATACCATTTTATGTTTCTGCTTCTCGCACTGCGAGAAAGCAGTGGGGGACGTTCCTCTGCCCTAATGGAGGAGCCGCCCCTGTAATCCCCCCTTTTCAGTCTCACTGTCTACAATCATCAGATACCGCTGCCCAGTACAGGCTGCATATAAGAATTTGCTTGCACTCAAGGGCTATGAGAGAAGGTAGAGGAAGAGTTAGGTGTAGGAGCATGGACACAGGTTCTCTGTCCTGGACATGGCGTCTTTAGAAACAGCTAACAGGGTGCAGAGACGGTATCTAGACAGATAGGTAGCAGCTTCTTTCATCTTTTCTAAAGGGAGGTTGACCTTTGCATGCTACTGACCTGGAAGGAAGCATGCCAACGTCACTAGACGCCAGTAGTAAATTATAACAAGAGGTTAGGTTTGACATGTTCTTCTAAAAGGTGCAGCCCTGTAATTGGAAAATTAGAGATCAATTGTTGTAGTGAGTTTACAATCTCCCACATATTACAAATTCATATATCTGTATAAAACAATCCAGTAAGCTTGCCTGGCTCTGCTGAAATGTATGCATTTGTGCACCGTGTCTGTTTGTAGATACTTCCATTTATACTTTTTAATTACCAAACTGGATTTTTTATCACACATATTTTCATTTTTCACCCAAAAAGCAGAAAACTGATTTATCCACTGCACAAAACATTGTACATAAAAATACAGAATGTCCAGAACATCAGCCCGAATATCTGCAGAGGAGGATCCCATTTTCTTGCTCATATCTATAAAACACTTTTTTGGGGGTGTAAACATATTTTTTTCGTAGAAGAGTTTTTTTAATTCCATCTAAAAATGTTTGTGCAAAACCAAAACTGTAAACACTTTTTTATATTATGCATTCATATGGCATAAAAAGGTCGAGAGCAATAAGCGAACCGATATTTAAACCTAGACATGCCCTCTTCCAACATAGGGGCCGCTTCCGATTCGGGCCGGAAATCTCTCCGACCGAGCCGGACTCGGAGAGATTTCCGACCGAATCGGACTCTGGCAGCCTGAACGAACGAGTACGATGCGCAAGTATGCCATCGGACTCGAGTCGGTCGGACTCCCATTGAAGTCAATGGGAGCCGGTCGTACAACGCGTACGCGGGCTCCCATTGACTCAATGGGTGCGAGGCGGACAAGGGCGCCCTCTACAGCGGGTACGCGGCGAAGCGACTTGTGCCGTACACGCACAGGTAGGGGGGACCCATGGGTCCCCCCTGTGTGCAACTCGCGCAGCTACAGGGGGGTCTGACACGGACCCCCAAAGTACGTCTCCGACTGCTCTTTGGAGCCGGAGTGCGCGGCTCGGTCGGACTGCTCGCGGCGCGCATCGTACTCACCCGGCCGGGGAATGTCTCCATTGCGCGGTGCGAGTCAAGTCCGAGAGAGTCGGTCGGTGCGGTTCGACCCGGGAACGAGTCGGTCGGAGCAGTCGGGACGCCCGGACGAGTTGGTCGGCGAATTCGCATCGTACTCGCTCACCCGGACGCGTGTACGAATCAGTCGGGAAATAGGGCTCCGAATCGGATCCGGTTAAGCCGAATCCGATTCGGAGCCCTACCGGCCGAGATCGGAATCGGCCCCCCACTGTGTAGAGATGCCCATGGTAAAAGTGACCCCTCAAAAGTCAAATCCCTCCACACAGTAAGCCCAGCTGTTCTGAGTGGTATGGCTAACTTGTCTCTTAGACATTCTGGAGCCCCTGGCGAATCCCACAAGGGGGCTAAACTTGAAAAGTAATTCAGGCCCGTACATCGCTTAATCCTGGCCCACATTCGGGCCGCTGCCAAGAGAACTTTCAACCTGATCTTTTTGAAGTATTTTTGGTCACCATATTTAAAAAGGAACCCCTCCAGTGGCAACCCCACCCCCTCAATCATAGCAGAAAACATGACTCCCCTATCTGTGTTATCTGGGGATTTCAGGAGCATCCTGGAATATGATAGTTGAAAGGCCCAGGCATAGTACTGAAGATCCGGGAGGGTGAGACCCCCTTTCTCCCTCCTGCGCCTAAGCTTCTTCCATGCTATCCTCGTGGCCTTGTATGCCCAAGCAAATGAATTGATAGCTTGCTGTAGCTTATCAATTGCCTGCTTTTCAAAATGTAAGGGAATGGTGTTGAAGAGGAATGTAATTTTCGGTAATATGATCATTTTAATTAAGTTAATCCGGCCTAAAATGGTCAGTGGGAGATGGACCCAGGACTTCATAAGTTTCTGACAATCCTTAGAGATGTTAGTAAGATTAGTCCCAGCGATCTTGTCTATGTTCTGCACTATCCTGACTCCCAGATATCTCATCTCACTCTTCGTCTGATATTGTCACTCCGGCAAATTCCACGCCATGATCTCCGTCTTTTCTGCATTCACCTCATAGCCAGAGACCCGCCCAAAATCTTGTGCAAGTCTAATGACCTGAGGAAAAGACGTCTCTAATTCAGATGACAGAATCAAGACGTCATCCGCGTACAGGGCTACCTTCCTCTCCCACGCGCCAAACCTGAATGATGTAATACTCAGCTCATCCCTTAAACACTGAGCAAAAGGCTCGATATATAAATCAAAAAGAAGCGGAGAGAGTGGGCAGCCCTGTCTGGTACCTCTAGTGATTTTAAAAGGATTGGTCAGTTTTCCATTAACTAACAGTCTTGCCAGCGGATCTCGATATAAAAGCTGTATAGTACGGCAAAATTTATCTCCAAGGTTAAACTTTCCCATTACAACAGAGAGATATGTCCAGTTGACCCTATCGAAAGCCTTAGTGGCATCCAATGTCATTGCTGCCAGCGGTAGAGAAAAGGTAGAAGCCACATCTATAGCACCAATAAAATCGTGTGTGAGGTCGAATAAATTTCTACCTCTTATAAAACCTTTCTGATCTGAATGTAGGAGACCGCCTACTACTGTACCCAACCTATCTGCGAGAATCTTCGTAAAAACTTTATAATCTGTATTTAGGAGGGAAATGGGTCTATAAGACCCGCAGTTTGCCGGATTCTTTCTAGCTTTCAAAATTAATGAGATGGTAGCTTCCCCCCATGAAGCAGGAGGACTAGCCCCTTCCGATAATATGTTATTAAAAAGTGCAGTCATAATCGGGATTATGGCATCTTCCAAAGATCTATACAATTCCGCAGGAAGCCCATCAGGCCCTGCGGCCTTACCTCTCTTGCAAGCGGAGATGGCCTTCCTAACCTCATGCTCAGATATATCCATCTCCAAATTCTCTCGCTGAAGGGTATTTAGGGAGGCAAACAATTTTCCATCTAACCAGTCCATAGCACAGACTCTGTCTACTACTCTGTCTTCTTTATATAATTCCTGAAAAAAAAACTAGAAAAGCTTCTCCAATCTCCTCGTCTGTGGATACTGAAGAGGTGTTATCCTCACTATCTATTCGTTTTATTATATTTCGCATCCTATCGGACTTGGCTTTCCATGCTAATAGTTTGCTAGCTCCCTCTCCATATTCAAAATGGGCCATTTTGCTAGCCTCCCATTTTTTTGTGATCCTCAACTGAATGATGGTATCTAACTGATCTTTCAAGGTTTTTAATTCCGCAATATACTCTTGCCGCTTTTCAGGGACACTCTCTCTATTCAGACTCAACTCTATTTTCTTCATCTCAGACTCCATCTGGGCCACCTCTTCCCTATATTGTTTGTTCTTATAACATACCCTACTTGTGACCAAGCCTCTCAAGCAAGCCTTCCAAGCGTCCCATACTACTGAGATTTCGGCCGAACCAATATTAGTATCAAAGAAGCACTCCGTTTCTGAAAATAGATACTTTACTTCAAGGTCATCTAGAAGTAATGAACGATCAAACGTCCATACCCTTGATTGATCCTTTCCTATTAAGCCCAAATCCAACCAAACAGCTGCATGGTCCGACAGGTGAGGAGTCAGATATCCGATGTTCTTAATCTTACCCCTTAGATCATGGCTCACTAAAAAATAGTCAATCCTTGACTTATGTCTATACTTGTTGTTGTAAAAGGAGACACCTAACTGAGAGCCTGACCTTTCCCTCCAGGCATCACATAGTCCCGACTGTGCCATCATTGTTTGCAGATACACCCGAGACTTGGACAACACATTTGCTCTACTACTTGGAGATTTGTCAAGTAAGGGGTCTAAAACTATATTAAAATCGCCAGCCATGATAATTAGTTCTGGAAAATCGAGCAAATTTGAAAAAATAGTTTTCAGGGCAGAAGGGTCATCTTGATTCGGTCCATAGTAACCAACCACCGTTGTGAGGAAACCTTGAATGGACAATTCAGCAATAACCCACCTGCCACCTGGGTCTACCATTGTTTTTAGAACACGTACATTGGCTTTTTTTTCACCAGGATAACTACACCTCTAATATTAGCGCTCTGATTAGTACCAATAGCGTGTTCCACCCACTTTACTTTGCTAAAGATTCCAACCAACTCCTCTTTTAGGAGATGCGTTTCCTCCAGGATGATAACCTGTGCCGGAGAGTCTCTAAGATATTGCAACATTTTTGCCCTCCTACTTTTAACTCGCAACCCATTGACATTCCAAGATAAAAACTGTATCAAGATCATGGCGGTTCAAGCAACAGAACTTCTAATATACCGGAGTACCAAACCCGGGCCCAACATAGCAACAGTGCATACACCAACCTAAAAGGCGAATGAAGATTTTTTTTTTTCCGTTTTTTACCCTTATGCTCCCCACCCCATGCACCCCCTTCAAGCCTCCCCTCCTTGCCCCACCCCTGGAGAACCCTACCCCCATTTACCTGGACTACTAGTCCAGTTTCTGCCTGCCGGGGCAACCTACACCCATCCTTCATTACATTACATATAAGAACTGAAAACTAAGGCTCAGAGAAGAGAACACTCCATTTCTAATCCCCTATAAGGCTATAAGGCTAGTTGTACAAGAAGTGTCTCCCTCGTCTTTAAGATAAACCCAGTCATGATTTTTTTAATTATTTTTTTCAAATCTAATTAACGTGAAGGAAGCCGATAGGTATATAGGAATCTCTTAAACATTTTCACTCAGCTATTTAGTGACTGTAGCTCTACCCAGGCTTTCAAGAAGCTCTTCTGCCTCCTGCACTGTCTTAAGGTTGTACATCCTATTGTTATGCATGACTTTCAGAAGTGCAGGGAACTTCAACTGGGCAACCGCACCGAGTCTCTTGAAAACATCGATTTTCCTGCCCAACTCCCACTGTCTGTCCAAGGTTGTTCGGGCCAGATCAGAATGAATTTCATAAGCAAAATCTCTAGGCTTCAAGGATCTTTGCTTTAGGGCACAATTAAGGATCTTCTCCTTCAGAGAGAACGTAAGGAAGTTTATAAGGATTTTCCTCGGTTTTGTCCGGTTAGGGTGTTTCCGGAAAGGGTCCCTGTGGATCCTCTGTATGTCTTTCTTCAAATCCTCAACCGATTCCTCGATCTGAATAGACTCTTTTATAAGGGTAGCGATGTAGGACTTAATATCTTCCCCTTCACTCCCCTCCGGGACATTTAAGAGACGTAAATTGTTCCTCCGTGAGTAATTTTCTAACATCTCAAGTCTGTCCCGAAGCATTACTTCCTCTTTCTTAAGGAGTGTTATCTCTGTTGTAGCCACTCCTAACTCTTCTCTAATTTCTCCTACAGAGTTTTCCAACACCTCTGTCCTAGAGTTCAGGAGATCAATTTTCTTATCCAGCGTCTCGCAGAAGAGCCGAATCTCACCTTGGTTTGCCTCGGAGACTGAAAAGCCTCTCTTTATATCCACCGCTAAGGAGGAAAAAAGAGCTTCCAGGGAGGCCACTGAGGAACCACCAATCTCCTGCTGATCCACAGATTTTTGGACTTCTGCACCTTCTGTGCTATAATTATCTGACCTAGCTGGAGCCTCGGCATTTACACTATGTGGAAGAGTCTTATTTAAGTCCGAAACCATATTTACAGTTGTTAAGGCCATCGGAGCTGTCAATGCTGCTGCAGTGGCTACTACAGTATCCGTTGCTACCGTTTCTTGGGAGATCTGCCCAGCTCTATACGAGCTACCTGCCGCTTCCATTCCTTCCAGAATTAGGGGTAGCTCCGACTGCCCTTTCGAGCGTCTTCTAAGTGCCTCTCCTTGTTCGATTATATCTAACACTAGTGGCTGCACCTTAAAATAAGACCGCAGAGAAGGAGTAATCTTGGTTCTTGAATCTAGAAGTTGTTTTTTTGCTCTCCTCGCTTTGACAGTCCTACCTTTTACTTCACAGTATTGAAATGTAGAGATGCTATCTCTATCCAAAGATGTACTCTCCTTCACCTCCTTTTCCTGAGATGTGTTACCACTACCAATCTCATTACAGCCAACACCACTTTTTCTCCCCCCCCCTGGAAGGTTTTGTTACTCTTGGCCTTTGCAGTCCCCCGCACCCCACTACCACGCCCTTTACTCCTCTTATTGCCAGATGTTATGGGCACGGTATTAGGACTGCAATTGCCGGTGGTACTTATGGGGTTCTTACTCCCCCCCTGACCCTCCAATGTCTGAGCAGGTGTTGTTAAATGTGGTGGCTGCAAGGAAGTGAACACGAGCCTCCCCCCCTCCGTGGTCAGTGCAGCAGGAACTGGAGCAGTGTTAACCTGAAATCCTCCCCCTTGCCCCCACTGCATCTCACCTCGCGACGATGAACGCTGTTTCAGCTCTCCTAGATGCTGTATCTGAAGTGAACCCTCCGGAGTTTGCAGCGCGCTGGGCTGTTCCGACAGAGAAAGTCGTCCTGTGCTGCCTCTGCCCGTGCCGGCCCGGAGGAGCCCGCGAGCCGCTGCTCTGTGCCCCCTCCTCAGCTCCAGGGCGGCGGCAGACCAGGCAGGAGAGGCAAGTCTGAAGTTACTCGACTATCGGGAACTGGAAAGCATCATCGCCTCCAAGGAAAGCCCTCAGCCACCAAGGTCATCCTCCGTATTTGCAGGCTGGCTGTCCACCGGAGCCTGAGCGCCTACAAGAAGATCTCCAGATGCACCGCTATTTTGAAATTTGTAAATAGACTCCAACACCGCGAGACCAGGTCGATCTGGACTTCACAGCCGAGGCGGACCAAAGCTTCCTGACCGTGGGGTCCAGAGCTCCAGTACCGCCCAGCAGATGGCCTGAAGAGACTCATTGGTGCTGTGTATTGTTGTTTGTTTTCTTTGTAGGTTGGACTTTTGTTTGTTTCTTTTTATTAGAGTTTGGGAGGGATGTAGTGTCCTGCTGGACACATTCTAGTGTTCCACCTCTGTTTGCACCCCACACTGCACACCCACCCATCACAGGCGTCACCGGTCAGGTGACCCTGCTAATAAAAGGGGCCGGGCACACGTGCCCTGGGCCAATTCCCAGTACCCTACTACTGTGTCGGTGTGCCTCATTTGCAAGTATGTGGGCCTAGCGCCCAACAACTCTACATATTGAAACCGTTCCAAAGACACTGAAATGTAATGAATCGGAACCGGAACTGCAACCGCACATAGAATCTGATAAAGTGTCTGTGCTTATGGATAAATGAAAACAAAGACTCAAGAATGGCACAATTACAACTACTACATCTAAACAAAAACTCATATCTGAAAAAGTTAAATCATAGACAACACGGAGGTGAGGAGTGTCACCCATAATAGAATGGTCACGGAGACACTGTTGCCTAGGGGAATGTATACCACAACCCCAACAGTACGATATTAAACCATCCTGGCGTATTCAAAGAATCCTTCCTAATTAAAAAGAATACAAGAAGCCCACAAAATATATCGAGTTACTAGCTACACCAGTTAATGGAATATGTCATGTTGAAAAAGTCTTTTAATCTGAGAAGTCATTGGTTAAATGGCCTGACTGCGATATTACAATGTGGCAATTTATATGCCAGATGAACAGACTTGTTTCCAGTGGTAGTCTTTGAAGACATTCTGCTGGTAAGTGATTCATGCAGAGAGACTGCACCGGTACTTTTTGGCTTCTTGATTGGATTCAACACTATTGACTATACAGCTTGACCAGATTCCTTGCTTCAGTAGCAAGAATTGTGACTTCATTGAATTGGGAAATTCAGTCTCTAAAACCCTCATCTGAGAACTCGGTTCTGAGTTCTGTGCATACACTGATCACACCCAGATCCTGCTCCATTTAGGTCAAGTTATGGTTTGTACAGAAGCTCATTTTAAATAATATCTGATTACCATTATTCTTTGGGTGGGAGAATAATTTCAAAAACTCTTATCTGTAGTTCTGAATTCTACTTGCTAGATTCATATACATATGCCATAATTATGTTATTTATTATTTACACCTGCAGATGACCTATCTACTTTGGCGAGTAAAAATGCCATTGGCGTGCATAGGTGATGCGTATTTACAAAGATGTCAACAATGGCACCTTCAATATTGAGAGTACTTGACTGCTGATGAGCTCTCCTGACAGAGTTCATATTCAAACTATATTGCTCCAGTTATAATTATAGGATGGGCTAAATAATTCGACCTTCTTTAAATGTTAGCAGGACGAACCTGTCGAAATTTAAGTGAGAGAAAACATACAGTATTTACCATGCCATGAAGGTTTTGGTACATAAAACATCAAAATGTGCATGTCATTCCCCATGAACTCGTAATATAGCCTGCTATTAAAGGCCCGCTCCCGCGTAAAAGGCCTGAGCCGAAGGCGAGGGACTTTACCAAGGGACCGGGACTTTAATAGCCGGTATAGCCCTGCTACGAAGGGCTATAAGGCTATTAGAACATTCTGCCACTAGAGGGCAGAATGTTCTAACAAATAAAACAAAGGCCTCTCGAAGCTCGAGGGGATTTAAATCCCCTCGAGCTTCGAGAGGCCTTTGTAAAACATTGGAATGTTGCTCTGCGGGCCTTTACCAGCCCGTAGAAGCATGGAGCACTCCATTCTCTACAATGGAGCTCCCAACATTCCAATGTTCTAATAAGTGTTATTTATCGCACCCAATAAATAACGTATCCCATAGTATCATTATTTATCAGGGGTGATGAGTAACACCTTAGCTTGTAATCAGGCACTTAGCTTACTTAGATTTATTTCAAGTTGTAGCAAGCCCAGGCATTTTATGTTAATGATTTGGTTTATTTATTTGTAACCATTTTTTTCACACCGCTCAAAGCACTCATTTTATAGGATAATTTGAATATGTATCAGTTTCAATCGTTGCTGAATAAAAGGAACATGTGAAATGCAAGAATAAATGGTGAACGTGCATCAGGTACATTAAATGTAAGTACATCTCACATGTGTTTTCCACTTGGTTGGGCAAAAGTGTGCATTTTCCCGAGGAGTTTCTGGTCACTAATCATTGACATGGAATGGTAGCTCCCATTCACTTGTTGGGTAGTCTTTATAGGATTCACCACCTTACCACCTTTCCCAAGTCCATGCCCGACTAGCTACTCCAGTCCAAGTTTTTTCTTTGTATTCTAGGACTTGTAGTCTGTTTTTTTTTCAAATTTAAAACTAGGACTACTAGCCCCAAAGTTCAAGAAAGAGGTGCAGCTCATCACACTTGGCAACTTGGCAGCTGTGGGCATAGCACTCTCAAATGGCTGCAAGAGTTGTGGACGCTTTATAAAACTCTCAAAACGCTATATAAATAAACATGTGGCCACTTAAAACTAAATAAAATGGAGAACATTTATTAAAAAGAATTTACTGGTCAATTGTTTGAAGGCTGCGTTTAGAAGAGGTGGAATGCATGTTAAAAGGTACTGTAAAAATATAGTTAATTTAAATAAATACTCCATTTTCCATCAACTGTAAACATGTGTAATGTAGGCTACACTTATACTGCACATCCGTAGGGTAATGGTATTTGGTGTAGGTCACCACTGTACATTAACAGTACACAGATATACCTGGATATTTCGAAGTGTATACTGGATGTATGAGTTGCAAGCGGATGTGTGCAACAAGTTATTGAAGAGCAGATTCCAGTAACCCCTTAACCACGTTCTGAGGATTCACTGCAGCCATCAGGCAACGCATACAAATAGTTAGATTAGGTAGAGCAGTAAAGTAGATTGTTGTTTCCATTTGTATGTTTTGATGAATACAGATGGTCTTTCAATGATACGTTCTGGAAAGCTATTCTCTGTTTGTGTGCGCTTGGGTTAGTGTTTGGCAGCAGTTATCTGCTAGAACATCCAGATGGTTATTGTTCAATAGCCAATTATCTCATTGAGGTTTTGTACTAACAGCTATTATTGATATATGTTTTTATGTAGAGCTATAGTAACCAAAAAACAGAAATGGGTAAATGCTAATTGTTATGTAAAATCAAGCAAAAGAATCGGTTCAGCTTATTGCTCTCGACCTTTTTATGCCATATGAATGCATAATATAAAAAAAGTGTTTACAGTTCTGGTTTTGCACAAACATTTTTAGATGGAATTAAAGAAACTCTTCTACGAAAAAAATATGTTTACACCCCCAAAAAAAGTGTTTTATAGATATGAGCAAGAAAATGGGATCCTCCTCTGCAGATATTCGGGCTGATGTTCTGGACATTCTGTATTTTTATGTACAATGTTTTGTGGAGTGGATAAATCAGTTTTCTGCTTTTTGGGTGAAAAATAAAAATATGTGTGATAAAAAATCCAGTTTGGTAATTAAAAAGTATAAATGGAAGAAAGATCACAAAGCATAAAAAACACACAAAGAATAACTAAATTAATGTCTTTGTTCTTTTTGATACGCTCTAGTTCTGGCAGGTACCTACAAACAGACACGGTGCACAAATGCATACATTTCAGCAGAGCCAGGCAAGCTTACTGGATTGTTTTATACAGATATATGAGTTTGTAATATGTGGGAGATTGTAAACTCACTACAACAATTGATCTCTAATTTTCCAATTACAGGGCTGCACCTTTTAGAAGAACATGTCGAACCTAACCTCTTGTTATAATTTACTACTGGCGTCTAGTGACGTTGGCATGCTTCCTTCCAGGTCAGTAGCATGCAAAGGTCAACCTCCCTTTAGAAAAGATGAAAGAAGCTGCTACCTATCTGTCTAGATACCGTCTCTGCACCCTGTTAGCTGTTTCTAAAGACGCCATGTCCAGGACAGAGAGACTGTGTCCATGCTCCTACACCTAACTCTTCCTCTACCTTCTCTCATAGCCCTTGAGTGCAAGCAAGTTCTTATATGCAGCCTGTACTGGGCAGCGGTATCTGATGATTGTACACAGTGAGACTGAAAAGGAGGGATTACAGGGGTGGCTCCTCCATTAGGGCAGAGGAGCGTCCCCCACTGCTTTCTCGCAGTGCGAGAAGCAGAAACATAAAATGGTATTTTAAATACCATTTTATGTTTCTGTTTCTTGCGCTGAGAGAAAGCAGAATGGTATGCCTGGTTGGGGGCGGGCGGGTCAAAGAGGAGTGGCTTGCCCAATGTTATGGGCCCTGACTGTTTAGGCGGCCTTCTGGGGCGGGCCAAACCAGTCATGCGCACTCTGGATTTTCTCTTTGTAGGCTGCATGCAGCCTACATAGAGAAAATGGCCTCCCTACAGGCGCCCGGTTGGGCGCCGCCCGCACCAATCACAAAGCTGCAATTGCAGCGTTGTGATTGGCTTAGGGGAGGGGAGGGAGGGTGCCTGCTTCCTGTTTCTGCCGGAGGCAGGAGAGCAGTAAAGCAGCAGGAAAACGCAGTTGCGGGACCCGGCCAGGAGCGGAGGCGGCGCCGGACCCGGTAAGGTGAATTTTTTTTTTTAAATCCCCCACCGCATGAACCCCCGCGCAACCCCGACCCGCCTTCCCACCTGCGAGTCATGCGAGCCACGACTGAGGGATTAGGAGCTTTGTAAACACAGGCGGAAGAATCAAGAAAGGTTCGCTCATGCAGCACCTTCAACTGGAGCTACGTCTTTGAGAAAAGGTGGAAAAAGAGCAGGAGGAGAGTGGAGAAAATAGGTACTGCTTAGTTTTCTAGGTCACCTGTGGCTAGCACATCAATTCCAATGCTTTTTCCCTTTGCATTCTGGATTTTATAGTCTTAGTTATCCCATTAATAGTTTGAATATGAACTCTGCCAGGAGAGCTCATCAGCAGTCAAGTACTCTCAATCTTGAAGGTGCCATTGTTGACATCTTTGTAAATACGCATCACCTATGCACTCCAATGGCATTTTTACTCGCCAAAGTAGATAGGTCATCTGCAGGTGTAAATAATAAATAACATAATTATGGCATATGTATATGAATCTAGCAAGTAGAATTCAGAACTACAGATAAGAGTTTTCGAAATTATTCTCCCACCCAAAGAATAATAGTAATCAGATATTATTTAAAATGAGCTTCTGTACAAACCATAACTTGACCTAAATGGAGCAGGATCTGGGTGTGATCAGTGTATGCACAGAACTCAGAACCGAGTTCTCAGATGAGGGTTTTAGAGACTGAATTTCCCAATTCAATGAAGTCACAATTCTTGCTACTGAAGCAAGGAATCTGGTCAAGCTGTATAGTCAATAGTGTTGAATCCAATCAAGAAGCCAAAAAGTACTGGTGCAGTCTCTCTGCATGAATCACTTACCAGCAGAATGTCTTCAAAGACTACCACTGGAAACAAGTCTGTTCATCTGGCATATAAATTGCCACATTGTAATATCGCAGTCAGGCCCTTTAACCAATGACTTCTCAGATTAAAAGGCTTTTTCAACATGACATATTGCATTAACTGGTGTAGCTAGTAACTCGATATATTTTGTGGGCTTCTTGTATTCTTTTTAATTAGGATGGATTCTTTGAATACGCCAGGATGGTTTAATATCGTACTGTTGGGGTTGTGGTATACATTCCCCTAGGCAACAGTGTCTCCGTGACCATTCTATTATGGGTGACACTCCTCACCTCCGTGTTGTCTATGATTTAACTTTTTCAGATATGAGTTTTTGTTTAGATGTAGTAGTTGTAATTGTGCCATTCTTGAGTCTTTGTTTTCATTTATCCATAAGCACAGACACTTTATCAGATTCTATGTGCGGTTGCAGTTCCGGTTCCAATTCATTACATTTCAGTGTCTTTGGAACGGTTTCAATATGTAGAGTTGTTGGGCGCTAGGCCCACATACTTGCAAATGAGGCACACCGACACAGTAATAGAGTAGTGGGAATTGGCCCAGGGCACGTGTGCCCGGCCCCTTTTATTAGCAGGGTCACCTGACCGGTGACTCCTGTGATGGGTGGGTGTGCAGTGTGGGGTGCAAACAGAGGTGGAACACTAGAATGTGTCCAGCAGGACACTACATCCCTCCCAAATTCTAATAAAAAGAAACAAACAAAAGTCCAACCTACAAAGAAAACAAACAACAATACACAGCACCAATGAGTCTCTTCAGGCCATCTGCTGGGCGGTACTGGAGCTCTGGACCCCACGGTCAGGAAGCTTTGGTCCGCCTCGGCTATGAAGTCCAGATCGACCTGGTCTCGCGGTGTTGGAGTCTATTTACAAATTTCAAAATAGCGGTGCATCTGGAGATCTTCTTGTAGGCGCTCAGGCTCCGGTGGACAGCCAGCCTGCAAATACGGAGGATCACCTTGGTGGCTGAGGGCTTTCCTTGGAGGCGATGATGCTTTCCAGTTCCCGATAGTCGAGTAACTTCAGACTTGCCTCTCCTGCCTGGACTCCCCTCTCACTGGAGTTTCCTGGAGGGCCTTCCTGCCGGGCTGCCATGGGACTGTGTGGACTGTGCAGGCTTTGTGTAGGCCGCGCGAAGGCGTCGCTGAGGAACTGCGAACAAGACCAGAGCCAGATCACTCATGTAGCTGCAGAGAGTGGTGCCTCAGTCTGTGTGCTCTTGCCATCAGGACTGGGGTTCTATGCCTTCCTCAGATGGCCTTTGGGTAACCAGTCTCCATCTGCCACCTCCATGATTCCCGGTGCCTGTCGTGGAGCTGCTGCCAACGCATCTCTCCGATTTGGATTCCCCTCTCACAGGAACTCCATTGAGGCCCTTGCCCCTGGATTGCCACGTGACTGAGTGGGCTGTGCGGGCCTTTCGTAGGCCGCGCTGAGGGGTAGCTGCAGAACTACCAACAGGGCCACGGCCAAGCCGCGTGTAACTCCAAGGGTGGATAGTCCAATGGTCAGGTATGCTCTTCTTCGGCCGGCTTCAGGTTTATGGGGGCACACAGATGGTTCCTGGGTGGCTAACCTTGTTGAACTCCGGATGTCTCGAGTGTTTGGATCCACTCTGGTGGTGCGATGCTCCACAGATGTTCTTGGTGATGATGCACCTGTATGACGGATACGATAATTTTCTTTCGGTTGGGCAATAGGCAGCGATCTCTTGCTTACGGTGACCTCGTGAAGTGAGGAGGACTGGAGGGACTTTGTGCCCACTTACGGTTGTCTTCTGGCAGGTGTACTTGCTAGATGTGGTGCCATCGATGTCAAGCAGCCAGTGACAGGTGAGTGGACGGTCTCACTGTGAAGCGTGGGGCCTTAATGCAGATCGCGCTAGCTAGCAGCTTACGGTTCGTCCTCCCTCAAAGCTGTCTCCAGCGACGTCTCTGCACCCCGTGGCTGGCTTGTGCTGATGATCACCTTCTCCAGTGCTGGCACGAGTCCTCTGTCCTGTCGCTCTTCTCCTTTCCTTCTTGCTCGCCTTTGGTGGTTGTTTGCCCTGCGGCGTCGTGCCACTCTCCTTTCCTTCTTCATGGAGTGGCGTCATGCCATGCTCTTCTCCTTCTTCCGACCAGGTTCGTCACTCGGATGTTGCGTCCTGTCACATGTCTCATGTTTGCGCCACATGGACATCTCGCTGGTCGTGTCCAGTTCTTGGAACGATCTTTACTTTGCTGCTGACCTGTCGCAGGTCTCTCCTGTTGGTAGGACGTGCTTCTTCTCCTTGAGGACCTCTTGCAGTCCCCATCCCCTCCTCTGGGATTTTTGCGGTTCTCCTCTGCCAGGATGGCAGGTTACCTCTTCGCTTGAGGATGTGGTGCTTGCGCCTTGAGCCTGCGCCGTCATGGCGCCTGCTCCTGCCTCCGTTCGGGCATACTTGGTGGAGTCGGTCACTTTGTGTGACGTGCTCCTTGCTTGCGATGCGATGTAGTATCCGGCCACGTGTTGAATGTTGTCAGAGCACATGTTGCGGTGGCAGCTTGCCAGGTGGAGTGTGCGACTCTCATCTTGCCTGTCTTGGGTCACTCGCGACTGCACCTTGAGGCAGTGTAAGGGAGGACACTCTGTGCCGTCTTCAGTCCACTGCAGTGCTTCACTGGAACAGTGGAGACATGGAGGCTCTCCTTGCTGCCTTCAGAATTTTTCTTCTCTGTGGAGAGGTCTTTCTCTCCTGGGCGCCTGCCCTTGCTGTCAGGTCCGCTGGTGCGGCCTTCTGCGCACCTCTGGCTTTGCGCGCTCTGTCCACTTCGTGGGCGCCCTCTTCTGGCACTTGCGTGCTCATTCTTCTGTCTTGCGGTGGTGGCTATTCACCACTTGGGGCCTGTGGCGCTATCTCCCCTCTTGTGGTGGCATCAGACAGCCACTGGGGTTTGCACAGTGGTCACTTGTCTCCTCTGGGACTTTTCCTCTTCTCTCAGGCTGACACTCAGTGGGCCTATGGTGGGGAAAACAGATCTCTAGCTGCAGGCTGCGGCAGCAGTGCTTGCTGGCTCTAGCTGTCTGTGTTGAAGCGTCTTTACTTCCTCGGGGGACCGGGGCAGCCTTGCTGACATTACGTGCTGTGGTGCTCCTCACAGGCACTGCAACCTGCAATTCAGTAGCTCATGCTGCTTTATTCCTCTTCCCTGTTGTTAGGCACTACCTTTCTTTATGCTCTGCTGCGTGGGGCTTCTTGGGGCTCTTTGCTGGGGGTTTGCAGTCTCTTCACTTCAGCCCACTAGGCAGTCCACAGGAGGCATGCTGTGCTCTCTTCTGCCAGTATTTTGGCTGTGGCTGCTGGGGGTTTAAAATCTTGGCATTTACTGTACTCTTGGCAGCTTAGTTATTGTAGATCCTTGGAGCACAGGGCAATGCAGGCTCTTTCCTTTGGGTGCTTTCCCCTCTGTCACCTAGCAGCCTCACATGCAGGCTGTCCTGCAGGGCTGTCTCACTGGTTTACTGTTTCTGGGCCAAGGACAGCCGGTGTGTTACGAAGCACACTACTTCCTCAGTGCTGCCGGCCGTTACTTTGGAAATAGCCCATTGTATTGCTGATCGGTACCTTCAAATGGCCACTAGGTGGCACTGTAGCACTTTTCACAGGCTCCGGCAGTCTTTTCTCCAACTGTGAGCCTCGACCTTTGCTGGCAAAACCGGTGGTGGGCTTGTGTCCCACTGGGGAGTCTGCTCTAGTACCACTGCCAATGATAAATATCAACAAGATTACAACATTAGGGGGGGCGTGGTCTGCAGCCGACGAACATGGCTGCAGCCTAGAGGAGCTCCGGACCTCTGCCAGGTTCCCCCGACCATCCGCCTCAGTTATCCGTGCCCAAACTATGGGGCCGATTCCGATCTGGGTCGGAAAGCACTCTGACCGAGCCGGATCCGGAGAGATTTCCGTCCGAGCCGGACTCCCCCCAGTCCGACTGAGCGAATACAATGCAGCCGTATGCTGCCCGACTCGATTTGGTCGGACTCCCATTGAAGTCAATGGGAGCCGGTCGTACAACGCGTACACGGGCTCCCATTGACTGAATGGGCACGTCGCAAACAGGGGGGCCCCCTACAGTGGGTACGCGTCGGTGCAACTCGCACCGTACATGCATGTGTCCCCCCTGTGTTCGACTCGTGCGGCTATGCGTGCAGGGGGGGTCTGACATGGACCCCCCAAGTCTGGCTCCGGGTGCTTTTGCGAGCCGGACGCTCCGACTCGATCCGGCCGTCTGACGCGTGCATCGTACTCGCTCGGTCGGGAAACGTCTCCATTGCGTGGTGCGAGCCGTGTCCGTATGAGTCGGTCGGAGCGGTTCGGAGCCGGGAACGAGTCGGTCGGCGATTTTGCGTGCGCTCGCATCGTACTTGCTCGCTGGGACGACTGTACGAATCGGTTGGAAAAAAGGCCTCCGAATCGGATCCGGTAAAGCCGAATCCGATTCGGAGCCCTACCGGCCGAGATCGGAATCGGCCCCTATGTTTCTGTGTCGTCCCACACCCCGTGAGTAAGACCGGCACCCCTCGGTCCGGATGAATTACACTGCGGCTACCGAGGCTCTGAGAACAATCGTGCTGCAAAACAGAGGCCTACCTGCTATGCTGTGACCGGGGCCTCGAGTGATCGGACGACCCGCCGGGTGAGCGCCGGAATCTCTTTATGGGTCAGGAATCGTGCCGGCCGAGCTACCACGCTGGGAACTGTCATCGTCTAACGGGCTTGATCTGCTGAAATTTCCGCGCCCCGTCGAACCCCCTGGGCGCCGATACCTTTCCTCCGGGCTGCGGCCTCGCTCTGGTGATGGGGGGCGCTGCTCCGAAGAGGCGCGCATTGATCTGCCAACGGGCGAGACTCAGCGGTTGCGGAGACCACGCAGGGCGCACTGACACTGATCCGCACCGTGCTGCGATTGGAGCCGCCTCGCCCCTTCATGTTCTGGCCTCCCTGCATCTGCCCCTCCGCCAGTGGTGGTTAATCCTGCTTGCGCCGATCCTCTGGAGCCCGCGGGATTGCCTGGGGCGATAATCAGCGGCTTTCCCTGCGGTGCGGGCAGGGGCTCAAGGGCACACGCCCGTAGCCCTATACAGCGGCCCCCTCCTGCACTGCACATGCAGTTCTGCCCAATGCGCTAGACCTACGGGCGGTGAGTAACCCCGCAGAACAGGAGTACGCTTTATCAAGGAGAGGGGGCTGGGAACACATCATCGCAGTAGCCCCCGGTGTGAACATCTTCCTGGTCTCTGCCCCAGCCCGGAGGACACCGCGTGCAGGCATTGTTTGATGGAATTGGTGGGGCACCTGCGACTATAGGCACTGCCCACTGGAGTGCAATCTCGGTGAAACATCATGCGGTGCGCAGCCCCGGTGGTTGGAAACCCGAAAGGCCGCGTGCGTAGACCTCACGCACAGGCAGACAGCGGTGAGTACTGCCGCCTCGGCTGTCACCTTCGCGCACCAGCTGCAGGCCCCTGTGTTCATGGGTGGACGGGGCCAACGTGTCGTGGCACTACCTAAACTGGACAAGTACGCCTACAGCAAGGCACGCCAGGAGCTACCGGACCAGGCGACAACTCCTGCCGGGGAAAACACCAAAACTGCTAGTAAGGAAATCACGCTCCAAGATATAATGGCCTCACTGACGAAGATTCATACCTCCTTGGAGTCCAAGATTGCCACGGTAGCCACCGAAATCTCGTTAATCAGAGATGATTTCCGGAAACTGAACACGAGGGTGAAAGAGGTTGAAACAACGACGGTCGCTCTTGGAGAAGACACGGCAACCCTCAAGCGACAGGTGCTGCGTCTGGAGTCGGAGCACAAATTTATGGCGGCAAAGCTGGACGATTACGAAGGCCACTCACGGTGCAACAACGTACGTATCATAGGAGTGCCGGAGGGAACAGGGGGACCAGCCATGGGCCTGTTTGTAGAAGACTTAATTCAGAACCACCTCCAGCCTAGAGGACTCTCTAACTATTTTTCAGTCGAAAGGGCTCATCGTGTTCCTGGCGGCAGGCCCAAGCCGGGAGCACCTCCCAGGCCCATACTAGCTCGTATTTTTAATTTCCGAGATCTCATCCTGCAGGCGGCCAGGGTGGCCCCCCCTGTCAAATATTAACACAGTACTATTAAATTCAGGCAAGACGGAGGTCATCCTTTTTGGGAATTACGCCAATTTTTGGACCCCTAATCTGTGGCCAATAACACTAGGTACCCTTCCCACACCGTCAAGGAAGGTAAAAAACTTAGGCATCATGATAGATGACAAGCTCAATTTTAGAGATCAGATCAATTCAATGTCATCTGCCACCTTCCATGTACTGAGGATGATCCTAAAAATTCTCCCCTTTTTACCGGCTGACAGCCAGCGAACAGTGGTCACAGCGCTCGTCCTGTCTAGGCTCGATTATTGTAATGGCCTCTATCTGAGCTTACAGGAACGCTTTATGAACAAACTCCAAATGCTGCAAAACTCAGCAGCAAGGCTGCTGTCAGGCACACCCAAATTTGCGTCCATCTCCAAGGAAATTAGTAAACTCCACTGGTTGCCAGTCAGGAAACGGGTGTGCTTTAAAGCCTTGTGTATAGTGTTCAAGGCTCTTCAAGGCATAGGCCCTGAGTTTCTGAAACAGAACATTCAATGGTACTGGCCTAAAAGGACCCTGCGCCCCATGGAAGCCAAGCTGGTTACTGTACCACTTATAAGAAAAGCCTCCTGGGGCGGAAGAAGCTTTGTCGTGCGGGCCACAAAAGCTTGGAATGACCTTCCGTTCCACCTGAGAAATAGCACAGACCTCCTGACTTTTAGGAAGAGTCTTAAGACCTGGCTTTTTAACCTGTAATAACAGTTCACCGTCTCTTTACTTAGGGATAATAACCAGCGCCAGGACACCTCTGGGTAATCGCTGCGCTAAATAAGTTCCCTTTAACATAACATAACATAACATAACATAACATAACATTTCTTTCTTTCCAGATTATACGGCCACGGTTGCCAGACAAAGACGCACCTTTTTGGCAGTGAAGAAAGAACTTCAAGCCAGTGAGATCAAATACTCCATGATGTTCCCCTCGAAGTTAAGAGTCGTAGCAAATGGGAAAACATGGTTCTTCACCACCCCTGAGGATGCACATGACTGGCTCGAGGGCTGGCAACGAGCCGCGACCTCCGGTGGGATGAGCCACGACCGTTGCCGACAACCAGGATGCACTGCCACAGCTGAGCGAAGGGACACAACCTCGAAGATCGAAGACCAAAGACCAAAGAGAAGCAACCTCCCTCTGGAGGGACACCCTCTTGATCTTGAACCACTCCACACGACTTGCAACCATGACACGCCCAAGCGACTCAGGGCGACCGTGCACTGCGAACTATGGAACAGTGCGACCTTAGGGCTGCTTGGGCGCGGACAGGGGCTCTGTCGCTCCGCCTAGAGACACCCTCGAGTGGACCCTTTATGATGGCTGAGAGACATTGAGGGACCGATGCTCGCCTCCGAAGACTCCTGGACAACAGCTCAGATAACGTATATAATGTTGGGGTTAACTGGGGGAGGCAACCGGGGTAATCTCACCCCTCCTACGAAGTTACTGGGAAATGGGTTCAAGGCACTCTGCAAAGCTGGGGAGGCAGGAAGTTCTCACACCGTCATGCAGGGAGGCAGGGAGGGGGGTGGGACGAACGTTTTACTGTAGTTTTTTCAGTTTGTTGTTTCTTTGTTCAAAGTTAAGGGTTATGGTGCACCCTTACAACATTTGTGCCCGACTGCTGTTCCGCATACAACACAGGTACTCTTCCCCTACAGACCCCAGTATCACATACGATCACCCACCCTAATATGTCAGTTCCTCTATCGCAGCACCCGCTACACCTTCCCTTGATCTCCTGGAATGTCAACGGCCTTGGCGACAAGGTGAAGAGGGGA
The DNA here is from genome assembly GCA_963921515.1 of Calotriton arnoldi. Classification (NCBI taxonomy): domain Eukaryota; kingdom Metazoa; phylum Chordata; class Amphibia; order Caudata; family Salamandridae; genus Calotriton; species Calotriton arnoldi. Next base: position 3,854 of record CAWUFW010007654.1, on the reverse strand, counting down.
CTGGTATTACAATACCTTAAGCGTAAGGCGCCATCATTGGTCCTTCTCCAGGAAACCCACTTAGTAGGGACGACCTGTAAGGCCCTAGAAAGGTGGGGTTTTAAATTGATAGTCCACTCAAAATTCTCCTCTGGCCCCCTCGGGGTTGGGATCCTGATTAAAAAACAATGCCCACTGATCATCAAGCACACGTACACAGACGATCAGGGCCGCTTTGCGGCCATGTCATGTCAATGGGAGGGTCGTGCTTTGAATGTTGTGACTTTATACTTACCCCCTGCACTCCACTCATTAGCACTCCCTGCGCTGAGCGCATTCCTGCTCCGGCTTCCAGAGGGGGATCTTATACTTGGCGGTGACCTTAATGACATGCTAGATAGGACACCCCACAGACAACAGCACCAAGCGCACTCTCCCCTGGCTGATTTCCTCGACACGATTGGTCTGGTCAATGTGTGGCATTCACAATACCCACACACACAACAATTCACATACCACTCGGGTGTGCGCAACAGTCCCTCCAGAATTGATTATATACTGATATCGGCGGATATTGTAGGGAACTTCACTGGTATGACTTGTCTCCCACGAGGGATCTCAGTTCATTCACCAATACTGGTCAACTATACGTGCAACACTTTTACCCAGAGACGTCTCGTTCCTATATATCCAGGCTATCTTAAAAACCCAAAGATCAGGAAAGGCCTCACCACTACCACGAAGTATTACTTCACCGAAAACAAGTCCTCAGTCGCCTCCCCCCTTTCCCTATGGGAAGGATACAAAACTGTCCTTAGGGGACAGGCTATATCCCTCATTACACATCACAAGAGGGAAAAGGCCATACAGGTATCAACACTTGAACAGGACTTACACGACTTAGAACTAGAACACTGCCAGGACCCCTCAGACTCCACCACGCACCGACTCAATCTAAAAAAACGGGAATACAAGGAGTATATATGGCACGATGCCAAAACTAGACTGATGTCCACACTCCATACAATTTATGAGACGGGAGACAAGGCGAGCAAGGTTCTGGTGTGGCTCGATAAACGAGAACGAGCAAGTCGCTGGATCGTGGAACTTCGGGACCCTCAGAGAGGACTGATCACAGAACCCCAAGCAATAGTAGATGCCCTGGCAATGTACTATACTGATATCTACACCCCCTCAGTCAAAATCCAGCAGGACGATGCAGCTGCCTTTCTCTGCGACATACGTCTCCCAAGGCTCTCAGACGCCGATATGTCGCTATTAGATCTGGACTTTATTACCGATGAACTAACGGTAGCAATAGGAAACATACAGTCAGGGAAGGCCCTGGGACCGAATGGTATCCCGATAGAGCTCTATAAGCAAAACGTGACAGCGCTTGCCCCTCACCTCTTAAATATGTATAACACAAGCCTAGACGTGGGAGAACTTCCTAAGGACCAAAGAATGGCCACGGTGATAGTCATACACAAGCCGGGAAAACCTGCCCAGGAATGCGCCTCCTACCGGCCTATTTCTCTGATTAACGCTGAAACTAAGATCCTCGCCAAGGTGCTGGCCAATCGACTGACGCCTCACTTGGCCAAGCTAATCCACCCGGATCAATGCGGGTTTATGCCGGGCAGGAATACCGCACTCAACCTGCGTAGACTACACAGCGTGCTCGGGCGCAGACACACAATACAAGAACAGACAGCTATTTTATCCTTAGACGCCCGTATGGCATTTGACACAGTCGAGTGGCCCTTTATGTTTGCGGTTCTGGACCGATTGGGCTTTGGGCCAAAATTCTGCTCATGGGTGAAATTATTATACACGAATCCTCTCGCACATGTGGTAGCGAACGGCCGCATATCAAAAGAATTCCCGCTGGGACCTGGCACCAGACAGGGCTGCCTGCTGTCCCCGCTCCTATTCGCACTCATCCTAGAACCGCTTGCCGCATGGATCAGACAGGTTCCTGTCATCCGGGGACTGCGCTGGACCAAGGATGTAGAAGACCGCATTTCCCTATATGCGGACGACATCCTCTTGTACATGGCATCTCCTACGCGCTCCCTGCATAGGATCTTGGACATCTGTACCTCCTACGGGAAATTCTCCGGTTACACGATTAACTGGACCAAATCGATACTCTATGTACTGGTAGGCCCTCCACTGCAATTGCCTAAAGGCTGTGAAGTGACAATAGTTACAGACCATTTCAAATACTTAGGAATTCATATCACTTCAGACCCAGAGGACTTTATGACCCTTAACCTCCTAGAGCCCCTAAAACAATTACGAAAAGATACCAAACATTGGCAAACCCTACCACTCACACTACTAGGAAGGGCTGCACTTTTCAAAATGATGGCACTTCCCCTGTTTCTTTATGCGTTACAAAACACTCCATTTCTAGTCCCCCCGTCATATTTTCGTTCCATCGAAACAGAGGTTAGCAAACTCCTGTGGGATGGAAAACCAGCCCGAATAACGATGGTCAAACTGATCAGGACGTGGTATGATGGAGGCATTGCGCTCCCAAATGCCCAAATGTACTATTCGGCATCCCAGCTGGCAGTCACAAACCAATGGATTCATGCCCCACAGACGGACCCGGCCTTCCGCCTGGACAGGTTGCTCCTGGGCCCAGAACAGCTTAACCGCGCACTATACAACACTAACCATACACTGACCTTACTGGGCCCTACCAATCACACGATCCAACTCTGGCATATAGTACAAGGGAAGATGGGGTGGCGAAATGTCCTCACGCAGGCAACACCCCTTTGGGATACAAGAGCATTGGGTATGCTGCGCAACTCCAAAGGTTTCAACCAGTGGGATGCTATAGGAATATCCACAATTGGCGATCTTTGGCGCAAGGGAAAGGTACTCTCATTCACTCACCTCCAAGAGCAATATACGATGGCCCCCTCAGAACACTTCCGCTATCTTCAAATCAAACATGCCCTTGAGGCGACTATCCCCCCAGACACTGCCCTTCCTGAAGCCTCCCCTCTGGGGGATAGATTACTAACTGATTACATGACCAAAAAAGCCACGTCCCTCACCTACCGTAAGATAATAAACAATCATCCTGACCCCACACAACCTATCTGGGAAAAATGGCAAACAGATGTAGGCGATCTGGATGAGACGGACTGGCAGGAGGCATTGGCATCCCCCAAGGAGGTGGCCATCCCATCGAAACTCCGGCTAGTGCAATTAAAAGTACTCCATAGGGTATACTATACACAACCGACACTATGCAAGATAGACAATGTGGAGCAATAGGGACGTTTTTTCACATAATGTGGACATGCCCCGCGATATCGACGTATTGGGCGGAGGTTATGTCATTAATAACTCGACTCAGCGTCGCCCCTGTAACACCGGAGCCTAAACGTTGCTTATTGAACATTTGGGGGGCCACAGACCTTAACACCAATGGACAAATATGGGCGACGCTGGGCATGATGGTGGTGAAGCGAAACATAGCTAGACTTTGGGGGGCGCAGCATGCTCCCACGATTCAAGAATGGAGTGCAGACATGGATCTGGCCATGGTGGCAGAAAGGGTGGTGTATATAAATAGGAAGTGTCCTAAAAAATGGGAACGGTTGTGGGGAAAATGGAACGCTTTCAGGGGGGGGATATACACACCGCCGACTGTAGACACCTCACAGGACGAGGATTACCACAATGCTTGGGGACGCAGTTTCAGTCACACAGTAACTGTCAGTAACACAGTAGCTGTATTGAACTTTTTTTTATATGTGTAGCAGGAGCACTGGGTCAAGTGACTCCGGGACGTACGGCTGTATGTAATTTTGCACCAATAAAACAAATAATAAAAAAAAAAAAAGATTACA